>CAKAOJ020000193.1:587500-1007736 GCA_916701645.2 Sebastolobus alascanus
GAATGGTACAGGCTTACTATCACAGTGAGCTCTTATGCAGTGTGAAGTACTGAAAATCTGCTGCCCTTGATGAGTTGTTTGTATAGGCAGCTATTTATTTTCTGGTTTTGGATATCTTTAATCTGTTTTATGATGTTTATTTTTTAAGATATAATAGTCTATTAAAGCGTCAACTTACATTCAGGAATTACATTTTATTGTAGTCCACCAACATGCCAATCATTTTTTCATATTTGACTGACTTCTGATTTTGCACTCAGTATTAATATTTTTAATACATATCTCTCACAACGTCATTTTATTTTTCACCTTCTCCATGTTTTTTCAATATTTTTTATTCACTTGATCACTTTTCTATTTTCATATTTTCCATTTTTCACTCCACCTTACCAATAACATTTACAAAAAAGACAAAATAAAGTAGGAGGTTTAAGAAGTCATGGTAAAAACAGAAAAGAACAGGTTATAATTACTAGTCTATAGGAGAATAGGGTGGAGGATTTGCTTGGGTGCGGGGACACGGTGGAGGGGAAAAAGGTGATTTTTAGGTTTCTGATCAACACTGGATTAATTAAGAGACTGTAGTAGAGTAGAATGATTTGCCTTGAAAGAATACCCTCCTTTTTTATTTTTAAAGATACTGATTTTAAAACATATTTGATCATGATTGAAAACTTAAAACTCAAAAATTCTAAATTGACCAAAACTATTAAATTGTTTAGACATTTCAAATTTATTCCAATTGTTTAACAGACCCCACATGTTTTTTGTTTGTTTAATTTGTTTTCATTTGGTTTTGTTTTTATTCCTCTTTTTCCTTTCTTTACAATTTATTTGTTGTACAATTTACAATTTATTTTTTATATTATTTTTATACTGTGAGATATTTTTGCAGAACTGTAATGAAACATCTGAACATGTGATTATATTATATTGAACTTTTGAAATAAAAAAAAAGTAGAGTAGGGGTAGTGGACGGGTGAAACCTGAAGGAGGCAGCAATGCAACACAAAGGAGGCCAGCTGCCGTAAAACCCCAAACAAGAAGAACGGGACTTGGTTGCTTGTTTCTCTCGCGAGATCTTGCACCACTGTCTGTCTGCCGCGTACACTCTACACACACACAGACATCATGGCGGACGTGTTGGATCTTCATGAAGCGGGAGGCGAGGACTTTCCTATGGATGAGGATGGTGATGGTAATATTATTGTTTGGACCCATTAGTGGCAGATGCCCCATAGCTCCGGCGTTCAAATGGTGTAAATACTGAGGTTTACATTAAAACGGCCGTGACTGTAGATGATCCGAACACCGACTGCGTGGTAGTAGGCCGCAGAAATGCTAACATGCTAACGTGAAGCTAACGTGAAGCTAACGTGAAGCTAACAACGCGCTGGTGGCTCATTCAAACGCTCTTTGTGAGATAGTTAGGTCGTGGTTCTTGCAAACGTTTAAGGTCACTTTTGCAAAACAAATGTCTTTAAATATGTTTCCCCCGACTTAAGAACGCAGTTTAACGTTATAATGTGGTTCACACTTAGCGTGTTGTTAGCCACCGTTAGCACGTTAGCTGAGTCTTCTTCTAACGGCTAAATAATAGCAAGATTCACTGATAAAGCTGCACAGAAGTTACACAAGTATTTCTATTCCACCGTCCATACACAGACAATCCATCCAGGTTTAATCACAGAACAGTAGTAACGTTAGTTAGCTTGTTGTGAAACTTGCATAACTCTGTGAGGGCTGAACAAAGATGTAGAAACATGCATAGATTTTTGACTTGTGTAACTTTTCTTCCCCAGAGAGCATCCACAAGCTGAAGGAGAAAGCCAAGAAGAGGAAAGGTCGAGGCTTTGGCTCAGGTGAGCTACCACCGTTTGGGTTATATTGGATCATGTAATCTCCTATTGCAGCTTTTTAGTCAGCAGTGTTCAATAGATAGATAGATAGATAGATAGTAACTTTATTGATCCCGAGGGAAATTCAAGTTTCCAGCATCACAGTGCCATAGTGCAAACATATTAGTAAAAAGGTCACAGGTGAGTAGTACACATGTATTACACATATTAGTAAAAACGTCACAGTTAAGTAGTAAGCATATTAGTAATAACGTCACAGGTAAGTAGTACACATGTTAGTAAAAACGTCCCAGGTGAGTAGTACACATGTTAGTAAAACGACACAAGTAGTAACAAGACACATGTAAGTAATACAGAGTATAAAACAAAATATGCAATGTGCAGAAGAACTGTTAAAAATGAATATAGTGCAGGGTAAACAACTGAGATACAGGACTATTTAAAGAAAAAGTGAATAGTGCAGAAAGTGATATAGTGCTGGATAATAAAATATAGGAGATATAGATATTAAGAAATGTCAGATATGGAATATAATGCAGGATAAGAACTGAGGTAGAGAAGTTGTTTTGTAGTGTGCGGAATTAAAGTGGCTCAGTCTATTAAAGTGCACTGTGTGCATTAACTGTCCTGCAGATATGTTTATATAATATAACATATAATATAACATATATAATATGTTTCCGTGTTGCTGTTTCCAGAGGAAGGAGCCAGGTCCAGAATCAAAGAGGACTATGATACTGTGGAGCAGGATGGGGACGAGCCTGGCCCTCAGAGATGTAAGTGTTCCAGTTCATATTAAACATGTCATTTAGCTTAAATTTAAGATAACAGAATAAAGTCTAATCTTCTTATAGGTGGCAAAGCACCTCCTCTTCCACATCTCTAAAAGAAGAAGAAGAAAGATAACAGAATAAAGTCTAATCTTCTTATATAGTAGCTCTACAATTTATCAAGCTACTACCTTCTCTGTTGTTTATGAGTTTAGATAACTCACATTTCACAAAACTAAAGTTTGAAATCTCTGTATTGTCCCCAGGTATTGGCTTTTTTTTTTTTTTAAATCCCATTTCTCAACAATGCATTAAAAGGTGTGCACATAAACAACCTTTTAGATTACAAATATAATCTCTCCCTCTATTTTAATCCAGATGGTTAGAATAGTTGCTTATTCTTGAAACAGCTTTAGGAAAAAATGGCATCTTAACTCTGCGACTAAAATGAAATGTTGATACATAAGAGGCACAAACCGGGGCCAATCAGTCAAAAAAAAAGTGTGCATAGAAAATGAATAAATACAATTTCAAATCAATAAGTACAAAATGATACAATAACCTGGTTGATCCTGCTGGCCTGTTCTGGAGGTCCCTGGCGGTGCCCCGTTGTGCTTCTCTGCCAGTGGACGGGGCGGCGCACCCCCTGACATCATTGTTATTACTGTTGTTATTATTATTATTATAATTATTATTACATTAATTATGTTCCTTGCTCATTAATTCATTTTAAAAAAGGGGGAAAAAAGAGGCACAAACCGGAGGCTTTATATTGGTTAGACCAGAGTTTCTTTGTACATCTTGCATGGGATGAGAGCTTTAGTAATCGTAACTCTACTTGTGTCATTAGTTTATCTAGTTGCAAGTGCTGCTTGGTTTATTATTTGACCTCTGATGTCTTTTCTTGTCTTTGCCTTGTTGCAGCTGTGGAGGGCTGGATCCTCTTTGTGACAGGTGTACATGAAGAGGCCACAGAGGAAGACATCCATGACAAGTTTTCAGAGTTTGGAGAAATCAAGAACCTGCATCTCAACCTTGACCGCAGAACGGGCTACCTCAAGGTGAGACAGATTACCATGCAGCACTGGCATGCGTGTGAGTTTCAAGGTGGCTTCATTTCACGGAAGAGATGTTCACATTCAGTCGATGCACTCCTGTTACTGTTTCTTTAGTATTTTTCATTGGCACAGCCTCTGGGCCACTTGCTTGCTCTAATAGGTTACCGATGTTATTTTTACTTGTACAATATGATCAATTATTCAAAATACACTTCACCATGTTTTTCAAACAATCCAATGGATAGTCAACTTGGATCTTAACCTGTGTGTTCAGTTCTTCTGCTAATTAAAGGTAAGAAAGCACTTGATGGGATATGAAATTGCTCTAATCCAAAATAGACAGTTTTCTTATAGAGCTGAACAAAATATTTCAGCGTCCGTATTGCAGCGTGTGCAGTGCAGTTTTTCCACTGCAAATGATGCAGTGTAATAAAGGCCATTTTACACTACACCATTTAACTTGATTGAAAATGTACCTCATTTAAAATAAAAGGTCTTTTCCTGAATAATTATTTAGACAATTGAGTCCATCTCATAAATAATATCATTTAAGATGGTTTAATAATATTTTGGTTGATGGTTTCTGATACGCCCTCCACCTGTGAGATGGGGACTGATTAAGTTAGCCTACCATGAGGGGGAAAAAAATCGATTTTTGCATCTAGATTTAAAATGAATGAAGAAGAAACAATTATTTTTAGTTTTCTAAAAAAAAATAGGGTGGCTTAGATCACAACCATACCCTTTCAGTAGTGCCTTGCAATATATCTCTATAGACTTTTTGTAAGATTAAGACGTTGTGGACAAAGCCAGCTTACACGATTTGAGAAACAACTGGAGATGAGAAAAATTGGGAACAAAAGGAGAGCCGCAGCCTTGATGACGTTTTTTTCCTGTTACGACTCTGCCTTAACGTTTACACTACAAAAGATATGTGGTCAAATGCGTCCCAGACCACCTCGGCAAGTGGTTTAAGTGATCAGATCACAATGAGTCTTGGTGGTCGTTTACACTTATATTTAGAGCTGTTCACTTGTTATCCGATCGCCAAAGACACATTTTAAAACCAAGTGTAAACAGCGTCTGAGAGAACCTCCAAACGTCATGTTGTTGAACAACTGCCTTAAGTGATGATTTTTTTCCAGATGGAGAGGAAGTCGAGCTGCATGTATATTATTAGATTATGTAAATTAAAAAAAATATATCATATTACAATAACACATTTTTTATTTCATCCTTCCTGACTGGTGTCATTTGTTGTGTATACAAAAAACGCCCCCTCCTTTGTTCTTTGTAAAGCAGATATTTGCTTTGTCTATACAAGTAAACCTTGTTGTCACTGCTATTTGCTAATGGTGATTTAAACAAATCACATTTGTCATATTTTAACTATAATCTTATTTTAGCATGTGTTAAAACTGGAAAAGAGCAAGAAAGACCAAGTTAAAGTTATCAGAGGTCATCAGAGGTTTTGTAAATATTTGCAGTGTTTGTTTAGACTGCATCTGTTTTCCCCTCATGCAGTATGGTACGCTCCAGTGGACACATTGACCCATTGTTGTTGTTTTTTTGCCGTCTAAATGCACAGTATGCTTCAGCTTTCCTCTAAGCCACAAGGTGGCAGCATTGTTTTAAATATGAAGTAAGAACAAAGTGTCTTTGCCCTGAAACTCTTTCTTCGGTCATTTCGGTTGAGCATAGAGAATTCCTTTTCCATCCATTTTCATTACAGGTTGTTTGGAGATTCAGAAACAATCTTATACATTTTATTGGTAATCTTTTCAAAGGTTTAGAGACATAAATTGCATAGTGTTGGCTAAGCTATATGCCAAGTTCAAAGTGTTTGCCCAATGATCCCTCACTGGTTTCAGCAGAGCCGTTACGATAGTCAGCCTGTTTTGTGCTGTGTTGTGAATTTGAATTGTAAAATGCTACCAAATTCCCAAGCAGTGGTGCCATAAATGTGCAATGACTCACATGCTGTCCTGATGACTGTTCCTAGGGATATGCACTGGTGGAGTATGAGACATACAAAGAGGCCCAGGCAGCCATGGAAGGGCTCAATGCTCAGGACATGATGGGCCAGCCTATCAGTGTTGACTGGGGATTCGTCAGAGGGCCCCCCAAGAACAAGAGGAGGTAAGGGTGGTGGATGTGTGTTATTTTTGTGTGTTTGGCTGTGGTGGCAGTAACTTCCTGGTCGAGGGAGTATTGTCAACATTTTACATGTTGCACTTTGTCAATCTGAATTTTCAAAGAACCCTGCTAATTTTGTTACAATTTCATCAAGTTAGAGGATATCGCCCGGCCCTTTGTGTTTGCAATGTTGACAGTGTAGCTATTTAAGCTACCTAGATAAAAGAGATCTAAATTATTTATATATATATATATATATATATATATATTTATTTTATATATTATTATTATTATTATTATTATATATATATATATATATATATTATATATATTATTTATTTATATATTATATAAATATATAATATATTATATATATTATATAAATATATAATATATTATATAAATATTATATATATATATATATATAATGTATATATAATATAAATATGATATATATATATATATAATATTATATATATATATATATATATATATATATATATATATATATAATGTATATATAATATATTATATATATATATATAATGTATATATAATATAACAATATATATATATATATATATAACTTCCCACTCAATATAATTTCTCAATAACTGAACTGTTTTTTTTACACAGGACTGGCGGACGGAGACGCAGCAGAAGTCCTGACAGGAGGCGGCGTTGAGTTAATTGTCTTGAGGGGGTGTCTGTCACTTTGACGGGCAGTTTATAATCCTCTCATCTTTTCATAAGAAACTCATTTTGTACAATATTTTTGAGTTGTATGGCATTTAGTTGTGCAATTTCAAATCTTGGGATATGTAATTTCTCTTCGTAAAAGATGAATAACAAAAGAATCATTTGGCTCAATAGCAGCATTTCCAGTTCTTTGTAAATTGCTTATGCTGCTTTACAATGCACAGCTCTCTGTCAGTGAAACTATTTTACTTTCAACACCAACTTGTAGGTTGTGCATGTTTATGGTTCCCTCAAAATGTTGTTTCGGTTTTCTCAATGTTACTTGCATTTTGTTGTGTTTTATTTTATATAACTTGGGGAAAAATTAAACTTTTTAAAAGGTGCATGTGTGCCCTGTTGTGTGTTTTAGTTAGCCCTGCTAATGACGTAGAGTTTACATCATCCTAGATGACCTCACCCAGGCAATGGTGCCGCCCCAGCTATTTAGTCAACTCTAAAGCACCTGTCACTCTGGGCTGTGAGTGCCACACTCATAGGCTACTTGGACAAAACCCCTTGCCCTTTATTTCTCTGCAGCCAATTGGCAAGCGAATGTGTTGCACTCTGCCGTTCTCATTTGGTGTTTACTCTACTGGGGAACATCAGTCAAAGACCCCGCGAACGCCCATTGGTTGTTATAAACGTCAATGAAACAGACTCTTCTCTCTGATTGGTTAAATCCTCGCGGGGGGCGGGTTCTAATTCCTTCGGTTGACGTTGTTGTTGTAAGTGGTGGAGAAATTACTTTGTCGGCGGTGGTCCGGTTTGGGATTTTTACGAGTAGTTCCACCTATTGAAGATGCTAAAAAGTTAGGAGTTGTTCGTCCTGGAAACGTGTGTGGTGTCGACAAGCTGGGACTGAGTGGAAAACTAAACGGGACGATGAAAGAAACCCTGAAGGTAAGCAGTGAAGGGGATACTCTGAGCTGCTAGCGTTAGCTGCTGATTAGCTTCCAGTAGCCACTTGCTAGCCACCCGTTACGGCTCGGTCTACACACTGAAACATAATAAAACACTTATTTGCAATGAGGATTCATGCACACGTTTGGCAGCTTCCTAAAGATGCGATTAAATATCCCTATTGCGTGAAAAATAAAGTTATTAGGATGTAAACGGTGCACGAACCCCCCATGCGTTTGAACGCCTCAAACGCGTTTATGTAAGCATGTGTATTGTTCGTTGATATTTTTGTTTTCAAAGAATAGTCGCAGCCATAATAGCTGGTTCAGAGTCAACATCAGTAGCATTGATATGCATCTATTTACTGAGCAGGTGGACGAAAAGAGAATCGCTTGCTGCACATTACATTAGCTTTATGAGCTGTCAGCTGCAGCAGTGCAGGATAAACATTGCATTTTTAAAGTTGCACTGAATGGGAGATCGGTTGTGTGTTTAATATTTTATCAGTAAGGTGTTTGCGTTTAGAATTCACTTACATTGCATTAGCTAGCCCTCTTAAAGTGGCAGTAGGCAACAATTTTTTGGCATAATTTGGCAAAAATTCCATAATAACCTTTGAGCATATTTTAATTCAAGTGTTTTGAGAGAAAACTAGACTTATGCTCCTCCTCATGTCTCTGTTTTCAGGCTTTAGAAAAATCTAGCCCGTGACGGCAGATTTTGACCAATCACAGGTCATTTCAGAGAGAGAGAGAGAGCGTTCCTATTGGCTGTGCTCCGGTCATGTGACCAGAACTTGGCTTCCTTCAACAGATTTTACAATGGCGGCTGCGTCACAAACTTTCTCATTTTACAGCTAAACAGTAACTACAAGATGATTCTGAGAACATTTGAGGAGAGAAATAGTCATTACAGTAACAGAATATTGATTCATATTTGATCGGCGCTGCCTAGTTTGACCGTTTGGTTGGAGTTCGCTAGTGATTGACAGCCGGCTCTCATAGACGGCAGCTGGACAGCGGACCTTGTTTTCCTCCGGTAAGTGAAATCCTTCAGATGCCGTTAGGAGCACCGGAGGACACAGTAGGACACAGAGGAACATGATTTTTTTCAGGTTACCTGTTTCATGTACTACTGTCACTATATAGTTGCCGTTTTCTAAATATGACTTTTTTAAATCATTTTTGCGCCAATATGGCATACTGCAGCTTTAAGTGGCTAACCTGATCGGGTGAGTCTGGTGAGCACTGCGTGATCATTTCATCCCAAAACCTTGCTGCCAGATATGAGTGACTATACTGCCTGAGCATGCTGGTCATTCGGTTCACTGTTTCCGTGCTCATTTTGAAACCAGGACTTGGGCTATTTGCTGTCATTTCACACATCACCACGATGAGAGAGAGGGTTGCGTTACACTTTGCCTTGAATTATTCAGGTCTTGTATTTGTGGGCTCTTTTGTTTGCTGGGACACCAGCACAGACAAGTCAACACCAAAAGTAGGACAGAGCTACAAGTTCCTCACTGCACTTGGCCTACAGGGACTGTTTATGTTGTTAAAAAGCCATATCCTGTTGGAAACGCACGCAGCAGTAAGTAGGAACTTCCACTTACAAGGTTGATAGGATTTAAAGAAGCTAGGGTATTGTGTAGTAGGAAAATGAAATGCATCCAGCCAGCCCTCCCACCTGTACTCATTCCTTCCAGTGGCTTTGCAGGGTGATGTTCGAAATGCGGCACACACAAACAGTTGCAAAAAATCTGTTGATCAGTAGCAGTGTTGAAAGTTGTAAATATGGCAGGTAGGTTTGCCTGCTCGACCCGTTACCATGGCAGGTAATCAGCCATGTGTTTATGCATGATTGTATAGTTGCCTATCAGTTCTGGGATCCACCACCATGCTCTGTGGCTGGAAGATGAAAAAGATTTTCATACCCCGATGCACCGTCTATGTGAAGGTGTGTGAGGTGGAACTGTCAGGCTTCATTATGCCAGTCCTCAACACTTCAAGGAACATATTGATGAATACAGCAGCACAGAGACAGAGAGCACCTCGGGCAAGTATTTTTAAGTAGGCTGTGGCATACTTCCCGATGCAATTCAGAGTCCAAACTGGCAGGGTGCAAAAGGAGAAATATGTGATAAAAGGTTCTTTTTTTTACCACTCAACACAGCAAAAACTAGCGGTAGACCGAAACAAACTGGAACTGGGCTCCAATAGTGGCCGATGGCTACACAGTCGCCACCGGTAACGTGGGGACGCACATCATACAAAGTCAAGGTAGAGGGGGAGAAAAAAGTTATCTCTAGAACATATAACAGATCACTACCAGCTCTTTGTCCACAATGCAAGACAGGCAGACAGCGAGGATAACAAATCATTCACTGTGACTTTAACTTGCTTACTGTACCAATTTGGTGTTCTTTCTTCCAAATAATCCAGCCACGTAGCCATCCATTCATGAAATGAAATCGCACACTTAAGGATCCTCCTTACCCCGGGAATATCCAATCCAATCCAAATTTATTTATAAAGCACATGTAAAAACAACAAAAGTTAACCAAAGTGCTGTACAATTATACATAAAAAAACATAAAAAACATCACAATGAAACAACTAAGACCAACTTAAAACCAACAGCACATTAAAATAATAAAAGCGTTAAGACCAATAGGAAAGGAAAAAGGATTAAAATAGTCAACTCTCATTGCCGAGCCAAAAGCCAAGAAATGAAAGTGCGTTTTGAGGTTTGATTTAAAAACAGGCAGTGTGGGTGACAGCCGAACATGTGTAGGCAGAGCGTTCCAGAGCTTTGGAGCTGCAACTGAAAAGGCTCGGTCACCCCTGAGCTTCAACCTAGACCTCGGGACAGTCAGAAGCAACTGCTCAGTGGATCTGAGTGTCCTTGATAAAAGATGTGGTTTTAAAAGGTTTGAGAGATAAGTCGGAGCTTGCCCATTTAACGATTCCCATTTAACGGGAATATGCACCAACATTGATGGTTTGCAAGAGTGGCATTTAACAATGTACGAGAAGCGCAACACAAGTAATCCTGGCCAGTCATACTGTAAGCCACAGAACAGAGCATCGCCAATTGCAAATAAATAGAACATTTTCCAATGATGTAATCCATGAAATCACTCTTCAGGATATTCTCTTACGATTTATTTAATTCGGTGTGACAAAAAAAACGACGTATGCTAAAGTAGCCGACTAGGCTGCTGCAGCTTTAAAGAAGATATCGGCCAATTAATCGACTTTTTCCTGCTCCAAACTATCGTTATTTTCGGCCTTTAAAAATCCACTATTGGTCGACCTCTAGAAAAAACACAGTTTGTCCACTTTGTAAGTAATGAGAAGATGGGAGCCAGTTTATGAATGCTTGAATGGCTCTATCGGTCAGTGCACAAAACATCTAGTAGTTAAATCCATTCACAACCTGCTGCCAGTGTCACAGAACAAGGTAGATTATTTAAAGCCTTTGTTGCTCTGTGGTTTTCTTAAAACAATTTGAATTTTGTTGATCCAAATCAAACCGTGTGGCTTGCAATTTGCAGCTTATCATACAGAGATCTCCAACAGTATTCAAATGGGCTGCGGAAAGCATTTCACAGTAGCCTCGGTTGAAAACGATATAGATGAGATGGGTGATGAGAATAGCAAAATGATATCACTGTTATCTTAAATGATCAGTAATATGTAGGCACTGTGAAAAGGGGTTTGTCGTAGAGCTATCATCTTGAAGTTGCAGAGTTGCTAGACCTGGTGGCTTTGGGATCAGTGGCACACTGTTTTGATATGATACATAGCAAAGTTATATGATTACACAATGGAGGGTAGAGCAGCAATGAACTAGTCCGAGTTTATAGTTTCACAAAGCAGGCAGTTAGTTTAACTTGGGAAACATGTTTCGTCTGGAGTATCACTTCTGTCAAAGGTTTTGGGTTTCTATCTCAACTATCTCTCATATCGTTAATATCTTTAACATGGATCTGGTTAACTGTTTATGTGCTGGACGGCTGTGGCTGTTATGACTGCCTTGGTGTATATAGTGTTTCACAGGGCGAACATGCTGCTTCAGCAACGCAGAGGGCATGAAAATTTAAATTCGTCTCTCGCCGGGCTCCCCCAAACAGCTGCTCACTAAGTGTGTACTGTATATGTGTGTGTGTGTGTGTGTCAGGGATCCAGTGTCAGTTTCAGAGCCAGGCCCATTTGGCCATGGAGGTATTCCCATAGGATCTCTAAAACACGGTCAGATTAATAAGTGAGTAGATGAGTGCCTCTTCAGGTTAGTAGGACAAACGCAAGTCATGTGTACATGTTCCACTCAGTTTTGCAGCGTATACGCAAGAACAGGCAACGAAGCAAAGCGTGGCTCCCTGCTTCTTTTAGGACGGCTTTTTATTATTGTCAGGATGAAGAAATGAAATATCATGAAACTCACATCAGCCATGCATCTGTGCTCTTATCTCGCACCGCTCGGAAAGACAGGAACAGATGTGATACGAAAGGGAAAACTACCTCCGTCCCCACAGTGCCACAGTGAGACGGGGATCAATAGGTGGCTTGTCTCCGAGAGGCCTCTGTGTCCAGACAGCAACTCATAAAACTCTTTGGAGCCCCACCCTCCCCAGCACGGCTGGTTGCCTGCCAGTCTTGTGACACAGCAACCAGCCAGTGCCCAGGGCTGTTTCTGTCCGGGTGGACAGACCTAGGACTGAGGCATCTACCTGGAGTGCCAGCAGCTGCTTTACTTGGAACAACATGCTGCGGATAGCAGGCCTGCACTGAATGCTTTGGGATTACATTTAGGTAATTCACACAGTTATTATTACAGTAGAAGTGACTGTAAAGTAGAGTGGAACGGTTATATGAGGAAAGATATAGCCTTTTTGTACCAACTGAGCAGCCATAATCCCATACAGCATGAGACGCCACTCCCACAAGAGAAGCTATGGTAATGAGAGCTGGCTGTATCAGTTACTTTATGCTCTTCACCTTTTCCTCCTCTACATGCAGAGCTGGGAACTGATGGTGATGATTGCCACCAGCCAAAACCTCACTGTTTTATCTGCTCTGTCAGACATTTTGGCACACATATACAGCTGGTAAAATGCATTATAACGTCATTAAAAAAAGGGCTTAAATTTTAAAATGAATTAATTACCATAGCAAACACTGCTACGGTTGAGCCGGCAAGCAAGATTTTTCATTTTCTGTTGTGTTTGTCACATCCATGCTTGTGACTGCTGCTGCCTTTTCTCAATGCTATTTGTTAGCTTTGTAGGGCTGTGGCAATAACCGCAATATTGCAATATTGACAAGCCAACAGCAATGGGAGCGGTGCATATTTAAACTATGCTACAAACGGCAGCAGCATGACGAGGTGCTGAGCGTCTATTCTGCGCTGAGCGCTGCACATTTTTCTGGTTGTCGAGAGTTGAAAAATGTAAAATTTGTACACCAAATTGTGAAATATGGTTAAATAAGTGTGTTTTATTGCACCCTTTTGCCATTATCTTCCTCTTACATTGCTTACATGTTGCTATAGTTTGTTGTAGACCTAACTTTTTATATCCAATCCCCTTCCACACTTTCCAATTCGCTATCGTCTTGCTAACAATTTTACTTTTGTTTTTAGCAATGCTTGTTGCTGCTTTATGAAGTCATAAAGTAAATCAACAAATTTGCAATATCACTGATATCATATGACACATCTTTATCAAGTAAAAATGTAATCGATATTATCATGAATGATATGACACACTCCTAACCTGCAGATGATTTGGCCTCTTAGGACCACTGTTAGTGACACTTTGCTTTGAAAGTTCATATATCAATCAATTTGTTGTTTGCAAAACCTCATTTATAGCTGACAGTATTTTTTCACAAGACCGGAAACCATTGAAAACAACTGATAGCTGATGGATTTGAAAACCAACAGAGGCTCCACAGGGATAGATTGGCTTGGTGATAAGTTCACCAGCTAAAGTATGTCAACATTTACTTAGTGGGTTTATTTCAAAGCCTTACAGCAGGTGAACTATGAGATCTTTAGTTTCCTGTGCAGACTAGAAGACATCAGTCCCTCGTGCCCTGCCCTGTTGATCCAGGACAGCAGGAGTAATCCCACACACAGCCCTGATGAGGAGCCTGTCACCCATGATGACATCACACAGGGAGTGACGTGAAGTCGCCCTGCTGCGTGTTCAGGGCCCGGCCTGCAGCACGTGGGGATTCACATGAGCATTAGTGCTGCCCGCCTGCAGAGGCTGGTGCCTGTGTAGCCACTGGCTTTAGATCTAGCTTGGCTTGGTTGGCTTCACATTCAGGCTGACTTAGCAGGAGGAGATGTTGGACATTTGAATCAGCCTTGAGATGCAAGTTGTAGCTATATTTTGTGTTTGAAGCTACTGTCTCTCTTACAGCCGTTTTATTTTGTTTCGCAGGATCGGAACAAATACATTTAATTCTAAAACAGCACAGCCCAAGGTTCAAGTTAGTGTCTTAGAAATGTCTCATATTCCTCAAGGGTTAATATGCAAATGAAAGCAGTAGTCATCTTGCTTGCCTTCTAAATGTGAATTATGTAATAATAAGCTCATTGTTTGTACACTAAGCAAAAAGGATATTTTGGCATCATTAACAACCGGGAGACATTATTTGTTTCCTTTTTAGATCTTATGTCTCCTTCTTTTTTATTAATCTGGCTTGCACAACATTGACAAAAAATACTAACATTTTTTTGTTGTGTGTGTTTTTGATATAAATTGCATTACTGCATTTTTGTAGACTTGGGTTAAGGATAAGATGCTGATGAAAATTCTGCATTGCAGAGCAATTGCATGAAAAGCTTTTCAAAACTAAACTGAAGTCTTTTGTTTTTAGAACTTGCAGTTAATTGCCCGTCATCACAAATCACTTTGTAGATGGTTTTAACTAAAGTGCCTGGCTTTAAAGGTGCTCTATTCGATATCCAGAGCATTAATATAGCAGCAAACAACTATCTGCTATGTAAAGATATAGAGGAGTAATGTCTACCTGAGCAGAGAATTAAGTCACTCTCCCTCGGTATGTGTTGTAATCCGAGCTTCTCTGCGCCGCGCATGCTTTTAGTGCATGTTTGTGCATGTGAGCGTGCCCCACTGGTTAGCTCACGGCCGCCGCTCTGCACTGCTCTCATACGGCGGTTACAGCTGATAACGTAGCATCCACCCTCCGGTTCCCTCAAAGGTTAACTCTGTTAGCAGTGGTGCCTTTGTTTTCATCGTTAGTACTGTTAGCACCGTTAGCTACGAGCCGCCGGCTCAGCTGTCTCCATGCTGAGAGCCGTGCGGAGGCAATAGAAATACTCCCAATCTCGCATTCAGCACCTTTAATGTGACTCTATACTTTTTGACATATGACGTATGGCCCTATTGGGAATCCTTTAGTAGTAACACTATTAACTAGGGGTGGAAAAACAAATCGATTCAACTATGTATCGCCAGAATCAATATATTTGCTTAATTTGAGTCTATGCGGAGGTAGAAGGAAGTTACCGCTTTTATTGTTGTAGTCTGAGTAACGCAACGTCATATCCGTTCCAGACATCACGGCTAAAGCTGCATGCTAACTCTGTCACGGAGAGGAAACGTTACCGTATCACGGTAACGTGCGGTCAAGCCAGCCGTCGCTCTCATCTCCGTGGTCAAATGGGCCGACGCTACGACTGTAGAGCACCCATATACTGACATTTATGTTAAATGCATTCAAACGGCCCCGATGGAGCTGACCATGGATGTATAAAGAGAACGGAGCTGACGGGAGAGCTAGAGACGGACTTGGAGAAGTTAGAGGAAGTAGACACGTGTGACCACGTCTGGTTTTCAAAATAAGGTGTTAACGAAGGGAACTGTATACAGTATACTATAATATATATATACATATGGAAATAAAATTAATTGGATTATATTCACCAGAAGTATAAAACATTACATGTCCCTTATCAATTAAAAAGAACATACCACTATTTTGTGAGAGAAATGTCTTTACTTTTTTATTTGACCGATATATTTGACTTCAGGGCATTTCTGACTACATACATGCTGAAAGAAGTGTATGACTTAACTTTTCCCTATGGTCTAGTGTTAAAAAAGTGAACAAAAATCGCAAAAAATCTTAATATCGAATCGCAATACTTAAAAATCGCAATACATATCGGCACCCAAGTATCGTGATGTATCGAATCGGGAGATAGGTGTATCGTCCCGGCCCTGCTAGTAACATATTTTGATTATTGTAATCATCTTAGTAGTTATAACTGTCGAGTCATATGGCATATTTTTTAATTCACGGGTGAATTTCCCCACCCTTTGCTAATAAATAGGTGGGCAGTGCTCAGATGGATGCAGAGGCTTGTATTTCTTCACAAAGGCTAGAAATCGATAAAGAGGCCGCCAGGGCTGAATGAGGACTTCTCACCCACAGAGTCTGGAGTTTAGGTTGGCAGCTTTCTGGAATACAGAAACCAACACATAATGTTCACCAAGTGAAGCAATTTATCCATCTACTGTAGCTCTGTGCTGCTGTCCTTCAGAGGCAGAACAACACTTTGCACTGGATGCTCTCTGCAGCAGTCACTCTTAATATCTTGTTTTCTTTTTCTTGCACATCTCTGAAACAGCAGTGCATTGACAGCAGATTAGCTTTCACTTCCCTCACTCACTTTGAGGATCAAATACCCTCATTACATTTTCTGCTGTTTCAGGTGTCCACCGCGCTGACACGGTGCACAATGTAATGTGGTCTCTGTGTGAAATGTGGGAATGCCACTTATGGCCCCCTATAGCCCTCTCCACGGCAGCCTGCTTCATGCGGCTCTTAATTAGCCCTCCTTGACTGGTGATTACTGGGCCTGACTGCAGTGACATGCCCCGGGCACAGACTAGAAACCTCTGAGGCCAGCTTTAATAGACTTCCTAATAAACCATCACAACACAGACGGACCAAAAGTACACATCGAGGGCTTACAGCGAGATATGGATACTATTCTAATCACAATGATTATCACAGCGTTCAAATTTTAAGATATTTTCTCGACGTATTCAAAATTACACGGTAGCGCGTTAAACTCAAGTCCATCCACTACTCATTTAGGGTATTTTACGAGAACAAAGTCATGTAATTTCCAAAAAATGTTGACCGACTAAAATACAGATTTGTTTAAAATTTGAAATTTCATTTTCACATCTGAAGAGAGGACATATACCATCGTATTATCATAGCTATCTCAAGCCGCAATCATAGGGACTTTGACCAGCTGCTCTCAAATGAGACGCACCCTGTTTCAGAGGAAAATGTGTGGGTAGGCCTGTTTATTTGTTTAACCAAAAGTTGTTCTACTGTATTCATATGGAGAAGTCGACTACTGTAGAGCTGCAACGATTAATCGATTAGTTGTCAACTATTAAATTTATCGCCAACTATTGTGATAATAAATTAATTGGTTTGAGTAATTTTAATTTGTCTGATTCAAGCTTCATAAATGTGAATATTTTCTGGTTTCTTTCCTCCTCTATGACAGTAAACTGAATATCTTTGAGTCATGGACAAAACAAGACATTTGAGGACGTCATCTTGGGCTTTGGGAAACACTGATCCACATTTTTCACCATTTTCTGACATTTTATATAGATGATCGAGAAAATAATGGACAGATTAATCGACAATGAAAATAATCTTTAGTTGCAGCCCTAGACTTCTGGTGAATAAAGGTTTGTTCTAAAATTCAATTCTGAACAAACCTTTTCTCCACTAAAAAGTGAGTTTGTCGTTCCACGCATTTGCATGCTGTGCAGAATTTTTGCGAACTTGGGGAAGTAAGTGAATTCTCTGCTACAAGCACTGCTACACCATGACATCAGCTCTCAGACACTTTGATAAACACTTGTGCTCAGAAGCCAATACTGCCCATTTTCAGCTGGCTGAACTTGGCTGTTATTACTTTGCTCCAGTGAATATCAGTCCACATTAGGCTGAAGGGAGCCACCACAAAGCACTCTAACGTCTTCCACTGACCAGGTTTTTTGTCTGAAGCCATGTCCCATTTCCCGAACCAAATTTAGGCCTTGTCACCCGAACAGTGGGAACACTGGAAGATGAGTTCACGCCATCTAGAAAACCTCACTTGAGCACATCCTGTACGTAAATGAGACCCGCCCTACCTCTACTTACTGTGTTGTTTACAGAACAGTGCAACCTCAATGATATCATTATCTTATTGTCAATGAAAATTAAACTGGGTGGGTACTTGGTACCAATAGATGATTGTCTCTAATTAAGGCATTAGGCGTTCACCAGGGCGTTTTGTACCAGATGGTGTTCAAATGTTGGTTGTTGTCTATTTTTTTTAACTCTGCACAGTGTTTCTATGTTTCAACTGTTATTATGAACGGATTATTTTTAGACCATCTGAAAAAGGAGGTTGCTCTAATTCTAGCATCTCAGAGATTAGGTGGTGATTTTCTGTGTGCATTGGTACTGTAGTTGTGCTTACATATGTTCTGGTTTAGATGCAAGGATAGATACTCCGTGCTAGTAGTCGTGTCTAATGGGCATTAAGGGGCGGTGTCCTTATGAACAATAGTAATAGAAGAGCCAAACCACTGTGAATGTCCTTTTGTGTTATTCCTCGTGTTGCATTTTTAGATCCGATGAACTTTATTCAGCTGCAGTCATAATGTTGAAAGCTACTGCAACCCGAGGTTAACACCTATTTTGGCTCTATGCACTCCACAAACAATAAAACCAAGGTCAAATTATTCATGATCTGTAAGTAGATCTTGTTTACCTCACCTTATTTTGCCTTGAGCTCTCATGGAGCAAAAGGCTGGTTGCTGAGTTCACATGGATCAGGTTTGGATGTTTCTGAGCCAGCAAGTAGGACAGGGAGGCCGCGAGAGGGAAGTTAGACTTGGCAAATTTTTGTGTGATGACTGGACAGCTTTTGGACTGGACCAGCTCGAGTGGCCCGGCCTCCGAGGGCAGGCATGGTGTGGAATCTCTGACATCAGCTGTGTGTGCATTCGGACTGGTGTTGTCTTACGCATTACACACTCAGACGCCCACAGCTGGTGGTCAAGCCTTCATCAGGCCTGGGATGTGCATGCTACATGTTTCACACTGCAAAAAATGTTATCCATTATAGTAATACTTGTTGTTGGATGTCACAATACCAAAAATTTAGTAATCGATACCAATACTAGTGAAACTCCATGATTCTCGATACCTATTCAAACAATTATAACAATAAATCCTGTGTACTTCAACATCCTCTCCTTTATTACCATTTACATACTGGTTTTTGTTAGGAAGTTAAAAGTAAATCAGATTTTATTGTACACAGCACAGCACACAGTGAGATGTTATCTCTGCATTTAACCCATCCTAGTATTAGGAGCAGTGAGCAGCTACTATGTAGCATCCGGGGAGCAGTTTTAGGGCTGGTGCCTTGCTCAAGAGCACCTCTGCAGCCATATTTTCTGTCATTCCCAGGACGCCGTTAGTCTCGAGTCCTGACGGCAAAGAGTCTAGACGCAAAGAGACGAAACCGGTGCTTTTTTGACAACAGCCGCTAGATGGCGCTGCGGTAGCGATGCAGCCATTTTGGACTGAAAACACCAATGAGTCTATGGCCATGGATGTATAAAGAGACGTCTGTAAATCAGAGGATCATTTTTTTTTTTAGGTAAATCAACTTCCCAGTAGGAATACTTAAATATCCCTCATTTAAATCATTATGTCCTAAAAGTTGTAAAACTATAAGAACTAACAGCTGAATCCAGAGTTATTTTCTTCGGCATAATAAACGGTCATCAGATCCACGGGACTGCACCGCCCTGCACGCTCATATGACATATCTGGTTCTGCCAGCTTCCTGCTAGCTGTATGCAGCTGTAATAATGGATATATTGGCTGTAATTCATCACTTTTATTATCTTCTAATACACCCATGGGCTGTATGCTGTCAGCCTGTACCGTGGTGGACGTATTAACGTCTCTGTTCCCAAACAACCGGCTATCGGCCAGTAGCTAGTAGTGCTAGTAGCTAGTAGTGCTAGTAGCTAGTAGTGCTAGTAGCATGACATAAACAGAATTTAATGTAGTTGTAGACTATTTACTAACACGCAGGGCAAAAGCACAGGACACAACCTCTTATACATCCATGGTCTGTGGTCTATTGGGCATTTTGGATCCTTGACATGAAAAAGTTTGAGATTGATCTCAAAATTTGTCTGCTGGATTTTTCTTACTTCCATTTATATCCATCGCTCACTTTATGCTCCTCAGGAAAGCAGCTGGGCAAAAAGGTTTAATAAATGAATAAGTAAATAGTTATAATAGTTATGCATATTTGTAATATTTTTATTGTCCAACACTGGCCATTTTGGTAGAGACATTAAATATGACAATAGAATAGAAGTAATTTTTGTAAGATGCTTTGTAGGCAGACGTTTTATTGGCGTCCGGTAGTCGCTTTCAGTCCAAAATGGCGGAAGCGTAGCTCTGCTGCTGCGCGCTGACGTTGCAATGGAACGACCAATTGACTTTCACTTTGTATCAATATACGTTCTTTGCTTGCGTTACCTATGGTACTGTAGAAAAACGAGTGCCGTCACGTTTTCAGAATTTTGGCATCGACTTGGTAACGAAGTATTGGTTGTCGTTACATCCCTAGTATTAATAATATACCTGCTAAAGGAATTTTCTAAAACATGTTTGGGTTTCCTTGTAGGGAGGTTGATCTTTTGCAACTTTTTTGAATTTTGAATTCCCACTTCAAGTGGTTTATTTGGGAAGAAGATAACCAGTTCTTGCTGCAGCTACATCAGGGTTATTTGCTCTACTAAAGACAAAAGCTTTCATGGATTCACATGAAGAAGCATTTTTTTTTTTTTTAGCTAATGGACTTGAAACGGCCCACTAGTTCCTATAATTCACATGTCAAAACAGTAGCTCTGTGGATGTTCTGTTTTGCTTCAGTGGGTTGTATTGATTTTTCTCCAATGACCAGCTTACTAGTACATTTCCTTTTGTCCAGGGAAATGGTCACACTCCAATTTACCCTATTGATTCCTGAGATGTAAACTAATAGCAACTGAAAACATCAGCCCTCTCCCTCAGCACATCTGCTCAGCTGAGTGGGAGAATTAGTGAGGCAGCATACAGAACAGGAAGTAATATCTAGCAGTGCCAAGCAAAGCGAATCTTTACATTTTGTGTTGTTTGCTTTACTTAAACGCAAACCTTTGGTCTTTCTCCTCTATGATGAACGTATTGGTGCTTAATAAATGTTTTTATTTTGACATTAAGAAAGGAAGAGCATTGACTCGCTTTGCTATGCAAACCTCTCTCTCTGCAGCGGCCTTGTATAAGCCAGAGGGGTTTTTTACAATGCAATGCTTATCATATGCCTCAGCATTATGCAGGCCTTTGGAAATTACTGCCTATGTTACACTGCTCTATATGATTCATCCAGTTGCCCTTGAAGGCAACTGATGTTGCAGAATCTGACTAAATTTGCTGAGATATCTTCTGCTTTTTCTTCACTGGCGGAGCAATTTTTCTTTACCATAAAATCAGTTTTTTTTTGTCAGCACAACTACAACATTGTCCGTAAAGAAAGCATTGCCCAACCCTATAGAATTATATTATGCTATACCAAGCAAGGATTTACATTGCTGTGTCCAAGGCTGTAGGGTCCACTGATTCTTTTTTTTAACCCCTTTGCATTATATGTGAGGAGGAGTGACGCAGTTCTATAGCAGAGATACATTCTGCTAAGTACATGTGCAGCAGTGCCTTTGTATTGCTCCGTTCAGCTGAGAGAAACTTTGGAAGAACTGGGTAAAGGGCTTGGTTTCCCTCCGTTCCTTCGCCAAGCAGCGATCAGCCTCCTTCCTAGCTGTAGCTCTCAGTGTTATGTAATGAGTCAGTGTAGGCTGACTGGGCTCAGTCAGTAACCAGATTATAGCACTCCAAAGATAAAGACAGCTGAAGGACAGCCATCTCACCACACCTTTGTTTTTCTTCCTCTTCTGGTTTTCTTCAGCAGTAAGATGTTTACTGTGATTGATTGTTCAGAGCAAACCAAGCCCTAATAATGGAGCTTTGACTCACTGAGAGAAAGCGAATTAGCAATCATTTGCTCCGTTCACATCTACAAGGTTTTCATGCATGTGCCTGCAGTTTTAAAGACAATAAGCTACGCCTATCGCAGACATTTAGAGCACTTAGACTGACAACTCTGATAACATCAGACTGATTGAGACTTAAGTGCATCAGTCGTTGAGCTTTGGGTCTCTCCAAATTCCCGTCATTAGCTGTCAGTAAAGCCCAACTGATACTGGATTTTTGATGTTGATACTTTAGAGTTTAAAAAATCCGATAGCACTTATTTTAGCAGAAGCACATAAAATAAACTAATAATCTTGATAGGGATCCCTTAGATTTTTATTTCAAAGAATTGTGACCAAGATACATACTAAACGGGACATTTTATATATGTATAGTCAGCTTGTTAGTAGAGATGCGCCGACTGATCGGCTGCCGATGATTATCGGCCAATATTCAGTAGAATTTATGCGATCGCAATTAGAGCTTTCTTGTTGCTGATCGCGGCGGAGTGGAGGCGCGAACTACTACTACAAACTGCACTGCACATTTGGTTATCGGAGGTTTCATTGAGATACATCATAATGCCGTCAAGCTCTATTCAGTAAAAGTGAGTATTGGGCGAAGGTAAATTATAACGTTATCATGTTCATATGTAATCTTATAAAATGTAGTTTTTGCCAAAAAACTTGAATAGATGCAGTTGTTTGAAGGAGATGTTGTCACAGCAATATAGAATAGATAATAGAGAGGGAATTATGACCTGTTTAACTTCCTAACACTAGCTCTAAGTAGGGATGTGACGGTGAGGAAATGTTCCCACCGGTTATTAAACAAGTGACAACACTGGTGTTACCGATTACACCAGACATTTTACAAGAAAAGATGACGGTCAATATGTTTAGCGCGCTGACTTTGATCTTTACCGTCGGGTGGCGGTGTGTCTGGCCTCTCCGGTCCAGCTTTCGCTGCGGGGCTATGGGACCCACGAGTCTCCCCTTTACAGACATGCCCACTTTATGATAATCACATGCAGTTTTTGCATGCAGTATAAATGTGTTTTTTTTCTTTGACAGTTTTCCTAAAATTAGATTTAAATAATATATCGCCTTGCTTACAGTATCACAATATATCGCAATATACTGAATCGTAAACCCCTGTATCATGATTCGTATCGTATCGACAGATTCTTGCCCGCACACATCCCTAATTTACACTGACTTTGAGACAGTTGAAATTATTTTTTGGGACGGTGGTGAAAAAAAAAGTTAGTCTGAAGCCTTGTATACCAGCTGCTATAACAAAACAAAACAACACAAAACAATAAATTGCCGATATGGCTCATCTGCAATCGTATCGGTGGCAAAAAAAAAATGATCGGGGCATCTTGTCAATGCCCTCTATTTAACAAACTATGTAATGGAGACAGACACTGTTTCTGAATTAACCTACTTTGGCACATCTGTACTGCAGTTTCTAGTTACTTATTGGCTGACATATACACTGATGCAATATATCTGCAATAAGCTAATATCTGTCGATGTATTCGCTCTAGCTGTAGCTGCCAGTACTTATTGTTCTGTCCAAAGGTTTTGCTTTCCATCCCACCATCACTCTAGACCGGAGACGGAGCACCGGGACCACACTTATCAGTCCTGCTTCACCAGCCACATTGCCCTCCCCTGTTTGCTTTCTTTGTGCCCTTTATCTCATTACTCATATGGTTTTGCGAGGCTGAGAGGGTGTGTTACATTCGTTGAGATCACAGGAAAGGGTTTTGTGATTGAACTAAAATAGAACTGACACATTCATAGACGTGGTCATACATCATGTCCGGACCATTAAAGGGAAACACAAGAACTCAGTCGGCCTCATTTGGTAAAGTCGCACCACAAACTGTGCTGTTGGTGAAGTAATTGTCAGGCTCGGGGTCATTGTTTAGTCTCTATTCAAGGTGTAGTGTACTCCTCTGGTTCTTTGACCCCAGCTCCTTTCCCTCTTAATTGTAAAGCAAAGCTCACATTTCCCACATTGAATGTAACCTTAGTGAGCCAAACATGAAGTGGTGAATCTTCCATTGTAAACACGTTACAGTCCGTGACCCTGTTTCCCTCGTTCACAGAGAGACATACTGCAGGACAGGGAGCTTACTTCAATAGGCACGTGGAGGAGAAAGTTCTGTAAAAGGCACAACCAGTGACCAGCGACGGCATATTTAGCTAACATCGGTAGCATGCTAGCTGAGTAACGTGAACACAGAGTGCATGCATAGTGATTCATACGTCTTTTAACACAATAGTTCACAAAACTGCTAAATATGCTGTCAAACTTTTCACTTACAAAAAAATGTATAAATAGAGCTGCATTACATTCATCAATTAGTTTATTAATTCACTAATTCCAGCATCAAACATGCTAACTTTCTGTGGCACACAGTGCATAAGGTCTGTCCGTTGTCTGCCATTAAAGTTAAATTTTTTCAATGTACTCGAGGCAAATTACGGACCGAAAAACAAAAACAAAAACAAAGGTGGAGTTTCGCAAAGACATTGGAGATCACAGAGGTTCCCATAGGAATGAATGGACTTTGCATACACAGAGCTAGTGGAAACGAGGCCTTAAACCCACTATACATAACCTGCTCAGCACAAAACAGCAGACAGACAAAATTAGCAACTAGCTGGTGAACATAGTGGAGCATTTAGCAGCTAAACAACCAGATCATTTCCAACAGGAGTTGGTGGAGATCAAAACAGAGCAAAAAGAGTGACTGTTGGACTTACATTTACCATGCGGACACAAACAGCAAAGCAACTGTTCGCTAACTGATTGTTTCCGCTGCCCCTAAGTGTGCCAAAAAATCAGCTATTGCAGGTTTAATAATGTATGTGAACTTTAAATTTTTTTTATGGCCAAATAAATTGCATAGCGGATCTTTAAATTAGAAAATGTTTAGCTATGGATCCAATTTATTGGTTCGTGTTATTAAATGGAAGGTCACCACAGCTCCTCTTCGACATCGTAAAAAGATATAGTTCTTGGTGTCCTCATAATTTAGGTCATGCCATTCTGAGCACCCTTGCATGAGTAAACCTACACGGTGAAGCATGACAAAGCATTTAGAGCACTCGCACCTTTTGCACATTGTAGGCTAAAGGGTAGTCTTTCTGTCTTGCCCTTTGTGTGTGTGTGTGTTATACATTTTATTGTCTGTTTCTCTCCTTCTGTTCCTTATCTCGGTTTGCTGTGAACAGTGGGTAACGGCTTCACCCCGGGCTGATAACAACACATTGAAACAACGCTGCTAAATCCTGTTTTTAACAACAAAGACAATGAAAACAACAGCAAAGAAGACAAGAAATGCTGTTTAGAATGCTTCTCATAGAAAATACAACAAAGACAGTCTAAAACAATTACAAGTGAAGAGTTATAGCTAGGGCTGGGCAATGTGACGATATATATTGTCAAAACAAGATAAAAATGTCTGTTTTTTTATGTCGTTTCTATCACGATATAGACTAGGCCTATATTATTTATTTTTCCTCTATTATTTCACAACTGTTATGTTCATTTTGCACTCAAGTTCTTAAAATTAGAAAATACTCAGTACTTTTCATTTTTCAAGTATTTCATTCACACAGGAGTATACAAAAATGGGCTTTGCCTTGTGGGTATTTCATTTAGACTATTTATGTATTGAACTACCAGAAAACAAACTATAACGTGATATATATCATTGGCCATATCGCCCAGCCCTAGTTACAGCATTTTTACAATAAAGGATTAAACAGAGTAACAGAAATAACATATAAAATGTTATTACTGTAGTAATGATAACAGGGTAAGTTGCTTTCATGCTTATTTCTTATGGCTTTCCTGTAGCCTGATAATCGGGCTGAATTTACTTTTTGCTGAAAGAAAAATCAGACATGAAGATTGTGATTCAGATGTCTGGATCCAGGTTTTGTTGCAGGTCATCTAAAAATGTCTTGTTGGTGTGTTACTGCTTGGTAACATGGCTGTTTCACCATATGGCACGTGGTTTTTTATACATCTCGTTTTGTCACTGGTCAATGTCTTCATCTTTAGGATGTAACTGCCATTTTTAACTAAGTCATATAGATCACACTTGTCTTTTCTGTCAGGTTAGAGATTTGGGCTTGTTAGAGCGCACTTGTCTTTTCTGTCAGGTCAGAGATTTGGGCTTGTTAGAGAGGATGATGCTGTTAAACTCAAACCAGCTCAGCTGCTTATTGGTCAAAAACAACAGTAGATGTGATCCACTTTTTCTCCTGGTGTGGATGTAGTTAACATCTCAGATGTGAGGGCATGCATTCCATAAGAAGAGTATAAACATATTTCCTTCCTAAATGATCTAAGGGCTAGCAAAACAAACTTGTGTCCCCAGTCCCAGCAGTAAATTGACCCTCTCAGCCCACCGAGGGCTGACGCAGTGGGCTGTGGTGACCTCTCCGTCTCCCTCAGTGATCCAGGCCATTCTCCCAGCTCTCAGCTCAGCACCCACGTGTTGTCAGCAGCTCCTGTTACGTAAGCCCTCCTGCCAGACAAAAGCTCAGCCATCCCAGACACAAATCACTGGCTGCCCCATGTTGGCAGCAGCGCTGTTAATGTTAGCCAGTATTCCACACAGGGTCTTTCTTGTACAGATTTTTTTTTTTTGCTGGTTGCCGAATTTAAAATTTTGGCCACCAAATATATAACTCAGATTTTAACCGCACGAGATATAATTTATAATGTATTTGTTTGATCTCCATGTGTCATTGCTGTTAGACTGCCTTGACATTACAGTACAGTGCTGTACTGTAAAAAAGGTTTCACAATGCATACACCCCACAATTAATCTTGCATTTGATGAACTCCATAAACTTGTAGCCTCCCACGCTTTCACTGCTGTTTTATGCCATAAAAGGTTATAAGGCGATAATAACGCGTTAACGCAAATTTGTTTCAACGCCACTAATTATCACAACTTGCGATTTTTTTGGTTGTAGCTGGCTCAATGTTAGCTAGAGTGAAGATACTGGTATAATATGAAACTAGAGAACATGAGGAATCCATCAGTACCAACCATATCATACTAGCTTGTTGCAAAGGAGGCTGAATAACGCTCTAAACTTACGCTAAATTTTGGCGAAAAAACTGAAGAAAAGCTGGCATGGCCATTTTCAAAGGGTTCCCTTGACCTCTGACGTCAAGATATGTGAATGTAAATGGGTTCTATGGGTACCCACGAGTCTCCCCTTTACAGACATGCCCACTTTATGATAATCACATGCAGTTTGGGGCAAGTTATAGTCAAGTCAGCACACTGACACACTGACAGCTGTTGTTTCCTGTTGGGCTGCAGTTTGCCATGTTATGATTTGAGCATATTGTTTTATGCTAAATGCAGTACCTGTGAGGGCTTCTGGACAATATTTGTCATTGTTTTGTGTTGTTAATTGATTTCTAATAATAAATATATACATACATTTGCATAAAGCAAGTATATTTGTCCACTCCCATGTTGATAAGAGTATTAAATACTTGACAAATCTCCCTTTAAGGTACATTTTGAACAGATAAAAAATGTGCGATTAATTTGCGATTAACTATGGACAATCATGCAATTAATCAGGATTAAATATTTTAATCGATTGACAGCCCTAGTTCTGACACATCCACCATTGTTTAAGACTGTCTTATGTCTTTTGTTATATTACACCAATTTAAAACAAAAAAAGAAGTTTCACAATATAGGAAGTAACCGGAACCAAGACACATCGTAGCAACCTTCCTTAATAATGCCTGACTCATGTAGTGTAGGCTAATCTGACTTGCTAATATGCTCTCAAATCTGATCCCCCGCGACCCCGAATGGGATAAGCGGTTACAGATAATAGATATAAAAATAAGTTATTTTTTGTGCTTTTCAAGGAGAGCCATGTGACATTATATGAGACGCATCAGAGTGGGTTGACAGGAATGGCTGATGTTCGAGGCCCAGAGTGACAACAGCCGGCCTTTTGTTGGTCTGTGTCGGTACTTTCTGTCCACAGCCCTCCACTTGTATCGCCCTGTTCACAGTGCCTTGTGTTGTCGGTGCCAGTATTTGCAGTCAATAAGCCAAATAACAGTGTTTCTCTGAATAATCAAACCAGTAAATGATCTTTTATGGGATGCTATTAAGTAAACAAACAAGACACATACACACACATAGCACCCTGAGGTCCAGGCAGAGGCTGGATTCTGCGTAAACTGTCAGGCCAATAATAATTTATACAGATAATCACTGGTACTGCACTGATTTTCCAGCATTGCTAGGAACAGTTTGTGACAATTAAGGGCATCTATCGGCAGAAATGGAATATAATATTATTAAGTATGTTTTCTTTAGTGTATAATCACCTGAAAATAAGAATCGTTGTGTTTTTGTTACCATAGAATGAGCCGTTTATCTCTACTAGAGGTGTATGAAATATCACGATATTATGTTTTGTGATACTGTATCGATTCTCAAAAACACTATCGATTAACTCAGTCAATACTTTATGTAATTTGCAAAGAGATGTGCCCTCTCAAAGTAGTGCTGTGATGTTGGATGTTACAGCGACTGTGATAAATGCAAATCCCACTGTTCTGATTGCATAAAAAGTAAACTTTTTTTTTACTCCGATTTGATCAAAATCGCAATATATCGCCTTGCTTAGTGTATCGCAATATATTGAATCGTAACCCCTGTATCATGATACGTATGGTATCGCCAGATTCTTGCCAATCCACAGCCCTAATTTCTTAATTTTTGCACGTGGTTGCAACCTCAACGCTATATGCCACCAGATCCTACACACTGCACCTTTAAACCAAATTACATAGTATTTCATTACATAATTACTAAAAAAGGTTAATTACGGTTTTACCTCTGCAGCCATGCTCTCTGCTCGGTCTGCACTCTCTTTCCTTCTTTCTTGTTTCTTTATAGCGGGAGGGTTTAACAATTAAATGTCAGTAACCTTAAATTCTCACCCCTAATATTAACAATCCTTAATCCCTTACACCTGTCCACCAAAGCCAGACGACAGCCAACCTGCGTTAAACCCAGGTCAGGGTGAGCGTTGACCCTTTTGGATCACCCTCCAATGCGACAGTAGCTCTGTGTAAAAACAAACTCCTCATTCATATAAATAAGACTGCACTGCTGCTCATTGGTTACAGTAGGCTCTGGCAAAAGAAAAGCAGGTCAGTCCGATACAAAAGTTGATCCTGGCTCAGCTTTTGCTGCAGAGCATTGCACCACAGACAAACATAGTGCGGTGCCTAATCAAACATGTGCACGTGCACATATCAGACGTGATACCTTTATACTGTGTCCCTGTATAGCACCAAGCCCATTATACCGTTTACTGAGGCAGAGGAGAAATTGATGGCTGCCTTGATAACTTTCTACTTTAAAGGCAGAATGAGGCGGTTCTGTGTGTCCCCCATTTTCGTAGCGTCCTCTTGGATGCGTGCTTACGATCTGGCACCTGGTCACCACGTTTTTATAGAGGTTGACGCCCAGAAACGTCCAGAACACAGCAGAATAAGACGATACAGGAATAGGGCAGGGTCTCTTATGCAGACACCACCACACACTTCTAGTGGGTCATAAGTGATGATTGAGAGGGATCCACACATTATTATTTTTGGGAAAATCCTCATTGTGCCTTTTTAAATTGTAAAAATCCTGCCTTAGAGGAGTATAAACAAAGATGCTCTCTAACAAGGATAATGCATTACAAGCTCCGCCAATGGTTTGAAATGGCATATACTTCCTGTCTCCTAAGTGGGCGTGGTCATGGCGTGTTAGCCTCTAAGGAGGGTGGAAAGAGTGATGTCATATCTTTTGGGTACAACTCATGCGCAGTAAAATCTGGTCTGCACTCGCCAAAATTGAGCCAATCGCAACACAAGACCGCAGCTCCAGTTACACTGCGCATGTGTTATACCTCATACCCCAAGACTCGTGTCCGCCCGTGTCCCAGCCTCTTTCAATAGGCCTTGGTCCCCCCCCCCCCCCCCCATTATCCCTCCTCGTTTGGAAGTGCCGTTTACGTTGTGTGAATGGATGAAGGCAGATTGTGATATATTTGCATAATGTATTTATTCTTTCTTTTGCTAACATTAGATATTTACACAGCTAACAGCCATATTTAGCATTACGAAAATCAGTGAGCTAGGGCGTTAGTGAACGTTAGTTTGCCAGATCTCACGAGAGTGTGTTGCTGAGACGGAGAAAGGTCTCGAACAAAGTTAATTTTCTCCAGATTTGTCCGTCTGAAAAATGCCATTTTAGCATCAAATGTTTGGAGGATATGTAAGTAAGTAAGTAAGTAAAGCTTTATTTATATAGCACCTTTTAAAACACACCGTTACAAAGTGCTACACACACAATATGTGGCTTGTGACAAATTGGTCTTATATTTTCTTTGGTGACTATGTGGCGAAAGAATCAGTCATAATCTGTGTTCGCGTTCACTTCTCCCATTGGAGTTAATAGACTCAGGACATGTCTCTGGTCTCCTAAAGGGGCGGGGCAGTGGTGAAACCCATGTGACACAGATACAGTAAACTGACCCTCAGTGTGCCGTCTCCTTTCTGAACCGTCTCTGGTATAAACTTTTTTTTTTGGAGTCTGATCAACTGAACTTCCTGGACTGGCTCATATTACATCTTGTTTTGGTACCTATAGCAACACGCTCACTCCAACACACCTCTGGTGTTTTTTGATGCAGTGCTATTATCGGTCAGAACACGGTCTAACCCACACCTCTGTGTTAGTCTGAATGGGGTCTGAGTCTGTTTCGATACCCCTGTGGTTTTAAATGGTTAACTGGCCACAGTCTCACATCTCGAAGTTGTTGTGTATGTGATCAGTAGACGTGAGTATCGCAGAATTGACAAGAATGTTAGTAGACCCTGCAGGGGAGGCTGCTGAATGCCTGACTTTTACAGAGAACGCTCTAGAAATACTCTGCTGGCTGAGAAAGGCCTTTTGTGCTGAAGTCTGCTCCTCCGCTGCGTGCCTGTGTGGCTTTTACTGTAATAATGATGGAGAAACTGAGGGAGGTAGGGAGAGCGTGCAGCGAGAGAAAGATGGAGAGGTGCAAGAAGAGTAAACTCGTGACTCATCAGGCGCAGTGGAAAAGAGTTCACTGAGTCAGAGATGAGGCAGGAACATTGGGTGGTGGATGAGCCATGGGACGGATGGGAATAGATGACTGTAGGTAGATAGAAAAAAAAGGTCCGGCAAAACTGGATCAGGCAGTTTATGAACTTGAAGGCAGCATAATGACTGGATAGTTTTACTATTGTGTGCACAGCAGTTTTGTTATTGGAATACCCAGAGAACATTGTCATTGTTTCTGCTCTGACTACATGTTGGATGCTGTATTTAAACCATAAAAAGGCAGCACAATATATTCTTTACATCTATAAAACTAATACACACGATTGTTGATAATTCTCACAATGCCAAGTAAGAATAGCATACTGTAGCTGAGATTTGCATTTAGTGTTGCAGCTCTAACATGCTTGTTGACCTGCAAGGTTGAGCAGCGAGTTTTTATCATATACTGGATGTTTGAAACACTCTAAAGCCCCGTTTCTACCGCAGGAACTTTCCCCCCGGAACTAAGAACCTTTGGAGGAACTCATTGCGTTTCCACCGCAGGGCAAAGAACGTATATTGCTAAGAAGTGAAATTGTTCCTTTGCAACGTCTGCGCCCAGCAGCAAAGCTACACTTCCGCCATTTTGGAGTGAAAACAACTACCAGACGCCAGTAAAACGTCCGCCTACAAAGTGCGGAACGAAGTTAAAAAATCCAGCACACAGATTTTGAGAGTAATCTCTGACTTTTTCATGTGAAGGACCTCCAAAATGTCCAATAGACCACAGACCATGGATGTATAAGAGGTTGTGTCCTGTGCTTTTGCCCTGCATGTTAGTAAATATCCTACAACTCCATTAAATCCTGTTTATGTCATACTACTAGCACTACTAGCTACTGGCCGATAGCCGGTTGTTTGGGAACAGAGACGTTAATACATCTACCACGGTACAGGCTGACAGCATACAGCCCATGGGTGTATTATAAGATAATGAAAGTGATGACTTGCAGCTAATATATCCATTATTACAGCTAGCAGGAAGCTGGCAGAAGCAGATATGTCATATGAGCGTGCAGGGCGGTGCAGTCCCGTCGGTCTGATGCACGTTCATTATGCTGAGGAAAATAACTCTGGATTCGGCTATTTTACAACTTTTAGGACATAATGATTTAAATTATTTAAGTGTTCGTACTGGGAAGTTGATTTACCTAAAAAAAATATCCTCTGATTGACAGTACTCTAGTATCGACTTAGGACGAGGGGAGAACATGTTTCTTTGTTTGATATCATTGAAATTACAGTTAGGCTCTGCTGTCGGCCTCCTGACTCATTAAAAAAAAGGATAGAGAGTAAAGGAGAGCGAGAGATCGCAAGGGCGAGCGGTAAAGTTAGAAAAGACAGATGCGCCGCGGTTCTGTGAATGAGAGAAAGAGTTATTTTCTGATTGTTTCACGGCAGTTACATTCGAAAGCACAAATAAATAACCATCAAACACTGAACAGATAATTTACTGTGGAGACAGACGCTCTTAGTTTCATTTTCCTCCTCTGCATTTCATTCATTACATCCAATGTGTATCAGTAAATATATGCAGCAGAAAATATTGTCGCAGAACTGCAGGCTGCAGAGTGCGTTTACCTCTGTGACGACCAGCAGCCCTCATGTCATGTCATGCTGCTTTTTCATACGTCAGCAGACTAATTTGCTTAATCTTCACAGGTCTATAGACCACGGTGGAAACACAGACAACAGTGAGCTGAAGGAACCTTTTAAGTTCCAGGGACTAAAAGCCCCGGGAACTATTGGTGGAAACCCGGCTTAAGAAGTATACTAACCCAGCAAAGTGCTGTGGAAGGACAAATGTTACAGAATAAGGCTTGTAACTGTCTGAAAGAGGTTCAAAGCACTGCTGAAAGTGTATGTACGCTTAGAATATCTTTCCTGGTAAAATAAAGGCTTTTAGCTTGGCTTGGCCCCAAAAGCACGTCTTTTTAGCCAGAGCTAGTTTGATTCCTGCCTTGTGTCTGGCCGTGCATCGATTGCCCTCTGCATCCTTTGTGTCAACTCAACGGCCCATTGATGCTGACTTGTTTTTTCTCTCAGTCTTGATAATGTTTCTGTATTGATCTCAGTGCCCAACTGATCCTTTGGAGCTGCTATTGAAATTTGAAGAGTAAAATCGTCCAATTGATTTCAAAGGGGCCTCTTCGAAGGAGTACTGTTTCCTCATATCACACACTGCTCAAACAAATGTCACTCTGAGGTCCATTTACTTACCTACCCCATTTGAAATATAACGTTTCTATACTTTTATATAAATCTAAAACCACAGTTAAAGCAGCAGTGGGTAGAAATGGAGCAAAAATTTAAAAAATAGTTATTTTTATAAAACGGTCCTATATCCTGACAGTACTGCATGAGACAGGCAATCTGAAAAACATCATGTGTCTCTGTGTCCTCCGGTGCTCCTAACTGTATCTGCAGGATTTCTCAGACCGGAGGAAAACAACCAGTCAGAGCTGATCTGGAGTCTGCCGTCCAGCCCCCGTTTATGAGAGCCGGCTGTCAATCACTTGCAAACTCCGATCAAATGGTCAAACTAAGCAGCGCTGATCAAATATGAATCAATATTCTGCTACTGTAATGCCTATTTCTCTCCTCAAAGTGTACTGTGTAGCTGTAAAATGAGAACGTTTGTGACCCTGCAGCCATGTTGAGATCAGTTGAGGAAATACCAAGCACCGCCCACCATCTGGAGCACAGCCAATAGGAATGCTCTCTCTGAAATGACCTGTGATTGGTCAAAGTCTTCAGTCTTCTTCTATAGCCTGAAAACAGAGCCATGAGGAGGTGTAGAAGTCTAGTTTTCTCTCCGAACACTTGAATTACAATATGCTGAAAGATTATTATGGAATTTTTGCCCAATGATGCCAAAAATATACTGCCTACTGTCGGTTTAATTATGATGCTGTGAACAAAAATCCCAATTTCTGCGAGCTAAAAAACAGGCAAATATTGGCATTTCATATCAGCTTCCGACATGATTAATCTCTGACGGCTTTACAGTGACAACAGACTTTATCTCGGCTGTTTGCTGAACACTTCACTTTGTCTTCCACATGGTTAATCTGTTTCTGCTCAGACCCCTTCATGATCTGTGTCTCTGGCAGAGACCGTCTGTTTACATATTCAACAGGTCATATCTGAAGGCGGTATTCATGCACGTTGGTCTCAAGTCCAGGTTTTGAAATAGTCATGTGTCTTTAAGTGATGGATCCTGACAGCTCATTTTAAAATAAAGTATTCAAAAACAGGATGAAACCACACAGTAACGTTGCCCACATGACAAACATCACACTCCTGACAGCAGCTACCACACATGTGTTGTTATGCAAATCTGAGCAACCAGTTTGTGAGACCTGTTCACTTTGTGATCCACAGCTGTTGTCTTCTTAGGTGACCGCAAAGGTGTCAAAAGTTCAAAAGCAACCAGGCCACGACAGGCTTGCAAACATTCAAGCTCTAACAATCCTTTCCTCTTCTGTAAACTCACTTCTGATGAGTTTATACCTGCAGGTTTAATCTTCTCTTCTTCTCTTTACAGGTGTGGCAGGTAGAGTAGCACAAGGCAGAGGACTGCCCCCCCCCTCACCCCTCCCCTTGCTGCCCCGTCAGGGAGTTCGTGTTTTTTTTTTTTTTTGGTTTTGTTTTTTATTTTTTCTACCCTGATACAACCCGCAACCTGGTGAATTCATGATCACATGACCGTGGATATGGACGCAGTCCTGTCCGACTTTGTCCGTTCCACTGGAGCTGAACCAGGATTGGCCAGAGATCTGCTAGAGGGTGAGTCGCTGAGTATTTCATTAAACCACTAGTCTTGAAAACATGTTTATCATTTTATTAATCATTGCTATACTTGTGGAATGATACAGTGGGTCTAGGGTTGAACGATTTTGAATATTGCGATTATTTTGACTGATTTGCAATCGCAATATGATTTGCGATATTAGAGGGAATGATCATTTTTACGACATTATTCTCATTTTCATTGAAACGCATATTAATATGATCATGGTGTGATTTTTGTGGGGATCTGTACCAAACAAAGATGTTTTCTTAAGTCTGTAGAATATGATGTGTAGGCCAGCACATCTCTTCAGCACCATAAGATTTGATTTAAAATGGTATTTTAACACACATTCCACCTTTAACAAATATTGCGCCTCCTGCGCTTTGAAAATTGCAGGAGGCCATAATGCGATTTCTATAAAATTTCAATTAATTGTGCAGCCCTTGTCCCAAGTCCCCAAGTATATTGATTGATGTAATTGGCACAGTGTCCTGTATATGTGCTACACAATAAATACTCTCAAAACAATGCAAACTGTACCTGAGTGATAAGTGGAGTAATGAACGTCTAATCAAAATTTGATCCAGTCTTTCGTTCTCAAATGAAGTCCACGCAATAATGTCAAATTAGTTATGTCTTCACCAACTGTGTTCAATTAAAGCTGGAGCAGGCAGATTGGAGCAGATATGATTAAACGGTCACTATATCCTGACAGTGCATGAGACAGGTAATCTGAAAAAATCATGTGCCTCTGTGTCCTCCGGTGCTCCTAATGGCATCTGCAAGATTTCACAGATTGGAGGAAAAAACAATCAGAGCCGAGCTGGAGCCTTGCCGTCTCTGAGCAGCTGTCAATCACTCGTGAACTCCAATCAAACGGTCAAACTAGGCAGCGCTGATCAAATATGAAACAATATCCTGTTACTGTAATGATTATTTCTCTCCTCAGATGTTTTCAGAATCATATTTTAGTGTACTGTTTAGCTGTAAAATGAGAAAGTTTGTGACACGGCAGCCATGTGGAGATCTGTTGAGGAAATACCAAGCACCGCCCACCAGCTGGAGCACACTTTCTCATTTTACAGCTAAACAGTACACTACAAGATGTTTCTGAAAACATTTGAGGAGAGAAATAGTCATTACAGTAACAGAATATTGATTCATATTTGATCAGCGCTGCCTAGAGTGATTGACAGCTGCCTCCATTGAATGATCAGCCAATAGGAATGCTCTCTCTCTGAAATGACCTGTGATTGGTCAAAGTCTTCCATCACAGGCTAGATTTTCTAAAGCCTCAAAACAGAGCCATGAGGAGGAGCAGAAGTCTAGTTTTCTCTCAGAACACTTGAATTACAACATGCTGAAAGGTTATTATGGAATTTTTGCCCAACGACGCCAAAAATATTAAGCCTACTGAAGCTTTAAGTTACACTTTGATCCCTTGTTTTTATTCTTTAATGTAGTCTTTGCTGCTTCCATCCCTTATACAATACAACTAAGAAAAAATAAGGGGAGGGGGGGGGGGTTGTGTAGAGTTGACAGCTGGTGATGTTCTGAGCAGCAGCCAGATTGACCGCTGTCTCAGTCGGTGCTTCTGGCTTGTTTCTGTTAATTACGCTATCATACACCAACAGAAGGACGGTATATCTTGAGTCAACAGGACTCCTGTTGCCTAGCAGCAACACAAGTTGCAGATAAGAATATGGGTTAAAAATGTAATGCAATGCAGTGAACAGCAGCAAGCCAGCGAGCCGAGATGTGCTCCAAATTCTGATATTTACCCAAGCGAAGGAATGTGCCAGCGGCCTTTACATAAGATAAGAGAGTTTACGGTTGCATTGACTTGTGGTAAATATTTAAACTCATTAAGGTTGTGTCATTTGCTCGACATGGAAACAAGATTCAGGTTGTCACGCTGGACTTGGTGGCTCAGACTGATGTTGTTCCTATCTCTCTCTCTCTGTCCGTAGGCAAGAACTGGGATTTCACCGCTGCCCTCAGTGACTTTGAGCAGCTACGACAGGTGCATGCTGGGAACCTGACGTATTCGTTCACAGAGGACAGGACGTATCTGCCACCCGAAAAGGAGATGGCCAGGGTAGGGCGGCCCGTACTCCACCGCCAAGATGAGGTGGTGCAAGGTGAGGCCACCAGCGAGTGTCTTTTTGGTTTGGTACAACCGTTTACACTGCTGGGCTCTGAAAGCATTAAATGAGAACACACTGATACAAAGCGCCCAAAAGCAGCCCAGACGATTATCAGTAATAGCTGACGTAGTTTGTGAAAATATACTAATTTCTCCACATCCTCTGCCATTGTCTTTTAGCAGCTACAGAGAAGCGTCTGTCGAGGGGCATTTCCCACGCCAGTTCAACCATCGTGTCGCTGGCCCGCTCGCACGTCTCAAGCACTGGAGGTAGCAGTACTGAGCCACTTCTGGACACGCCCCTGTGCACTTTCCAACTACCAGACCTCACCGTGTACCGGGACGACTTCCGTGGCTTCATCGAGAGGGACCTTATTGAGCAGTCCATGATGGTGGCCTTGGAGCATGCTGGTGAGAAGAACTGAACACTGGGGGTTGGGGGGGAAATAGATACAGCATAGTATCGCAATATTTTGCGGGGCAATATTGTATTGATACACAGACGTAGAAGATACTGGTATCATAAGAAGAAGAAAAATACAGTAAAAATCCAAAGTTACGCTAAATTTTGGCGAGGAAAAACCGGCTTGGAACATTTTCAAAGAGGTCCCTTGGCCTCTGACTTCAAGATATGTGAATGAAAGCTCTGAGATGAACAGTTGAAAACTGTATCTTATTAGATAAAACAGATGTTGACAAACTGCATAATTTACAGTTGAAAAAAGGTAATAAATCACAATATTTTGCAATATTTCTTATCGCAATACTCAAAATGTTTTAAATCGCAATAAGATTGTATCGTGACTAAGTATCGTGACTTAAGTATCGTGACTTAAGTATCGTGATAATATCGTATCATGGGGCTTCTGGTGATTCCCTCCCCCACTGAACACCAACACACATATGAGATTTTAGGATTTGCACGTAGGGCTTGCTGGTTAAAACAAAAAGAGCTGTTTTTTTGTTCCATGACATTGCATGCCTTCTCTATAGACGCAGAGCTACTGAGCACAGCTACTACACTGAAATATTTACAGTGGATTCACATCACTGTAAAGCTTCAACCTTGGCACATAACACATAATCCTGTTTATACACATCATATTGTTTAACACATCCATATTTATCACTCCACAAATCAGAAAATCCTGCCAACAGCCATAAAAACAACATTTTTGCTATGTTTTTAGGTATAAAATATTCTATAAATCAGGCTATGAATGATATATGAATAAACCCTTCTGTAAAAACCTTCAGAATGTAGATGGGAGTGAAACATGGAAGTTTGGTTTATGTAAGTGCTACTGAAGAGAAGATTTCTGGCTCAGAGTCTGAGAGAAAACTAATTTTGGGAAAACGGCCTTTAAAGATATGGATTGTAAAATTCCATATATTTTGTAAGACACTACAGAGGAATAGGTTAAACAAAATAACTGGGGCTGTCAATCGATCACAATATTTAATCGCGATTAATAAAATGATTGTCCATCGTTAATCGTGATTAATCGCAAATTAATTGCAAATTCTCTATCTGTTCAAAATGTACCTTTAAGGGAGATTTGTCAAGTATTTAATACTCTTATCAACATGGGAAATGCTTGCCCCAAACTGCTTGTGATTATCATAAAGTGGGCATGTCTGTAAAGGGGAGACTCGTGGGTACCCATAGAAACCATTTACATTCACATATCTTTAGGTCAGAGGTCAAGCGACCCCTTTGAAAATGGCCATGACAGTTTTTCCTCGCCAAAATTTTGCGCAAGTTTGGATCGTTATTTAGCCTCCTTCACGACAAGCTAGTATGACCTGGTTGGTACCGATGGATTCCTTTGGTTTTTTCCAGTTTCATATAATGCCAGTATCTATATTTTAGCTTTAAAACTGAGCCCACTAAAATGTAAAAATCGCAAGTTGGGTTAATGCCAAAAGAGGCATTATCTCATACTAACTTTTGGTGAATTTAAAAAGATAGAAAGTTGAATAGACGAATAGAAAAAGTGTAGTAAAATATACACCTACTGTAAATGTGTATTTTGCATGATTTCTTTCCACTAGTCTGAAAGAAGACATGTTATGGAAGCAATGTTTTTGCCTGGGGTGTCTCCCCTAAAGATTTGCATACTGTAATATGTCACTGGAAATGGTGCAACTTGTGTACTATTGGTTTCATACTAAGGTTTCGGACATACTAAAATATCTCACATACTGTTTAACGAAATAAATAACATGTTAGTGTGGGATTTCGGATGCAACCCAACACATTTAGGATGTTTATGTTTAAAACTGTGAACGGTCTGAATATTGTATATTTGTGACATCACAAAATTACAGAAATTCTGACCGCTTGTTTCAAAGACACAGTTTCTGAATACGGGCTGCGTGTATTTCTCTGTGGATTGAGCGTTTCGATACTTTCACAGTATTTATATATCCCTTAAACCTGCTTTATAATAAAAAATACATGAAAATCTCACTTTTATTACAATATAGGACCTTTAAGTTTTCCCTATTTGCCTGCAGGGCGACTGAACTGGTGGACGAAAGTGGTTTCAAACTGTCAGAATCTGCTGCCTCTGGCAACAAGCGGAGACGGAAATTGCCTGTTACACGCCGCCTCGCTCGGTGAGTATCACAGACCTTTCAAACAAGACCCCAGTACCGTGCAGGTTCACACTCCATTAGCATTCATTGAGAGAGCTTCATTGTTGGTTTAAGCACTAATTGCATTTTACAACGTTGCAGAGCACATTCACTTAGTCTTTGTGGCCCACTCAGGAGCCCTAGCACAGAAAATTAATAATATCCTGACTAATGTGCAGGCGTTGTTCAAGCCCTCGTTGTGCTCCTGGATAGTAGATGTGAAAGTAATATTTACATCCTTAACCTATGTTTTTGGTTCACAGTTTACTGATAAGAGAATTTGTGTCTTTCAAACATGTTTTCTAATGCAGGTATGTGGGGTTTTCATGACCGGGACCTGATGCTACGGAAGTCTCTGTACGCGCTGATGGATCACGGGCTGGAGAGGGAGGCACTGAAGCGCAGGTGGAGGTGGCAGCAGACCCAGCAGAACAAAGAGGTCTGTTATAGACGCTGCACATTTCTCTAGGCCAATTTTGTAACTCTGTGATGACTGTATGACGGGAGTGGTAGTCTAAAGCACGGAGAAGCTTGTGTGAACTTCACCATGTTGCTCGTTTGACTCATTTGACCAAATGGGTAAAAATATGCAGGGACAATGGACAAGTAAAAGCCCTCACATGCTTCCTATAGCAGCATGTCTGCCTGCAGCTGCTCGCACGTCTGCAAAAGAACATTTGAAATGCCAAATGCACACAGCTCACTATTGTTTATTAGTTTTCTGTGTTCCATGCAGTCCCGGCTCTTTCAAAACACAAGTTGCAACATGAAACAACACCAGAGACAGACAGGACAACGTTGGGTCGCTGTAAACTTTGTTCAGTTATGAGTGATTTCCAGTAAATGTGTATAATAATCATAGCCTGGACTTACTGTACGGGGAAATACAGGATAATTGAGTGTACTAGTCCAGTAATTCTGTAACAGTACTGCAAATATATGTAGCTGTAGATATGTTTGATCATCAGATCTGTGAAGAAATCACTGTAATACTACCCATTACTGTATCATTAACCTTCTCCACTCCACGCCTCTTGTTCATAGACCCATTTCTGTCTTCTTTTAGGGGGGTACAGGGTGTAGGGGGAGATAGCAGGTCAACAGTATATGACACACAGTACATCATCTGAAAGCTGGAAAACTGAAGATTAATTTGAGATACAGCTCAGCACGGTGTGTCCAGCTGTTCTAAATATAAAATAAAACTTATTGATTCATTAATTGTTTAATTAAAATAAATTGTGAACATGTATAAGAGCTTAGAACATTATGATAGAAGTATATGATGGCCATTCCCATGCTCTATTATGTCTTATTGCAATTTTTTGGGTTGATACCATTTGTTACACAGATTTGGTGCTAATTTGGTGATCAAAAATTTCTCAAAAATACCACATTAAGACACCAAGACCTTGAGGAACATCATAGAAAAAGCCATGCTGTGATTTGGCATCAAAAACTTTTGACATTTGGAGATTTCTGCAAGAATTGCATTTTTTGGCGATTGGATGGCGAGCACTTCTGTTGTGTAAACTGCTCAGAAACCCCCTTATTGTCAATCTAGCTAGGAAAACCATCCATCCTCTGTAGTTTGTGGCTGTAAAGTTTCATGAGGTTGTGATTATCCTAGAGGTCACAACAGGTCACTCTATACTGAAATGGCATACATTCAACATTCATTGCTCATTGGATCCACAAGAGTCTCAGCTTCCCATTGATACCCAATTTATGTAATTCCAAGACTGTTTAGGGACCCCAGTATGCAGAAATATTCAGATACTGTAAAGGGGGGACTCGTGGGTACCCATAAAACCCATTTTCATTCAGATATCTTGAGGTCAAAGGTCAAGGGACCCCTTTGAAAAGGGCCAGTTTTTCCTCTCCAAATTTAGCGTAAATTTGTAGCGTTATTTAGCGTTCTTCCCGACATGACAGCCTGACATGGTTGGTATCAATGGATTCCTTAGGTTTTCTAGTTTCATATGACCTAGCTCTAAAACTGCCACAGCCTAGAAAAAGTAAAGTTGGCAGAGGGCGTCGGCACCCTCAAGGAGTGGAAGAGGTTAAATGTAAATGTGAAACTGTGCAAACCTACACTCAGTGGCCACCTGTATACAATCTATCGCAAGTCAATACAATAGCTCTGCCGTAAATTCTACCTTTACGAAGTGTTATAACCCCTAACTCTTTGTTGACATTGTTGGAAAAGTGTCAATCCAATTATATGTTTAATATTGAGGTCTTATTTAAAGGGGGCTGGTGCGCTGGACTATATTATATTGAAAGGTGTTTCAATTGTTTTCGTCCTCCCTATTTACATACTGTACATGATGGGGGCAGATTATTAGAAACACCTCTCAATGTAATGCAGTCCAGTACAACACCACCACTATGACCTCAATGATAAAACACTTAATTTAATTAAAGGGCAACTTCGGTATTTTTCAACCTGCACCTTATTTTCTCATGTTTTTGTGTCTAAGCTACTAACAGGGACAATGATATTTGAAATGGGTCCAGTAGTGATGGGTAGCACTGTAACACGTAGCTCGTAGGGCAAGTGAGCAGCGTCAATGTAACGTTACGTTCACTAAAAGTACTTGTTTTTACCACTGACAGGCTCAGATTGTTATTATAAGTATCTGACAACCCTTTTTTTTTTACCTTAAGTTTGATCCGGTCTGTTTGCTGTTAATAAATACGGGCGGTCGTCGAGTTCAAAGACCTCATTTACATTGTCGGAATCATCTAAATATTCAGCTATGACATTGAAAACCTTTTAGATAACATTAAGCTACACTTTCTGTACTCCAACACAACAAACTCTGCCTGGCTGGCACTCACGTTTCCACCATGGATGTATTCCACTATTCCACCGTTGTCTTCCAGCAACACGTCACCTCGCCATATTTCACAACGACTCTTCTCCTTGAGCGAGACTCTTTCCATAATGTTGTCAGACACTTATAATAACAATCAGAGTCTGTCATGGTAAAAACAAGCACTTTTAGAGGAAGTAAATGACGATGCCAGCTTGCCCCAATTGGATTACATTGTAGTCATGAGCGGCTGCCGTCTACAGCGCTCTCCCTCATTACTGGACCAATTTCAGAAATGATTGTCTCCATTAGTCAGTTAGACACAAAAACAAGGGAAAATAGCGGTTTAAAAATACAAAAGTTACCCTTTAACACCTCTTTGAGGAAAAAACAAACAAAAAAGAACATTATAGGCTTTATAAAAGTGAACTTTATGGCAGAAGAGTTGTATTGGACTGCATTAGATTGTACAGGTGTACCTAATAAAGTGGCCACCGAGTGTGTGTGTATAGGTACTACAACAAAACATTTAAAAGTTTGCACTTGGCAGGATTTAAATATCAAAACCACTTCCATTTAGTCGACATTGATTTCCTTCTCTTTGTCAACGTCCTCCTCTCAGGAGGGTAACACCAGTTGATTTTTCTTATTTTTCACGGGGTATTTAATTGTCTTTAACAGTTGATAGTGACTTTTTGTCACTTTGTGCAGCCTTGACTGCATGCTAACGACCTTATCAAATACAAACAGTGGTTTTAAGATTGTTTTATCATTACCCTAGTGTTTGACTATATTATCTGTAAGTGCTGGTATCTCCACCTATTGATACTCTATATCAAAACCCCAGAAAGGGACTGTTTGAGTTGTGTATGCACTGCAAAGGCAGAAAGAGGATCTTACAGAACACAATGACTCTCCTGCCCGTGAAAGCAAGCGTAGCAGGCAGCACACTGAGTATGTTGTCCAAAGTGGCTGCAGACAGCGTGCAGACACCCACAGATGAGATGCCACACGAATGACTGCCTAATGTTCAGCCATTCTTCGACAGCTACCACAGAGGTGTCCTGGAGCAAATCACTTCAACCAAAATTGCTCTGGAGGAGTTGCACAGTGGCCAGCGGTAGAGGACTAAGGCTGCACTGGGACGCCTTCTCTGTGTGAATGTACTGTGTAGGTGAATAGGGACATTGATTCTGAGGAAAAAACATATTAAAGAGCAGTTTCCTTCTGTCCATATATGGAGGTTAGAACATGATATCGGTGAGGGTTCTGTCGCCACTGTTGTAAAGGCGCTAGTTAAATTTCTTTCCTCAGTTGTCGGTATGTAACCTTGTGGTAAGACGCCATAACGTCAGTGCATGCTTTTGTGACATTTGACACTCCCTCTCTAAATGGCAAATGCGTGTGTGTGTCCTTCCTTTCTCCTCAGTCCGGTCTGGTGTACACAGAGGAGGAGTGGCAGAAAGAGTGGAATGAACTGTTGAAGCTAGCCTCCAGTGAGCCGAGAATACACTACAGCACCAACGGCACCAACGGGTAAGGTCCGGCTCGGGACAATGCAGGGACTGTTAACCCGACGCACACTTAGTCACACTCATGTTTTTATTCATGAACAAACAGCTGCGCTCACAGTCAGAACTGAGTGGCTGGACCTCATTTTACTCAATCTGCTATTTATTGTAACAAGCACAAGTTCAAAGGGTTAGATATACAGTACAGACGAAGCTCTGCAATACAAACTCTTAGTTTTAAAGGGATAGTTCTGGTGTTTTGAAGTGGGGTTGTGTGAGGTATTTATCCATAGTCAGTGTATTACCTACAGTAGATGACGGTCGGCACGCCCCCAGTTTGGAGAAACAGACACGCACGGAAGCAAAGCAATGTACTGCTGTGGACGGGGCAGCAGCAAAACGTATTTTAGACACCTGAAAGAAAGGCTCACCTAAAAAAATCCATATCAATTTAAGTGTACGCTGTATTTTGAATATGTTTGCCAGTTTACCCTGCTGTGAGACAGCTATACAGTCTATTTTTCCGACGGGGAACTGAATCCGTTATCTGTGATCTCGCCAAAGCAACCAGACACCGTTGAGAGAAAAACAGTAATTTTACTTCACAAAACACGGGAGTAGCTGTTCTACAGCTGCCTCGTTCGGTTAGTGTGTTTGTGTTATTGTGTGACTTTGGTTAGTTCAGATTCACCAAAGTCACACAATAACACAAAACAAACTAACAGATCGAGGCAGCGGTACACTAGTAACCCCCGTGTGTTCTGCCAGGTAAAATTACAGGTTTTTTCATTGGAGTCTGGGTGCTTTGGCGAGAGCATAGACCGATACAACGGCTTCAGTTGCCCGTTGGAAAGGGATGTGTGACGGCGAGGTAAACTGGCAAAAATATTCAAATTATAGTGTACACTGTTTTGCTGATGGCCCCGTCCACAGCAGTACATTGCTTTGCTTCTGTGGGGGTGTGCCGACCGTCATCTACTGTAGGTAATACACTGACTGTGCATAATTACCTCATACAAACTATCCCTTTAATGTGGTTTCTCCTTTATATGTTTATGAATTGTGGCCCACCAAAAGTCTACAATTCACATTTGTTTGTTCTTATTAGTCATAAGGAATCCATCCAAACTTTGATCTCTGGTTTTGCAACAGTATAAATAATTGTTTCTGTTAACCAAAGGTTGTGTTGTTGTCTTCAGGGCGGAGTCCTCAGATGAACCAGTGTACGAAAGCTTAGAGGAGTTTCACGTCTTTGTGTTGGCCCACGTCCTCAGGAGACCCATCGTGGTGGTGGCCGACACCATGCTGAGGGACTCTGGAGGGGAGGGTAAATATGCCTGAAGCCTCGCATTGCAAATGTATTATGTTCTGTATTTCATAATAATTTTCATAATTTCATCATATATCTCATTCTTTTTGTATCTCAGATAAATTAAGGTTTGTCATATACAGAATTTATACTACGCTTGGCAGAAAATTACTGAAGAGAATTTGATAGAAACCATTTTTGACTACATTGTTAGTGGCTGATGAGTTGTCCTAATGAAGTAAACCCCCCCCCCCCATCTGGTATCTCTAAACAAACAATATGAACTACTGTGTGATCCATTTCTCTCACATAAAACAAATGTGCATACACACATAATGTTTAAGCAGCTGGAGCTGAAGCAACAGCCTTAATAGTTTGATAATAATAGTGGCTGATAATTTGCACTTGACACAGTGTTGATTTACTGATATCAGAGGTGACAACAGTCTTGTTATGGAATTAATGCACCACTTATTGGCTGAAAATTGGAAGTATATATAAATTAACCTCCAACAAGTGAAACGCTGGTTTGCTTTTTTTGATAAAGGTGAACGGTCATTTTTATTTTTGGCTCAAATCCTCCCAGTGTGGCGTCATATCGGCGGGACACAGTGCTGAGGTCGTCGTTCTTTTCAGATGTTTAACGTCCTCGTTGCTCTTCCCTAGCCTTTGCTCCCATCCCGTTCGGAGGCATCTACCTACCGCTGGAAGTGCCAGCTGTCAAGTGCCATCGCTCGCCCCTGGTTCTGGCATACGACCAGGCGCACTTTTCTGCCCTGGTCTCCATGGAGCAGAGAGACAGCTCCAAAGAGCAAGGTAATGCTCTGACTCATTCATCTTCATTATCATATGAATATTGATTTTTTTTTCTTTTCTTTGCAGCCTCCGAGTAAAGCAGTTGACATTTTAAATCATCAATCATGCTGAAAAATAAAAGCCCTCAAATCATTTTCATTTATTAAAGTATGCAAGGCAGAGTTTTCATAACACTAGGACCTACTTTACAGCCTGATGGGTCAGTCTTTTTTTAATATTGACCTTCGTGGTTTATTTAAGAATAGTGACTAATGGCCGATGGGCTTTTGAGTATATCCAGTGATCTCCCTGGCTCCACACCAAGGAAGCAAATGACCACCTTCCTGTGTTGAAGTTGAATGACATTTTAATGAAAGTTCGACCGATAAAGTCACAGATTTGTAGTTAAAGATCGTACTTTCTTGTGATGCTTCGCATTACTTCGTCAGTCTAAATGCTGTTTCTCGTGTTTTTCACCTTTTACAGCAGTGGAATTTTGGAGAAACACTGAATGAACTGTGCACAAATTTCAAGTTTATCCTTGAAATTCAAGACATTGCCCAGACATTGAATTGTCTACCAGTCTAAAAATATCACATTGGACCATCCAAAGGCAATATTGGTCAGCCGCCGCAGACTAAATGTTAAAATAGAAAGTGAAAGAATTGATTGCACTCAGAAGTATTTCTGTCTGAGTGCTGGATTAAAACGTTTTATCTTTTTTTCTAAGAATACTTTTTCCTCCCCATCTCTCCCAGCAGTTGTGATCCCTCTCACTGACTCGGAGCACAAGATGCTGCCTCTGCACTTTGCGGTGGACCCTGGGAAAGATTGGGAGTGGGGCAAGGATGACACGGACAACGTGATGCTGGCGAGGTATGGTCTCCTTCTAAACACAACTCTTTTACATCTTCATAAGGTGCCTTTTACACATGGATTCATCAGAGGTGAGAGTGATACATGTGTCCGCTCTTATAGACAGCTGTCCCTTTAGTACCGAGTGTCAGTGTGTAGGGATTGACCCCTGACTCCAGATTAGCGACACTCAGTGCCAGTGACAATAAGATTAGCTCTAAATACCTTCTATGAATGGACCAGGGGAAGGAGCGCCAAAATAGCAGCTCGGTAAAAATAAACCTTCCACCTTAATTACGTCAGCTGACGACACCGTGGATGTCTTATTCAGATGAAATGGAGGACAGAGACGATATTAAACAAGTGGCTGTTAATATTGTTTAGAAAAGGTCAGTGAATTAAAAGGCTAGTGCAGAACAAGAATGCACAACAGCAAGATGCTTTTAGTGTTTTTTTGCTATTTCCTGTACCGCTCAGTTTTATTATCGGTCTACATTAAAGAAGAGGACCTACACTGTTATGGTATATCAAGTTACCTTTAGCATTACCCCAGGGAACAGCTTAGTTTATTTATAATGGAATAAACTTCTGTTTATATGCGTTCATGGTGTTATTTGTTTTTTAAGGCCCCACCGAGACAATATTATAAGTCATGAGACAATCTTATTGTGATTTTAAACATTTTATAGTAAGTAGATAAGACATATTGCAATTTTTTCAACTGCAAATTATGCAGTTTGTCAACATCTGTTTTATCTAAGAAGAAACTGATTTCCCTAGGGATGCACTGATCCGACTCGATAGCGATACCTGGGCTTTGGGTATTGGCCGATTCCAAGTACTGATCCGATACCAGTGTTTAATTAATCAGCTGTACGCCTCACTGTGTAGAAGTGACTGGGATCATTCTTTAAGGCAAGGATCAGGCTGGACTTAAACATTCTTCTCTTAACTTTGTAAAACTAATTGTAACACATAAATACATAGATACAAATTTACTGAATGTTATTTATTATTAAAAATAATAAATCGTACACCAGCAACTTGGTAAAAATCTTCAAAATTAACAGGAACTACAATTCCAGTAATAATGTATTTAGCATATAAACATAGAATTGAATTTAATAGATCGGCCCCGTTGTCACAGGATATCCGATCCAGTATCGGTATCGATGCATCCCTAGTTTTCACTCTGTTCATCTCAGAGTTTTCTTACACACAATTCATCTTGAGGTCAGAGGTCAAGAGAACCCCTTTGAAAATGGCCAGTTTTTCCTCACCAAAATTTAGCTTAATTTTGGAGTGTTATTTAGTGTTCTCCCCGACAAGCTAACATGACATGGTTGGTACCACTTGATTCCTCAGGTTTTCTAGTTTTATATGATACCAGTATCTTCAACAGCTAGCTTTAAAACCTGCTACAACCTCTGAAAGACAGAATAGCAGTCGGGGCCGCCGGCGGGCCGTCGGATTGTTAAGAGGTTAATAGTTTATAAAAGATCGATACTTGACGTCCGCGTATCGATACAATATTACACACAAAATATCGCGATACTATGCTGTATCAGTTTTCCCCCCCCACCCCTACTGCACTGATTTCTTGAATTTGTATGTTTCTCTTGCTGGCTACCTCTGCATATTCTTTTGGATCTATTTTCTATGGTTGCACATTAACCTCTGATATCATGGTTTAGAATCCAGCTCCTGACTGTTGTCCACAGCAAGAGCATCATAAATAACGTCATCAACTCCCTAAACATCCACATTAATTACATTTCCATGAGTATGATACTGGAGCTCTGGCAGAAAATGTCGGCCTCCTCTCACTGAGCTTTTGACATGTTTATCTCTCTCCCTCTTTCTCCCAGTGTGGCTCTTTCTTTGGAGGCCAAGCTCCAGATGTTGCACAGCTACATGACCGTCACCTGGCTTCCCCTTCCCTGTGAGGTAAAGATGAAAGCCCACACATCCATCCATGTTTGCTCCTCTACAGCAGGGAGGTTTATAAAACCAGCTCAGACAACAGGATTCACCGTAACGTTATCGTAACGTCATAAAAAAAGAATAGTGAATTATTTTTTTTAACTAACCATGAAGGCTGGTCGAGATTTCCACAGACTCATTCAGTATTTTACCAGTCGAATTGAGTTTTGGAGTAAAAAACCCGACTCGTAATCTAATTATCAGACATGTCAAAATGGTTGGTAGCCGCTTGTGGTTAGTGTTAATTTCCCACACTCATTATAACAAGGGCAATATTTGTTTCCCCTTTTCCATCAGACGAGCTGTCTCCTGACTGCTGTACAAAACGTATGTGAAAACAAACTACACTGGGCCATTCAGGTCATAAAGTCACGCCATGCAAATACTGTGACAAAGCTCCTCTTGTGTGCCACATGCTAACATCAGCGAGCTTGAAAGGACAAGCTAATAGCAGTTTAATGGTTAAGCTGCAGGGACTGGTGGCAGGAAACAGGAAACCCTGTATTAAACTGTGATTTAAGGGGATTGTTCTGATTAGAAATGCTAGCAGAGGACGGCTGTGTGGCGGATATTATTGCTGAGAGATGGGGTAATCTGTCACTGCTTGTTGTCTGAGATCAGAATAGTGCGTCATCATGTAGGTCATGCCTTTTCCAAATCCAGCATTGTTTATTTTAGAGCTTCCTTAACATGTTTGTAGATATGAAAAGGCATTTGGAAACTGAGTCATTTGTGTTTTGCATTGGTCTGCAAAAAAAAACAGCTCTATGAATCACTCTTTTTGCATCCTCCCCCCCCCATACCTGAGGGGCACTGTTAGAATATGACTTTAATTTTTTTCCATCGCTTATGAATATTGTATTTTTTTAGGGCTGTCAATCGATTCAAATATTTAATCGCGATTAATCGTATGATTGTCCATGACACAAATTAATCACACATTTTTTATCTGTTGAAAATGTACCTTAAAGGAAGACATCAACATTGAAGTGAGCAAATATGCCGCTTTATGCAAATGTATGTATATATTTATTATTGGAAATCAATTAACAACACAAAACAATGAGAGATATTGTCCAGAAACCCTCACAGGTACTGCATTTAGCATAAAACAATATGCTCAAATCATAACATGGCAAACTGCAGCCCAACAGGCAACAACAGCTGTCAGTGTGTCAGTGTGCTGACTTGACTATGACTTGCCCCAAACTGCATGTGATTATCATAAAGTGGGCATGTCTGTAAAGGGGAGACTCGTGGGTACCCAGAGAACCCATTTACATTCACATATCTTGAGGTCAGAGGTCAAGGGACCCCTTTGAAAATGGCCATGTAAGTTTTTCCTCATATAATATGGTACCAATTCCTTAGGTTTTCTAGTTTCATATGATGCCAGTATCTTCACTCGCCCGCTACAACCTAAAAAATTGCAAACTGCGTTAAAGAAATTAGTGCCGTTAAAATGAATTTGCGTTTTCCGTTGTTATTTGGTCAGCTGGTTGGGGCCTGATGTATATTTCTCTACAGTATTTTTCCACTAGCTTGTGTTTGTGCTTTGTTTCCTTGCAGCAGGCTCCTCTGGCCCAGCCCGAGTCTCCTACAGCATCGGCAGGAGAGGATGCCCGAACGCCTCCTGACTCAGGAGAGTCAGATAAGGAGTCAGTCAGCAGCAGCTCCAATGGCAACGGAGACACAACAACAGGATCAGCGGTCAATGGAGGCGGGTCCTTGGCCAAGAACAGCTCCTCTTCCTCATCTAGTTCCTCCAGCAGTGGATCGGCAGGGCCGGGGACGGCGGGGAAGGACAAAACCAAGAAGGAGAAGGACAAGGATAAAGACAAGAAGAGGGCAGACTCTGTGGCCAATAAGCTTGGCAGTTTTGGCAAAAGCCTGGGCAGCAAGCTGAAGAAGAACGTGGGCGGACTGATGACGGGAAAGAACGCTGGAGCTGGAGCTGGAGGTGCCAAGCAGGAGGGCGTGGAGAAGAAGAAGGGCTCGTTTAGGGGGAGGAAGGGCAGCAAGGACAGCTCGCCTTCAGCCCACGCCTCCGAGGATTCTGGGAAAGGCTCCCCCTCCTCAGGTAGCGAGCGTCTCAACGGAACAGGAAGCAGTATGAGCAGCAGCGGCGGGAGCAGTACGGAGAGCGATAACTACAAGTACAGCGCCGACGTCAAGGTCAGCATGGGCATCCTGCGAGCGGCCATGCAAGGTGAGAGGAAATTAATCTTCGCCAGCCTTCTCACTACCAGCAACCGGCAGCCCTTCCAGGAGGAGATGATCCAGCGGTACCTCGCCGATGCAGAAGAGCGCTTTCGGACCGAGCAAGAACAACAGCGGCGCGATGCAGAGAGGAAGGGCGTCACCAACGGCATCCAGCCGCCTAAGAAGGAGACGGTCGTCGGTACGGAGCTGACCTACCGGCCTTATGAGGCCAAAGAGGAGCTGTCGGAGAACTCCTCACCTTCCTTCAACCAACTGAAGGCCTCTCCTTTGACCTCCTCTATGTACTCTGGCGTTGTGCCGATCCCCCGTCCCTCCTTCATAGACCAGCCTCCTGCTGCACCCCCCCTCACCCAGCACCTTCATATGCACGGCTACATGGATACTCGGCGCCAGCTAGCCGGCGGCTCCCCGGCTACCTCCTACCCCGGCCTCCCCTCTTACGCCACTCTTCCCCGGCACTGCCCGGCAGCGCAGGGCCCCCCCCATCCCCAGTACAGTAACTCACAAGGCCCCGCCTCCCTGAGTCCCTCTCGCCTCGCGCCCTCGTATCCCCCCGAGTTCGACCCACCAGACTACCCCGGGGCCGAACCCGCCGGGGGGAGTTACACCAACGGCTTCCGGGACATGCGTTCCAACTTAGACTCTCGGAGTGGGCAACCCCCCGTCAGACACTACTCACTGGGCAGCGCCGGCGGTTTGGCCAGCCTGCAGTCCAGCCGCTGTCGGACACCCAGCTGCACCTACTACGGACACCCCGAGACGGGCAACTACTGCTCCTACTGCTACCGGGAAGAGCTGAAGAAGAGAGAGCCCGAACCGGCCATCCACAGGTTCTGAATGGACCTCGCTATGGCTTGAATTTGATGAGTGGCCTTTTTCAGTTCGAAAAAAAAAAATAACGGCTGGGGCGGCTTTGCTTCTGAAGGGACAAGAGAAAGGCACAACCAGCTCCCTCCCTTATTTAGCTGTGTCACTTCCTGTTGGAATAGACGACCTCAGAGAGTGGCAGAGAGTCGACAACACGCCTACAGAATAAACAGGCTGGTTTCTGGCTGCTGGGGTCACATGTTAGACCAGAGAATTAACTAACTGCACTTCTGTTACATTTTGCTGTGGCTCTTATGCAGGCGTTGTGTATGAGTGTGTGTGTGTGTGTGTGCGTGTGTGTGTGTGTGTGTGTGTGTGTGTGTGTGTGTGTGCGTGCGTGCGTGTGTGTGTGTGTGTGTGAGCTGCAGGCTCTCCTCCTTTTATCAGTTTAACGCCTTGCTACTGTCTCCTCCTAGTGGAGAGAATGTATATGGCAGGCAGCGTACATAACACTTCATCAACACACATATACAGTACATGCACACATCTACACTAAGTCAGACTCTACACTACTATACTGCACACACACACAGATGCAAGCACAAACAGAAAAGGCACGAGTGTCTCCGCTCCATTTGTGGTCTGTGATAATGTTTGGATTGGTTAATTAAGGGATGTTTGAGCATTTTGAAGTCACATCCGGTTCGGGTGATTTCAGTGTTACACAGATTTTACACTACTGTTACTAGATGCTTGCGTCATATGTACCTCGGGAAACAGCGGAACTAATCCTCGTCGAATTGCTTTTTTCGTCGGCCACCATTTGCATAATGCAAATTGAAACTACCGTGCAATGCTAATGAATAAACGTTCTGTGGGCTGCTGTGGTGCTAATGTTCCCGAATGCAAACACATAAATGTCCATGCATTAAGGACAACTGCTCTGCACTGTTATCCTTTCGGCAAAACGCTACTCATATATCTATAAATTGGATTATAAAGATGTCAACCCTCTGAAGATGAAATGCAAGCAGGCATTGTTGAACAAAGACGACATACATAGCACTACGGTAAGACACTGTTCCCAGAGCCTGATCTAGAGTATTTCATACGTTTGTTGCAATGTTTCTTAGTTGGGTCTTCCTCATTCTGTAATAATGGTCGGCATTGAGGCATTTGATTATTGTGGCCAACAGCGGCATGCAATACCACACACTGCAAAGTCAAAATGTCACATCCAGCACAACGGTTTTTGGAGACACCTGTCGCATGCGTAACATGCTGCAAAGTTGAATTATTGAAATGAAACATATTAGCAAATTACCTGATTTGTTATTAAAGGGGACCTATTATGCTTTTGTGCTTTTTCTCTTTCCTTTAGTGTGTTATATAGTTTCTGTGCATGTAAAAGTTCTGCAATGTTACAAAGCCCAAAGTCCAGTTACACAGAAACACTGCTCCGCCTCGCTTGAAGTCCCGCCTTTTCTTCCGTAACATGGTGATGTCACCAAGTAACACATTTGCATAATACCTGCCGAGAGGCTAGTTTGGTGCACCCTCGAACAAATCTAGTTAAAGCGGAGTCCGAAGAGTTTGGTTCGGTCGACCAATCACAACAGTGGGCCGGCTGACCAATCAGAGCAGACTGGGCTTTTCGGGAGGGAGGCGGGGGGGCAGGAGCTCAAACAGAGCGCTTCAGACAGAGGGTGAAAAGAGGTGCTGCAGCACAGCCGGTATGAGAAAAATAAAGCATTTTTTGAACATTAAAGCATGTAAACATTTTCTAGTAGAAACCCAAAATACGAGTATGAACCTGAGAATAAGCATAATAGGTCCTCTTTAAATAAGTGACGATGTCTGCAGTTGTGACAATTGTCTCCATCTTCTGTTTGCATGATGCAAAGGGACGCATGCACTTTTGTTAGATGTTGATACCCAATAACATTGTATTGACAAATTCAGGTAACAGTTATGAGTCTGAAACTCTGTTTTGAAACGACCTGCGGTCTGAAATGTGAAACATGTTTCATACAATCACATAATCACACAGAAGGTCCTACATTCAGCGTGCCGTTACTAATAATCTTGACGCTTATTGGTTTGGTCGCCCACTGCAAATTCTGACGTTCTACTGAAAGCCGTTTCTTCATTTCTGGCATTCGTCCCGCCAATTCCAGTTGCGTTTTCTCTTTTTTGCACAAATTCAAGCACTTTCCTGATGTCCGTAGATACAAAACTTTTTACTGTCTTTGAAGTGGCCTGACTGTTGTCCTTTGTTCATCTCTGCAGACACTGCCACCTCTGTTCACGGGAAACACAGGCCAGAAAGGGTTCCTCGAAAGCATTCAGTTACTGTAGAGCTACAGCGTTTTGGTGCCAGCGTCACCATCTAACTCAGTTTCCTAGTTGCCTTTTTTCAGCATTTGTCCTCGTGGCATCACAATCCAAGTTTGTGCAAGACGAACATCAAGTATCTGCTGTTTGCGTCGTGGCCTGCGGTCTCTACTACTACTGCCCCAAAACTGAACAAATTTATTTTTAAATCGTGTTGAAGCTATTGAGATAATGCCATTATTCCTTTCAGTTAGGCATATCGACAAGCTGATACCGGCTGATGTTCTGTTTGAGTCTTCCTTATTATAATTTCAAATTTAAGGCTGTTTTAGTTGTACTAATGTCTACTTAATGACTACTTAAATACTTGTGGTTATTTCCCCCTATAATAAGCCATGGTGAGGACTTTCTTTCGAGGTAGTGTGACTCTCTAGTGTTGCTCTACTCTTGTTGACTGAATCTGTTCTTTGGCATTAAGTCTAGAAAAGCACAATTTAGTATGCAATTCACTGCCTTGCCCAGTTGAGGGCGCTCTTGTTTTATTCTTCCTTTTACTCAGTGTTTGGAGCTTACCCTCACCACTTACACTCAAACTACCAACAAACATAACCAAAATATTGGGGAATTATTTTCAGTAGTGTTAATTTAACACTATTTAACACTACATAATAATATTTCCTATGTTGATTAAGCTGGTCGATGAAGAAGGGAGTTTATTTGCTGTGCATTTAAAGTAACACTAGAGTTTTAATGACAATAAAACACTTAACTCATGCTATTTCCCAAAAGAACCCACGTGCATTTGCTGTGTTTATGTGTGTTGACATGTGTCCGTGCACTAGCATTTTAATTCAGACGAGACCCATGAAGTGTTCCCTTACTGTGGGAAGGTGATGCCTGTTTTTAAAGATGTGTATGTGTGCATACTCTCTTTCCCTCCCTCCAAAGTAATAATTAGCTCACAAAACCATTTTATTTTTTTTGCAATGAAACGGATGCCTCAGAAACATGTAAGACATCAGACTTTTTTGTATTTAAGAAAAAGACAAACAATGAGAGGTTGTATAAATATGTTCCAAGTTATTTTTGTAAGCCCAAAGTTTTACAGTGTTTTTAAAAAGGGTAAGAATGTATATTGTTGGAGACTGGAACAGGTGTGGATGATAAGCTTGTAAGAGCCTGGATTCGGTGTTTGCCAGAAGGTGACATTTTGGCTGTCGAAGGCGACTCCCAGACGAGCCTCTCGATACTCGAGGCTCTCTCATTGCAAACTAATTTCCTCAACGCTGACCTAACAAGACACCATTTGAGAATATATATATTTATAGTGAGATTTTTTAATAGGTTTCCTTGTGGAATGTTTAGTTGCGACATTTTAGGATGTTCTTTCTCACATGGCTAATTGTCTAGCAGTCTGGCTTTTATTTTTGTTGCTTTTTTTTTGATTTGTACATTTTGTTTACTTTTTTTCTACAGCCACCGATCCGTGCTATGCTAAAACATGACAGCGGCGTTCTTGTCGACTCAGCTCGTTTCCTCCAAACCAGAAGAGAAATGGCTCAGAATTAGTTTTGCGACACAACTGACCCGATATATTTTTATATATATTGTACAACACTGTATTTTCTGTGTGAACAGAATATTCATCATCAGTGACATTAACATGGAATACTTTTGAGTTGCATGGGACTGGAACTGTTGCATGTAAATGGCAATCCATTTTACCAAATTTGTGCATTATTTTAACTTGATTTCAGTTGTCCTGGTATTTTGATCTGTTTTATTTTTTATCGTTTTAATGTTTTTCTTTTTTCTTTTTGAGAGGAGAGCCCTGAGGCTGTGTGACAGTGCAATCTGGATAGAAAGAACATCAGATTTTATGTTAGGTTATTATTATTATTATAATTATTAATTTTTTTTGCACCGTTTGAATAAATTCTCATTGTATTTCAAGAACGCTACGCTTCCTCTCTTTTCTGTGTATAGTATGAAAAAGAACTTTTGTTATCTACGGGATCATAAATGATCACTGAGAACTGACATAAAGATGATTTTACACATTTTAAATTTTGTCTTCACATAGAGTCTCAGCACTTGGCTGGAATATCTTGGAGTTAGAGCTGAAACAATTTGTCAGATGACAGAAAATGAATCAACAATTATCGGCAATTATATTGATGATTTACTAATTAATCAATTATGTCATTTCAAGCTAAAAAGGCTGAACATTCCCTGGTTCCAGCCCTTTTCACAGCAGCCATGTAGACATGTCATTGCAGGGTAAACACAGGTGTAATTGATCAAATGAATTATGCTCTCATTCCATTTAGTGTGTCACAGTCATTCGAGTGAGCCAGCATTCACAACAAATTGCTAAGTATGACTAAGTGAAAGTCAATTGATCGTTCCATTGCAACATCAGCGCCCAGCAGCAGAGCTACGCTTCCGCCATTTTGGACTGAATGTGACTACCGGACGCCAGTAAAATGCCTTAAAAATGCCGTACAAAAGTAAAACAAAATTATTTTTAATCTTTTGTCATATTGTACCGAAATGGCCTGTGTTGAACAATGAAATCTAAATAAAATAAGCATTCTCAGTCCAAAATGGTGACAGCAGCTAAAAAACACCACAGTTTTGTCTGTTTGCTTCTCTACTCTTTGTGCACAATACCAGGCCCACCTACATGGAACAGGGCCATAATTAATATTATTAATTACACCTGTGTTTACCTTGCAATGACATGCCAAACTGGCTGCTGTGAAAAAGGTTCAATTGTGAAGATCTGCTGCATTTCGTTGCCTTATTTGATAGTAAACTGACTAGATTTGTGTTTTGGACGATTGGTCACCTTTCTCACATTTTTTGAACACTTTATAGACCAAGTGAAAAGATTATTCAAAAATTTAAATAATCGTTAGTTGCTGCCACACTTGGCAGTGGTGGAAGAAGTACTCAGATCTTTTACTTATGTAAAAGTAGTAATTCTACAGTTTAAAAGTACTCTGTCACAAGTAAAATTCCTTCATTCAAAACCTAACTTAAGTAAAAGAACAAAAGTGTCAAAATATACTCACAGTATAAAAATGTAAAAGTAGTCATTACACAGAATGTCTTATATCAGAATAATATACTGAATAATAATAATTGATGCATTAATGTGTACATTACTTTAATGTTGCAGCTTGTAAAACTGGGTCTTATTTTTTACTACATATACAGCCGGGAAGCTTGTGAATTTCCACCGGGGATCAATACAGTTTTATATTAATTATTATTACAGTAATACATCATAATTAATTTGTAGATTACATTCTGTGTTATTATCTGAATCTGCAAAGTAACTAAAGTTTTCAAACAAATGTGGAATGAAAAGTACAATTATTCCCACTGAGATGTAGTGAAGCAGAAGTTTAAAGTAGCAGAAAATAGAAATACTCAAGTAAAGTACCTTTGACTTGTACTTAAGTACAGTACTTAGTTACTTTCCACCACTGCTACTTAGATATGGGCAAAATTTTACATTTGCTTAATGTCTGAATCCAATTCTTAAACTCAGCTTGTTTAAGGTTTTCAGGTGGTGGTGTGAGACACCAGCAAGTATCTGTCCTGCCAACGTGCCCTTAAGCAAGGCAATGAATCCCTACCAGCTCCAGGGGTTACTGTTATTCACCTCTCAACTCTCTGTGTACAGAAAACTATCCAACAGGTATCATATTATCATCATTCTTATTAAAGTAGAGCTGCAGAGAAACATTTCAATGAATAGAAACAAGTTGAATGGATAAACACAGAGCTCAGTCATATATATTATATTATTGTGAATACTTATTTTATTATCTGTCATTCTGTATTATCCTAACCTTGTTGCATTATACATTGTTGAATAACTCCAGCTCAGATGATGCAAGGTCCTGTGTCTGCGACTGTTTTATGTATTAGAGAAATCGGAGACCCTTATGTAATATTGAACAGTTTCCCATGTGGTAAAAAATCCCGACCTCTCTCTTTTATAGTTCACAAGGACACCGTCTCCCCACCTGTTCAGCAGCACACACTGTCGCTCGGGATTACTCAAACTTTCCCCGTTCTCTCTGGAAAGGAATTTACTCTGAATTGGCCTCCTGTATTTGTCTGGAAGAGACTTATTGGTGGTTTCTTTCCACACGTTTGGTTGAGAGAGGAGAGCAGCCAATCCCCACACAGACCTGCTAAAGACCAGGAAAAAAAGGTACTGCTGACCAAAAAGAGGCTGTAGATGGTAAATTATTTTGTTTTTTAGGAGGTTTTTTTTTACGAGTTTAAAACACCAGAAGGTCAAGAGTTGACCGGTTTTATGGATGTTGGCTTGCTGGCTCAGCTACTGCTTCAATTTAAACCCTCAACAACAAGTTGCCTGAATACAAAGACAGAGCACTCACTATGAAACCTATCAAGCCCAACTCTTTCATGTGTGCATGACAACAGCTGTTTCCTTGAATGGCATTGGAGAACCAAGTCAAATTTATATGAGAACCACTTTAAACAAAGGACACAGATATATGAAAAGCAATGTCAAAACAAAGGACAAGATAGAGAGACAAGCTTGGACAGTTTAAGGAGTCTAACTTGAAACAAATGATACAGATTGATAGTTGTATAAATGCAATGGTGCAAAGTACATTTACCCAAGTACAATTCATACAGGACATACTGTATGATGAATTTAAAATATGATGCATATTGTTATAGATTAAACTACCCAAGTTTGTATAAAGCAGATAAAATTACCTGCACCTGGACCAGCTATTGCAGGAAAAATCGACTTAATGCATGAATGCATTTATACTATTAATAATCCAATAATATAATATATAATATATGATAAGCCTTATTGATTCACAGACGGGAACTTTTTTTGTTGCAGCAGCACAAGAAACAGAAATATGTACAGATGAAAAAAGAAAAGAAAGTTAGATCAGAAGTAGCCTATATGAAATAAAAAACAATACAAGACAGCAGTATAAATGCAGTATCCATGACCAGTGTACTTGAATATATTAGGGGTGTAATAAAATATAGAAAAAATCGAATATCGTGATATTATGTTTTGTGATACTGTATTGATTCTCTAAAACACTATTGATTTTTAATTAATAATTTACATGCAAATATTGCATAAATTTATTTTTTTTAACTCAGATTTTATGCATGTTGTGGTGTGTTCTTTTTGCGATGACAGTTTCCCTAAAATATAAAAAATATATCGCCTTGCTTAGAGTATCGCAATATATTGCAGTATTACGACGGAGTATTAGGGCCACATTGAGGAAAAAAAAATAAATCGGAGATTTCGAGAATAAAGTCATAATATTACGAGAATAAAAGTCGTAATGTTATGAGAATTAAGTCATAAGTTTACGAGAAAAAAAGTCGTAATATTATGAGAATAAAGTCATATTATTATGAGAATAAAGTCGTAAGTTTACGAGAAAAAAAGTAATATGAGAATAAAGTCAGAAGTTTAAGAAAAAAAAAGTCGTAATATTATGAGAATAAAGTAATAAGTTTATGTTAAAGTTCTGACTTTATTCTCGTAATATTACAACTTTTTTTTCTCGTAAAGTTATGACTTTATTCTCGTAATATTACGACTTTTTTTCTCGTAAAGTTATGACTTTATTCTCGTATTACGACTTTTTTTCTCGTAAAGTTCTGACTCTATTCTCATAATATTACGACTTTTTTCTCATAAAGTTATGACTTTATTCTCGTAATATTACGACTTTTTTTCTTGAAATTTTATGACTTTATTCTCATTAAATTACGACTTTTTTTCTCGTAATATTATGACTTTATTCTCGAATTCTCCGATTTTTTATCCCCTCAATGTGGCCCTAATACTCCGTCGTACAATATATTGAATCGTAACCCCTGTATCATGATACGTATCGTATCGCCGGATTCTTGCCAATACACAGCCCTATTTAATATATAACACAGCATGATGAGTACTTTTTATATGGGTGTGTGTTGCTGATAATACTTCTGTGCTTTTACTTGTTTTGAATGCAGGAATTTGACTCTTTGAATTTGTACTTCTTCCAGCACTGTGTAAAATTGCTGAGTGGTGGTGAGTTCAAGGGGTCTAGTGAAACCTGGGAAATCTGACCTCTTTGCACCTTCCTCGCAAACTTCCTGACAGTTTTTGGTCTCTCCAGCAGTCCACATGATATATATCTTTCATTTTCCAGATGTACTGGCCCTTTAAGAAGCTCCACCGCTGCACTTCTTTTTTTTTTTTTCCAGCAGTGTGTGTTTCACTATGGCGAGAGGGATAAACAAACAGAGCCCAGTGGGGATGGAAAAGCAGCAGTAACGGTGAACACATCTCTCCCGGTACTGACTCACAGTTAGTAACAGTCCGGTGACCGGTTGTTCTGCAGGGTGTTTCTCTCGGACGCTGTCAGTGCGAATAGCGATGAAAAGAGCGAGAATAGTTTGCTTGTCCTCCTTGAGCAGCTCGGTGTGATTCAGACTGAATCCTTACTGGACTCTGGATCCTTTTCTGTTCTTTCTAACGGCTTATCGCGGCTAAAACATGGAACACGGCGACCTTTAGCTTCTAATATCACACCTTTATTTTTACACATTTTTCATTCATTTTCATTTCGCTCGTATTTTTTTTTTAAATTTTTTTATTTAAGTCGAGCTGAGCTGTCGTGAAAAATGTTGACAGGATCAAAAACCACGTTCAAAGTGAGACAAATGCTCCCAGATATCAAGGTAAGGTCATAACGTTAAGTTAGCTTTAAATAATGTTTCTTGAGGCCGAGGGTTGTGCAATAGCGTCATGATGTTCTTCTTATTCTTATCTTTTAATTTTTTTTTTTTTTTTTTTTCAGTTTTTAGACAGTTCCTGTGCAATATGAGTATGTGCAATATATGTTGTGTTTTTCTGTGTTTTTGTTTGTGTTTCTCTGTTTACCTGTGGATTGTTGTTTGTTTTTATGTATTGTTGCTGCTGTGGAGGCAGCTGATGATGTGCAGCACTGAGTCCAAAACAAATGTCCCCTAGGGTACAATAAAGCATATCGTATCGTATCGTATAACTGTAGACTGAGCTTTAATTCGGGTATTAAAAACGCAGTTATCTTATTTGTCTGATTCACAGCAGATGTCAAATTCTAAGCTTTTATTAATGGTTTTATGTCTTTTTTAATAGTAGTTTATTTTCATCTTCTCTTCCAACTATAGTAGAAGAAGAGAAGAGTGTGGGTTATCTACAGTCATTTTCAGTTGAATTATGATTTGAGGTTTGAATTCTAGCTATGTGTTTATTTCACAACAGTCCATTTAGCTTTAGTGGTGCAACAACATCAACACTCCTCATGTGATTAAACAGCAGAGAGAGCAGGAAGCAGGCAATGTCATGATGCAGGAAACACCGGCCATCACTCACCACACACTGCTATAAATGTACATTCAGGTAGTTTGCAGAAAGGCTGAATTAGAAACCTGCGGTTCCTCCTCAGAGATCCCTCTGTGAGCCCATTCACTGTGTTAATGTGGACTGTCTCCTGTTATTTTTGTTCACTACTCATGATGGCAGCTTTACAGGGAGGAGGGGGGGGGGGGGGGGCTGCATAGGGCTGCTTTTTCTGTCTGGACAACAGGGGAGATGCATAATTACTGTAAGGGTATGTCACTGTCTGTGGCTGCATGCCTTATTAAAGGCCAGTGAAGTGGTGGTGAATCTTAATCACTTCTCGTGCCGGGGGGTTTCCCTCATATGGGATTAAGTTGTTGTACACGAAGACAAATGGTGCAGAAGATCATCATCTCTTGTGCCGTGAACAGTTGTAGCCTGTTTCAGCTGCTGAAAGGTCACATGGTGCTGTAATGAACTGCTTTGAAATGCAATTTATTTATTTTTTTCAAATGATCAGTAAGATACTGCCCCAGTTTTGGAGCACCTGAGAGGATAGAGGTTAGAAAGACTCATTAGTTTGATAGACAGCACAAAGCAGTGTGCAGACGGTATGCATGTGTTCAGAGTTGCTCATTCCTTTGGGAACAGTCTCTTGGCACCGTCTTTGTGTTGCCTGGCTTTTTGTCTCTCCCTGGTTATTTTCAGCAGCCGCAGGGGGAAACGGTAACAGATGCCTCTTTACTCTGCCTCCGGGCGAGGCTTGCATGTGGAGTGGGGGTGATGTGCCCCTGCACAACATCTGGCTGTCGCCATGGAGACAGCAGTTGGGAGGTAGAGGAGTTTTGAATTTGATTACCTCCAAATGAGACGCGCAGAAATCATCACAGCCCCCCACCAATGGAATCCCTTGTGTCCAAGTATGAGAATGTGGCTGAGGCTAAGATATGGTGATGTAGAGTAGTAGGCTGTGTGGATAATATGCACACAGGCCACCCACACAGTCTTCTGGGTTTCACTTCCATGAGCATGTGTTAAGACTGCTTTAGAAAACTGAATCCAATCCTGGGCTGAATTTGGACCAGATGGCTTTGCAGTTTGCATGGACTGATGAATCTTCTCTTCCTTAATCACGGTGTAATACCCAAGCCAGTTTGGATGGCATAAATTATGATAGTACTGCCACTAAATCCTCATTTAGTTAGTGGATTACTATATTGATTAATGGATGAATTATTTGTTCAACAAAAAGTAAGGAAAATAGCGAAAAATTTCTATCACAATTTCCTTAAGCCGAAGGACACATCTTCGAATTGCTTGGTTTGTACAACCAGGGTTGGAAATTAGCACCAGCCACCAGCCAAATGCTGGTAAAATAAGCAAGTGACTGCTAGATTTGCCTCCCTCAACAGCCAAAAAAAACAATAGTAATCTATTGAGTGGCCAGTAGATTTTGGAATCCACCAGCCACAGTGGCAAGTGGACAAAAAATTTAATTTCCAATCAGCAAAATCAGAGATGCAGTAGGGGTGGGGGAAAAATCGACACAGCATAGTATCGCGATATTTTGCGTGGCAATATTGTATCGATACACGGACGTAAAGTATTGATCTTTTATTATATATGCCATGTTAGCTTGTTGGGAAGAATGCTAAATAACGCTCCAAAGTTTTGCTAAAATTTGGAGAGGAAAAACTGGCATGGCCATTTTCCCTCTGGGACCCCCCTTTACCTCTCATATATGAATGAAAACTCTGAGATGAACAGAGGGAAACCTGTATCTTATTAGATAAAACAGATGTTGACAAACTGCATAAGTTGCAATTGAAAAAAGGTAATAAATCGCAATATATCTTATCGCAATAAGATCGTATGATGACTTTAGTATCGTGATAATATCGTATCATGGGGCCTCTTGTGATTCCCACCTATAGTTTACAGTCACGTATGGCAAAAAAAACAGCAAATCCTCACAATTAAAAAGCTTGAAACGTTTGGCATTTTTGCTTGAAAAATGAATGAAAAAGAAAACAACAGCAGTACATGCATGCTGCATTAGGATGCTCAGGCATCTTAATAGCAGTCTTATTCAGGCTTATTTTGGCTGCGCCTATCCCCTCGTGTTCCCTCTATCTGCATCTCCCAGCCAGCTTTGAAGCAGTCAGCATGAAAGGCACACAGCACAAAGCTCCACAGAAGCAAAAATGCCAGAGGAGGGATGATCTGAGCTCTATTCAGAGTGGCTGAAGATCCAAGCCTGATAGGAGTGGGCCAAAGCAGTACAGTCACCCACACCCGCTCCCATAGGACGCAGACGTCACATTCACTACCAGCTGCTGAGCCGCCGAGGCCTCCGCTGCTTAAACAGAGCACAACAATGAGCTCCTCTTAGAGGCAGAGCAGATTTATGGTCCCGTTAGAGGGTGTATTGATCTGGCATTGGGTGATAATTAACCAGAGGCTCTATTCACTTGTGAAAGGGCTGAGAGGCGAGGTCGTTTGTCTGTTTTGAGTGTATGTAATGGCTCTGATAATCTCACTCGTGGGACCCGAGCTGTCAGAGTAGAGGTGACTGTCAAAAACATTTCATACGAGTCTAGAGACGATTATGAGCCACTGAGAATACGATATTCGGCATTAGATTTTCACTTAAGCCATTTAGCTGACACTGGCCTCTGCAATGATGTAGTGTTAGTGAGACTGTGAGAGGATTAGAGATGCAAGTGTGCTCCAGAGACCAGGAGGAGGAAATGCTGCTGCTGATGGACACGCTGCATGTCGTGGGCGTCGGACATGTGATCTTTTAGTCACTCACAGAATGGTCTGTCTGGCCGCTAAGCAACCCTGCAGTCCTTTAAAAGAAGAGTCCCACAAACTGATATGTCAGGGCACGACTGACGGGCAGTATAGTGGTGATGAAAACATCAAATAGCGTGTGATTTGTGAATGCAGGCTAATGGAAACAGGTCGGTAAGCTGCACTGGAACCTTTTTTATTTGATGTTTGTTAATACCGCCATGCTAGCAGCGTGGCTCTAAAGATTGAAATGTCGGTCAGTCAGTCCATCATCATTGGATGGATTGCCATAAAATGTGGTACAGCTATCCATGGTCCCCTATGGATGAATCCTATTGACTTTGGTGATCCTCCCGACTTTTCATCCAGCTCGGGGCTGGTCAAAGTGTCCCCCGGGACACAGTTGGCCCGCCATCAGGTTCGATTTGGCCCCCCAGATGTTAGCAAATTCTTTTTTTAAAATTATCCCGACAGACTTTACTGTCTTTTGGAGGCTGTAGCAGGCTCGGCTTTAGAGTTAGAAACTAGGAAACCAAAGGAATCCATAACAACCATGTCATACTAGCTTGTCACGAAGGAATAATAATAACGCTCCAAACTCCATTTTCAAAGGGGTCCCTTGACCTCTGACCTCCAGATATGTGAATGAAAATTGGTTCTCTGGGTACCCACGAGTCTCCCCTTTACAGACATGCCCACTTTATGATAATCACATGCAGTTTTGGGGCAAGTCATAGTCAAGTCAGCACACTGACACACTGACAGCTGTTGTTGCCTGTTGGGCTGCAGTTTGCCATGTTATGATTTGAGCATATTTTCTATGCTAAACGCAGTACCTCCGAGGGTTTCTGGACAATATTTTCTAGCTTCATATGATGCCAGTATCTTCACTCTATCTTTAAAACTGAGCCCAGTACAACCTAAAAATCACAAGTTGCGTTAAAAAAGTTAGTGGCGTTAAAACAAATTTGCGTTAACTTGTTAACTTTGACAGCCCTAATTGAAATGGTATTTAGAAAATGTTAGCATGCTAACACGTGAAATGGTGAACATGGTCAACTGCTGCTAAACATCAGTCATCATGTCATCATTGTCATTGTGAGCATGGTAGCATGCTGATGTTAGCCTTTAGCTCAACGCAGCACTGTGCTTAAGTACAGCCTCACAGCTGCTAGTGTGGCTGTAGACTCTCTCTTGTTAAACTACTATCCTGTTTTATTTGGCTTCAGTCAGATGACCTTTGAACCTTCATGTTCTGACCTTACCTTGCACAAACATCTGTGTAATTCTCGGTCAACACTGAACAATTTAGCAATAAGAGGAGGAGATAATGAAGACGCAAATATGTTATGAGACAATGAATTGCGAATCATTCAGCAGGGATAGACCATTAAAAGAGCCAGTAATTATCTGTTCATTTTGCGTCTACCAGTCTAGACTGATGGTGTTATTTATTTAAATTCAGTTAATTAAGAATGGATACTGAATGCAGACAGTACTGTAAATATTCCCTTGTTTCCAGGCTTTCATGGAAGCTTTCAGAATAAAACGTTACAACAGGGAGAGCTGTGCTAATTGAGGGAGGCTTTTGCAGAGAAATGGGTTAAAAGCTGGATATTCACTATAGTGTGATGCAGAAATTCTCTCATTAAATATTAAACGTCTGATTTCCCAATTCATGAAACATTGATTTATATTTCATTCCTATATGTCGGAATCTGTTTCTGTCTTTTCTGCAGATTCTGCACTTTGTCATATTGAGGCTAAAATGCAGCTTTTGCTGGAATGCATTTTTTTATACACTACACACACTGCAGGTAGTATATTTCCACTAAGGACCTCGTTCCACTGCTGTTTATATTCAGGGCAGTTTTTCTTGTCCTTCTGCTTTGCCCTTGGGGTTTTGCTCTCAGTGCATTAATATATTTGATATCAGGTCCTCTGTTTCTATCAAATACAGTATATTATTGCAGGTCTGCTTCTAGAGGAAAGACAAAGAATTAAAGGAAAGACACGGTGATCCAAAAATGATGAAAGTTCCCAGTTTGTTTTATTTCTGTTGACCAAAAAAAAACTCATGTTATTCTGAATGGAAATAAGAGGAAACACTTCAAAGTGAGCCCCATTTAGCAAAACTACCTCATGTCCTTGTTTTCTTTCCAAGCCAGTTCACAATGCCATATGACTGAACGGGCTGTGACTCTTTTTCAGTACAGTGAGCAGCAGTGGCTAAAAGCTAATGTGTATTTTACAAGCCCCAAAGCGGAGCATATCTCGGTAGGAGAAGCTTTCAAAAGACACTCAGATTGTTCGTCTTAACTCAGCACTGCAAAAAGTATCCTTAATTCAGTGATTCAGTCTCGGTTGGAATTGAAAATCATATTCTTTAGACTGTTTAAGCTCAGCTTGTTGGTACAGATTTTTGTCAAAAGAAGTCTCTCGTTGCATTGTTGTCAGTTGTCCCACGTAAATGAAGATTTTAAGAATGACAGGCGATGATATATTTCAGATATTAGGATGCTGTTTTTTCAGTGTCCCTCCAAAATTCCCATTCGGTCTCTTTCCTCCTGAGTTTGTCCTGTTGTTTAAGGAATAGAGAAGTATGTTCCAGACCCAGGAACAAGCACGCTTACTGCAGAAGTCTGGCCGCAGTAGCAAGGGGAAGCCATGAGCAATGGAAACTGCAATAAGCCTTGGCCACAGTCCCGGAGGATGGAGGGAGGGAGCAGAGGAGGGCAAAAGTGGGGCAGAGAGGCGGCACGGGGGAGAGAGAGGCAATGAAAGTGATAGAGTGGGGACGCTGAAGCCACACAATTAAAGCAAAAGTGAAATGTCAGCTTAAACACGGCCCTGGAAATGTGGTTTTCGAGTGATACGGGACTCTACTTTCGCCACGGCAAGTTTATGCCTCGACATTTTCCTTATCTTTGTTACCTCTGTTGTGGAAAACTTGCAAGTGAAGGAGAAATTCTTGGATTTCACACATAAGTGCATTAAGTCTTACTGTCACATTTATTTTATTGCGCCCACAAATCTAATTTTTGCTAGTTTAACCGAGGGAGCTCCACTCATATCACCCTTATCACATTATGTACATAGCCTAGTCTGCAGCAGAGTGCCAGCAGTACTTCACCTTGTGTATTGAAGTGTTATCTAGTGAGTTCACTTGCCTCACAACAGCCTGAGGCCCAAGTTTGTCAGGCTTGACAACCTTCAGAGGACAGATCCAAGACACTAGATTTATGAAAGGAATAGCAAAACAAGATCTGAATAGCCTCTGATGTTCTTAAAAGGGGATCAGGAATTCAGCTGCGGGTTTGCTGTGGGTGTTGATGGAGAGACTGAGGGAGAGCCTAAGAGATTTTAAAGCCAGATGGAAAAAAAAATGAACAATGCACTGCCAAGCAGAAACTAAGTCTTGTAAAATTTTTAGTGTCCTGCCGTATAATCAAAAATGCCTTGTTGTTCTCCAGCGGTTTTTGCTAACAGAGCTTTCAACCTTTTAATTTGGTCAGTAAAGTTGTTGGAACTATAACCATAATTTAAATATATGTCAAGGAGAACTCCACGCTATTGGTTATATGTGTAGTTTTATTGCTGGTGTTGGAGTTGGCAGTATCAAACCATTTTATAGCAAGATATTGCAACAGAGCTAACCCATATGACATTAATTAGTGCTCATATTATGCGGATTAATTAAAACCGTTCTTTGTTTTCATAACCGTAGTCATGGCTCACTTAGCCCCGGTTTAATTAAAGCTACTATGAGGAACTTTCATTTTATGTTGATTTTGGCGACCCCTGTGGACAGAAGAGGTAGTGTTTCTGATCACCAGAGTCCCTTTAGAAAACATCCCATTTTACCACAGCAGGGTCTGACATTCTGCCCAGCTCAGTCCTGGTTCTGGTTCTCCCGTGCCTCCCTTCCCTCCAGCGGGCCCAGATATACGGCCTGGGCCTCCAGTAAAGTGGTGTCGCTGTTGGCTCCCAGCGGGGACTGGCGGAGCAGCGAAGCTCTGCTGATTTTGTCTAGGTCTGTCCTCGACAAAAGAAATTCTTAGTCGAGTAAAGCCTGGTTTATGGTTGCTGTAGTGAAGCTGGCGCGAGGTTTGCGCACCAGAAAATTGTGTAATCACGGCTTTCGGGTGGTGAATTTCTGTAGCTACGCGCCCACTGCCCTCGAAGGAAGACTGGCCGATCAGGTTGACCTGTACAGACGTCTCTACAACTGTTCATTGAGAGACCACAGGGACAGTCACACGTCATTAAATTCTTGGAAAGAAATAGGCAACAAAGAAGAGGCTTTTTGCCGCAGGCTGTGAAAGAATATGAGAGATTGTTTCGTAAAAGCTAAAAAAAGGTCTCATGGAAAGAGTGGTGACCCGAGGGGAAGCACCAAAAGACAGAAAGTCATTTTACTTGGAGGTAAACGACAGTAATAATTACAGTACACAATTTTGGCGGTACGTACGTCGGCGTTTAGTGTTTACTACTGTTGCCAGGCAGCCTACTTTCCTTTCCGGTACCACTCGTTGACTTCTTGCTTATCCACAGAATATTTTGTTTTTACGCCCCCCTGGCGTTTCGGAGCATATTGCAACAAACAATGCCTTGAGCATAATCGCCTCTGTGCATGCTCGTAGCGCGCATCCTCTACAGAGGCCCTCGCCACGGTGTCTTGCGCGAGTATAAATAAATCTTAACATTCATACAATTTTGTCAACTAATTGATTAGTTGATTAAATCAAAAGATCTGTGAAACTCATAAGATGTGCTCATAAGTTTCTCGCCATTCAGCATTAAACGACAAATCAACTAAAGAAATCTTAATCGAGTAAAACCAAAACGACCGATTAGTCGACTAAGATGGGGCAGCCCTAATTTTGTCTGATTTCGCCGGAATTGTACCCGGTGGGACTGATGACAGGCAATAAGAAATAAGAATAACTATGTAGAAATCTTCTCGTTTACTTATGTAGTTCATATAGAGGCATCAGTATTAGATTGAGGCTGCTTCAGAACCAGTTAAAAGTTCCTCATAGTAACTTTAATTAGCAAATTAGTATGTTTCTTTTTTTCTTTTTTAGCAGTTAACAACGTATTCTACTATTATTTATTTTAGAAAAAATGTGGAAAAGATATGGGTAGTTAACAGTTAACAGTATATGTATTAAAATGTTTGCTTCATTATATAAAAACTCTGAACTAAAAACTTCAAGATAACATCAAGATACCATCAGGAGCAAACTGCAGAATGTATGTTTTTTTGTTAAAGAAACAGCCAGACGCTCTCACATACAAAGAAAACAACCAGCTATGAATAAGTGCGACTTTACTACCTTTTCAAGGAGCAAAGGTCCTCTTTGTTAAAGGTTTTTTATGGGGGGGGGCACAAGCTTAGAGGCTCAGGTTTTCATGAGCAGGCTGCTAACACAGAATTCACCACACTGCAAAATTGTTAGCATAACATTGGCGACTGAGTAGATTCATTGTTATCGTTCACACATCCTTGCTGACTGGAAGAAACACCGGTGCTTTGTGATAGAGCCGGTGCTCTAAATGAAGCAAAGATTAATAGTTTCTTTGCGGGCGAAGCAGAACACAGACTTGCTGAGAGAGACGTTTGAGGCTCTACAATGTATAGTTTTCCTGGATGTCAACTCAGGGTCTTAACTCTATTTCTGTACTACTATAAAGCTTGTTCACCACCTGTATAATCACAGTGTCCTCTCACATTGCAGGCCTTGGCATATTATGGGATCTGAAGCCGATAAATGTAAATGGCCTTCACAAGGGGGGGTTAGTAGCAAAGTTAAGTGGAAGCATATGTGCTAGTAAGCTCTCTGCAGTCTGATTATAGAAACCTCTGTGGCTCTGACTGTGGGGTTGGATTCTTGCTTGTAGAACGGACTCAAGTACATGAGACTTCATGGCTATTATAGAGAAAGTAGGAACAAACAGCTAAATGGAAACTACGAATCACGGAGCATTGTGTGGTTGGCTTTGTTTCTTTGTCTATGAAAACGAGTCCGTTGAGACGAGCCAGACTTTGATGAGAGAAGCAGGCTGAGACATAACTTAAATTTAATCAACAAGACCAAAGGTGACATAAGGCTCTGTACATGAGTTTAGTGTTCTGTTTAGTCTATTTCTTGAATTTTAAAGAGTCTGTGGGCATACTGTAAGTTAGAAATAGATTCAGCATTATTCCTTTCAAATGAACACTGCTTTCATAATCATTCAGAACAAAATTTAGCATTCTGTTAACTTCAATTATGTCACTCATTTAAAGGACACTTGATACTTTGGTAAATGTACATATTTGGTGTCTTGCCGGGAGTTAGATGAGAAGATTGGTACCACTTTATGTCTATCCGTTATATTTAAAGCTACAGCAGCCGGTTAGCATAGCTTCGCACAAAGACTGATCTTCTCATCTAACTCACAACAAGAAAGCGAGTAAGCAAGGTCCAGAGATGTCGAACTATTCCTTTAAGCACAGGACATCTCCTGTCTGTTACAGCGATATGTAAAATAAAGACAGTCGGTTTAAACAACGTTAATGTCTGCTGTTTCTCTTCCAGGAGAGGATGCTGAGCCAGAGCGGCGTGAACGCAAGGAGTCGAGATGTGTTTGGGCTACGCTGCCTACCAGGTAGGATTGTGCTTTTATCAGTTGATGTTTAGTGATTTATATAAAGCTCTTTAAATATGTATGGATATCAGAAAAGTAGTTATTACTATGATCAATTCCCACTTTATGATAATCACATGCAGTTTGGGGAAAAAGCCATGCAGTTGTTTTTGCATGCAGGACAAACGTGGTATTTTCGCCTATTCTAAAAATAGTTTCTGCATACTAGGGTCCCTAAACAGTCTTGGAATTACATAAATTGGATATCACTGTAAAGCTGAGACTCTTGTGGATCCAATGAGCCCAACTGTATTCATGTGTGATGATGTTAGTCCCCATAGTAGGTATTTCATAGAATGAGACCATTTTTTTAAACATGACCTCACTGTATAAAATGACCTGTGGTGACCTCTAGGATAATCACAGCCTCATGAAACTTTACAGCCACAAACTAGAGACCTAGAGCATTCAGAGGATGGATGGCTGTCCTAGCTAGATTGACAATAAGGGGGTTTCTGAGCAGTTTCCAGAGCAGAAGTGCTCGCCATCATATCGCCGAAAAATGCAATTCTTGCAGAAATCTCCAAATGTCAAGAGTTTTTGATCTCAAATCACAGCATGTCTTTTTCTATGATGTTCCTCAAGGTCTTGGTGTCTTAATGTGGTATTTTGGAGGGATTATTGATCATTTTTATTCTCGAGTGGTAACAAATGGTTAAATTTAGCACCAAATCTTAGTAACAAATGGTATCAACCCAAGAATTGCTGCAACAACATATGAGACATAATAGAGCATGGGAATGGACATCATATACTTCTATTGTAATGTTCTAAACCCTTATACACTTTCAAAATTTATTCTTATAAATTATATATAAAAAAATTCATTCATGTTTATTTCTGGTTTATGACTAGAACAAACACAGTGCTGAGCTGCATCTCAAATTAATCTTCAGGTTCCCAGCTTTCAGATGATGTACTGTGTGACATATACTGTTGACCTGCTATCTCCCCCTAAAGACCCCCTGTACCCTCCTAAAAAAGACAATAATGGGCCTATGGTAAAGAGGGCTGGAGTGGAAAAGGTTAACTTCTGCTTTTGAAATCCACACATCTTCCATGTGTGACAAATCCACACGTCTTGAATAAATAAATGAAGAATGTTTTCAGCTACTGTCACAATAAACAGCTGAACATCACAGCCAGTCAGACACAAGACATTTGTAAAGCTACTAAATAATATAACACCTGCCATGCTGCTCCAGGATCAGATGAATTATCAACACTCAAATAACACACCTGGAGCAGGAATGTCACAGCAGGTGCTTTGACTTTTCAGATGGGAAACCTGTTGAAAAGCTAATCTGAACGCACAAAAGGGGGCCGGGAGCCTCAATGAACAGTGTGTTTGACTTCGGGCTGTGTATTGGCAAGAATCTGGCGATACGATACGCTTCATGATACAGATGTAAAGATTCAATATATTGTGATATATAGCTATCCTGTAAGCAAGGCGATTCTAATTTTAGAATAGGCAAAAATAACACATTTGTACGACATGCAAAAAACATGCATGGTTTTTGCCCAAAAGAGCATGTGATTATCACAAAGTGGGCATGTCTGTAAAGGGGAGACTCGTGGGTACCCATAGAACCCATTTACATTCACACATCTTGAGGTCAGAGGTCAAGGGACCCCTTTGAAAATGGCCATGACAGTTTTTCCTTGCCAAAATGTAGCGTAAATCTGGAGCGTTATTTAGCCTCCTTCATGACAAGCTAGTATGACACGGTTGGTACCAATGGATTCCTTTAGGTTTTCTAGTTTCATATGATGCCAGAAGTTTCACTCTAGCTTTAAAACTGAGCCCGCTACAACATCTGAAAGCCAGAATAACTGTCGGGCCCACCGTGAGATTGTTAGAGGTTAATTAAAAATCAATAGTTTTTTGGAGAATCGATTCACAAAAAAAATAACATTGATATACTCATGTGTATCGATATTGTCTTACACCCCATTGTGTGGCTAAGATGAAAAAGTCTTGCAGCTTTATTGCAGAATGAAATTATAATCAGCAGCAAATGTCTCAGTCTATTAGATTTTATTTGTAATACAGTATGTGAGTAAAGGTCAGGTGTTGCAGAACTTACTGTAGTAGATGCTTACAATGTGGAGACTGACTTATATTTACTGCAGAATTTAATCATTTGCTTGTTACAACACCGCCACAAAGCTACATGGATGTGCATAATGTGCATTATCAGGCAGTGTTGTGTATTCACTGTATACCTGAAGTAGTTTATTCTTTTATTCACTTTGTATTAAGTTGTGGTCCACACACATCATCCTACACCTCCTGGTTGAACTATATATTGTTTTGCCCCATCAACTGTGATCCTGGTCACCCTGAAATCACTCTACTTCCCCCCCAACTACAAACCCCCCCTCCTCCTGTAGACAGAGTTTAGCCAGCTAGTTTAGCCAGAGGTCGACCCTCTTAACCCAAGTGATGATCTGCTGAATGGTGCAGGGCCAAAAGAAAATCTCTGCAGCTGCAAGTCTAGGTTATTTCCCTCGCCCTGCCCTGCTCATATTCTTGTGTCAGCAACACCCAGCAGGAGCTTTTAATAAGAATGGCAGCAGACCAGAGGGCCCAGATCTGAGACAGGCTAATCTTTAACGTTGCATAATATCAGCAGTTACTCACAGCACTCCTCACCAGAGCAGATTAAGTGTAAATGTGTGTGTTTGTGTGTGTTTGTTAGAGGGGAGTTTATGAGTAGGGGAGATGCTTCCTGTCATATTATGACTGATATCTCTTTTTGTCACATTTACTTAATTTTAGCCTTCATATTTATTTTATCTTACTTTTTTGGAATAAAACAGGAGTTTTTACGCCTCAGTTGTTTTTTGTTTCGACATACAGTATAGGATCTCGTGACCTTTCACACGAACAAACATACACAAGCACATAAATGCATGCACACACACATATTCTTTACAAACATACACACTTCCTTCCTTATTGTCATTCACTTAGTCAGCCTAATTTATTTTCCAGCAGTGTGTTTTCATGAAATACTTTCCAGACTCAGCTGGTCCTTGACAACACACACACACACACACACACACACACACACACACACACACACACACACACACAGATCCTATTCTTAGCTATTAACATTTCACTGTGAAATGTCGTCAGTCTTTACTTCACATTTTTTCCCCTGCTGGCTTTCGACTTCATCTCCATCTGCAACACCATCCTACTGTTCCCTCACTGCTCTCTTTCTCCACCTCCATTCCAGGCAGATTAGAAACACAGCTGTCCATGAGAACCTGTCTTATATTAAGAGAGAGAAGAAGAAACATGTGTATTGGCAGCGTTGTAACGTCTCCTTTTTTGTCTATTTTTTCCATTGAGACAGAGGAGCTAAAATTACTTCCTATTAGTCTGCTGTAAATGCAGCATTTAATTTTATTTTTGGACATTTTTCTGAACCGATTCAGATTTTCAGGCAGGGAAATCTATCCTTTGGCTCTGTGCACGCTCCGCGGAGTAAGTGTTGAGACAATTTGTGAGAACAAGTTCACTTTCGGACACAAAGGAGTCGCGAGTCAGTGTTACCCCACCGAGTGAAAGGGCTCACATTGCACCTGTAGACTCTCTCTCTCTCTCTTTCTCCCTGTCTCTCTCTCTCAAACACACACATGCACACACTCTGCAAAAGGATGGATCACTTGTCCACCCTGCGTAAAAACTGTATTTTTAGGTTTCATATAGCACAGTGATGCTGTTGTTAATAAAAAGTGCCCATCTCAAGCTCGATCCAGTGACAAGTTGAGAGCAGCCACACAGCAGGAATCTCAAAATCAGAAATACGTTTGCAGAAGTTGTCCCGTTCTCCCAGTAGTTAACGGGCAGTGCTCGGTGTCCACGGTGTTCTCATGTGTCACCGGGACACAGGACCGCAGAAACCGAGCCGGCCTGCGGGAGGGCAAACGGGTCAGGACAGCTCCGACAGCCATAGGTAGATCATGTACCGTTTCAATGCTGCGAGTGGGGGAGGGGGTATACTGTCCATTCACACACAATGCCAAGAGTCCAGGACCCCCTTCAGAGCAACTTCACAATCCCCTTTCTCCACAGTCTTATGTTACTGTGGGATTAAAAGGCTGTCAATCAGCTTTAATCCTCGTTGATTGATGGACAAGACACCAGAGCATCGATATTTGTATACTTGGGTTTCGATCTTGATATTGAAAAAGGTATTAAATTCTCTTTATTTGTGTGACTGAATGGATGTTTTCCAGTTTATTGTCCATGACTGGACAAAAGAGATATCAAACAAGATTTTTGGGGAATTTATATTTCTGATAATTAATATGTCTGGAGATATTGTGTATTATATTGTTGTTTTTGTATTATTGTTCATGTATACATTTGGTTTGTTGCTCCCGAAGGCTTAAGTGTGTGAATGAGAATTTAGATGATGGGAAAAGTTGGCATCTTGCATGGCAGCCTCTGCCATCAGTGTATGAATGTGTGAATGGGTGAATGCTGGCATGTAGTGTAAAGCACTTTAAGTGGTCGGATGACTAGAAAAGCGCTATATAAATGCCATTTACCATTTAACTGGCAGTGTATCCTGCATACGACAGAGCAACTTTACAAAGACTGGCTCAGAGAAGGGAAAGTTGGACATGTTTTGCCTCTGTTGTATTTAGGGCCGGCAAAGTTAACGTGATAATATAGCGTTAACGCAAATTCATTTTAACGCCACTAATTTCTTTAACGCATTAACGCAACCTGCGATTTTTTGGTTGTAGCGGGCTCAGTTTTAAAGCTAAAGTGAAGATACTGGTATCATATGAAACCAGAAAACCTAATGAATCCATTGGTACCAACTTTGTCATACTAGCTTGTCGCAAAGGAGGTTAAATAACGCTCCAATTTTTGCGAGGAAAACTGGCATGGCCATTTTCAAAGGGGTCCCTTGACCTCTGACCTCAAGATATGTGAATGAAAATGGGTTCTATGGGTACCCACGAGTCTCCTCTTTACAGACATGCCCACTTTATGATAATCACATGCAGTTTGGGGCACGTCATAGTCAGTCAGCAAACTGACACACTGACAGCTGTTGTTGCCTGTTGGGCTGCAGTCAATTGATTTCCAGTAATAAATATATACATACATTTGCATAAAGCAATAATATTTGCCCACTCCCATGTTGATAAGAGTATTAAATACTTGACAAATCTCCCTTTGAGGTACATTTTGAACAGATAAAAATGTGCGAATAATTTGCGATTAATTGCGATTAATCATGGACAATCATGCGTTTAATCGCGATTAGATATTTTAAATGATTGACAGCCCTAGTTGTATTACATGGCAAACTATCCCAGTGTTAAGGAGAGGAAAACATGCACATTCTCAAAATTCTTTGTGGTGCTGGGAGTAGATCCCCTCCAAAAAGTACTTTTTCAAATAAAAAATGACTTGCTCCCGCACTCACTTTTCTCTGCTTTATTAGTCAACGTTTTGGTCAACAAGGACCTTCATCAGAACATTAAAACTAACCCAGCGTTGCCAGATGTATGATAATTATCATATATGCACGATAACTTTGCTCTCTGTACGATGTACAATATATAAAGCTAAAAGTGCCATAATGTACCATAATTTTACCATTTTGTGACGCTTAAAATTAGTAGTTGGTTTTAGTCTGTGCTAGGATGAATCCTACATCTATGTTTACGCATCTCTTCTCACGTGACCTCTTTTAGCCAGTCATGCTTGGTGTAGGCTATGATGTTGATGAATGTGACTCACGAGCACGGCTGCTACTCGCTCATTTGAAGAGAGTTTTCATGACAAATAGCTTTGAACGCACCATTAAGCCCAGTTATTTATTTAATGAGCTTTATGGTTAACTGTTTTCATGCAGAATGTGAACAGGCTTCCAGTCATTCTGTCTTTTAATTTCATTTGGTGGCTTTAACAAAAAACAACAAAAAAAAACGATGTGGGTAGATTTGTAGGTGTGTCAAAAAGTTGTGTAAAATTACACATTTACGCCTATTTGTTCTCGTGGTTATGACTCGTATACAATAATGTTGTTTAAAAAATGATAATTTTAAGCCTCTGGTACGATAGTTTAACATTTCTCATCTGGCATCGCTGAGCTAACATAATATAACTTGGTCTTCATTTCAAAACCGCTCTCACTGTTTGTGGATGTTGCATCACATGAAGGTTGGTGGTTTTGGGTTCTCTGTTCTATAGTTTGTCAACGGAACAGTCTTATGGACATTTTGTGCTGTGTCAAGTTACACGATAGACTCCAGACAGGACTTTTCTCATTGTCACTAATACAGAAACTATCCTCATCAGCTGCTGAACGACTATTTCCCCAGACTTAACCCAACGTAACCTATTCCTCTACTCGTCCTCCCAGTGGGTTGAGGAGGGCAGAAACCTTTTTGCTCTGCGTGCATCCTCGCTGAAAATGAGAAACAAATGTGGATGAAAACAAATAAAACGGAGACTGAGAGCATGTGGTTCAGATCTGTCTGTCTCAGCTGTATTTTCTCAGGCTGATTCTTCAGGCCGCTCTCTCCTCCTATCCAAGTCAGTGACCACAACATCAACAGAAGCAGCTGAAAAATTAAAGGGGAAACTCAAATTAAACTTAATGTGGGAAAAAAATCCTTTACTAATGCCCAACAGCATGTAAGGAATGCAAACACTTTCAGATTGTGTGTAAACAACTAGACTTGATCTTCACACATCCTTTAACAACTGCATCACATGATTGTATCAGTCACGATGTTACTGGTCCGAGCTACCGTCGTTGATGAAAATCAACATTACCTCTTCCACTCAATTTAATATCTTCCTGTATTATTTTAAGGAAAATTAAAATTATTAAATATTTTGTTATTGAGTTAAATGTTTTCTATGGTAGATTATATATGTGAGCTCCAGCGTTTTTCTTCTTAACTGTACCTTAACCTCACTCGACATCATTTCGTAATTATGTTATCCAACAGTTAATTATTTTAAACGGCTGCCTCGCAGTGCGCCATTGGACAGTCTGAAGAGCCGCCGCAATGCAATCAGGGCATTTCTCACATACACAAAATCCAAATACTATTATGAAGTCGGAACGCACTAGATACTCAATTTTACGTCATACTTAGTATGAATAGTAAGATACTTTACTAAAGATTTTGAACAGACCAAAACACTTTCTCAGTATTTGAATTGAACTGATTTCCTCTACTCTCTTGACAACCAGGTCCCAAATTTTGGTGGCATGGGATTCAAATCATAGACTGTATATAAAGATGATACCAGGGGACAGCTCCCCAAAAGTGAAGCCAAAACATCTTGATCGCCCCCTGGTGGCTGGCTGCAGTATAGGACATAAACAGTGTTTTTCTGATAAGTTTGGTTTTAATTAGTTATTCGATGCTATAGAAAGGGAATTGTCCGAGAGAGGAGATGTAATTTTAACTCTCCGTAACCGTCACAAGTCTGTGTAATAGAATATGTGTTAATTTGAATGTAGTTATTGAGATATTATGGTTAGTTGTTGTGTCTTTCTAACCAAACAGCTACAATGGTGCTAACGTAGCAGCTAGGTGGCTCACGCTAACAAGCTGTGGCTGTGCTCGGCTCGTGATTGGCTCAGGCAAAAGTGTGGGTGGGACCTCGATACCGCGGTTCCAGCCCCCCGATCACTACTGCGCAGACTCTGGCTCAAAATCTAAATAGCGGCTCCCGTATCCGGGATATTTTGGCTTCACTTTTGTACAGTGGGAGGAAGTTGAGATGGATCGTCCATCTTTATATACAGTCTATACTTCAGATACAGATAAGAAATACCAGTAACTGCTGGGTTTCAGTGTAATAAAACTATGTAATGCAGCTTTTTGCTTTGAGGCACATCACTTGTCAGTTTCACCCTTCTGCTCCTCAGTTGGTCAAAACTAAAACCCAACATTTTATTTTGGCGAGCTGTCCACCCTGTAATGCTGTCAGAGGTTGATGTAACTGCCATCTGTAAAGCTGCTGTTGGCATTGAAGAAACTACAGCTAACAGGGGATCTGAACTCTGCATGACATGTTCAACTGTTCTTCTGTCTAATTGTTTAACCATTTTCTCTGCTATTGTTTTATTGTTCTTCATGGCTGTAATCCAGCTAACTGTGGGTCACACCCAAAGGCATGTACCAACCAAACAAATATCCCAAAATATCACAAACATCAGTGACAAATACACACGGGGTCACAGACAGGACACAGACTTAGATTACATAGTCTGTCTTTAATCAGTGCTAAAGAAGCGACTGCCTTAGTGCAGGAAGCACATAAAAGATTTTATTTGATTAAAGGACAACTGTGTCGTAAAACACCTTCACTTGTGCAGTTGACTCATTCTGGGCTGAACCACCTGCTTGCACAAACTTCTTAAATCTCACCAAAGAGTGCCTTTGCTCCCTGTCCTCCCCCCCCCCCCAGCTCTCAAATCTTCAGGCTACAGGAATGTTTTCGGCTCTGTTGCACCCTGGGGAGACATTAAAACGAGGCACAGAAAGCCACAGATTGCCCTTTGAAAGACAAGCCCTCAACAAGGGTTCACTTGTGTTCCCTCTGATACTAAGCATCTTAAATCTCTGTCGCTAGATCATGTGTCGTCGGATTTAATTGATAAGTCCGGCCTAGGGTTTTTATGCTTGGTTTTGTAGGCTAAAGGGTCGAAGCATAATCATAGAGCACGCCCTAAGATTTAAACTCCTCTTGTGCAATCAGCAAATTATGGTGTTGGAAGCAAAGGCTCCTCTTCCTCTTTTTCCTCACAGCATAAACAAGTGTTTGATGTGTAAAAATGGCTGCTTCCTGTTTGTGCTTTGGTATCCCCAAAAACATTCTTTAAGCTAAGAAGCCCAAATGCTCTGCTGTCACGTTCAGTTTAAGGGCCGAGCCAGTTCCTTCCACATGTGCAGCGAAGGAATTTTGAGTTTCCTTCAGAATGTTTTTTCAATTTCGAAGGAACCGGCAGTCTTTCCTCGTCTTTTTCATGATCTTTTGAGCGAATATGAAAACATTTTCCTGGCCAAACACTCCTCTTGTCGTGGACAAAAAGGCCATTTTCTACCCTATCCTGGACTCTGTTGCCATGGTAACCCTCAGTCTAGCTGGCAAAGGCTTTGTATTCCTGCGGGAGACTGTTAGAAATGTGCTGTCTCACTGCTGTGTGTGTTTTGGTGAAGCTGCCTTCCTTTTTTTTCCCCTTTGAGAGTGTTTATGCACATCTGTGTTTGTTTGTAAGAGAATTTTCTCGATGAAAAGTTTGTTTTCGGAAGCTTTTGTCCTGGAATTTAAGATGCTTCTTCAACCTTCATCTTCGCTGAGGAATGATGAGGATCCTTCACTCAGCCTCAATCAGCAGATTACTAATAAAGCTCTGCACACATAAAGTACATAGCTCAACATATCAAATATTATTAAAACTGGGTAGGAAACATTTCTGAAAATCTAGATTTTTATCTGAGAGATTTAAGTTTTCATTTACAGTATGATGATGCTCTCCTTCAGTGAGTCATCAAACCTCATTGGTCTTTGATTATACTGTAGTTATCAGATTTTTAATAGCAGCCTTTGAACATTATTACATTTCATTATTTCTCCACTGAATTTTATTTCTCACGCCATGCCATTTTGAACTAATCCTTAATTTTTTATCTACAACAACTTCCTGTAGTTTAAATAGCTATTCGAGCATTTTAGAAGTTTTGAATTTTCACACATATACTTAAAGGTCCCATATTGCAAGATTGAGAAGTGAGATTTTCATGTCTTTTTTTTTTTTATTATAAAGCCGGTTTAAGTGCTATATAAATACTGTGAAAGTATTGAAACGCTCTATCCATGAAGAAATACACACAGCCCGTATTCAGAAACTGTGCCTTAAGTCAGGATTTCTGTCAGTTTGTGATGTCACAAATATACAATATATAGACCGTTTCACAGATTTACATGTAAACATTTTAAATGTGTCCCAGTTTACTTCTGGTTGCAGTGTATGTGAATGACATCAGCTGACAGGAAGTAAAGATGGACCCAAGCTGTTGCCTAGCAACGCAATTCAATTGCAGTTCCGTTGAAATGCACTAAAACGGAGCGTTTCAGACAGAGGGTAAACACAGGCATATTCAGGTATGAGTAAAATAATGTTTTCTGAACATTATAGCATGTAAACATGTTCTAGTAGAAACATAAAATACAAGTATGAACCTGAAAATGAGCACGATATGAGACCTTTAAATTTGGTAATCCACTCATATGTACATTTTCAAGTATTTACCAACAAACGAAATTGGTGTAATATAACTCAGAACAGAGTTACTGTCTTCTGTAAGACGGCGTTTTTGTTGTTCTTCCTGCTCCTCCCTGCCCATCTACTCTGGCCTGAGGACTTGCAACAATAAGCAACAGCTTGACCTCTTTGTTTGAAGGTGTTTGTTACACCCACTCCCAGTAGCTCACTCAGTGAACTTCCATGCTGCTGTTTTTTCTCTGTCTGTACACTTCCTGTTATGTATCCCCACTAGAAGCCCCCACCTATACACACTCAGTTATGCAATTTTATCTGACATTTACAAAACTACATTACCCATTAATTCCATCCTGTAACGTCTGCACTACATCTCCCTTCTGTCCCCACTAGGCGAGTGTGTGCTTCAGCGAGCTGTTATGGTGAGGAAGAAGTTGACTGCCAGGGAAGGAAGAGGTTGGGTGTCTGGGACCCTCTTCTGTACCCACTTCAGAGTGGCCTTCGTGCCCCAGGACAGTCCCAAACCTGACGTGAGTCCTTCTGAACAGCTCTGCTGATTAAAATACTTATATTATGGTTTAATGATGTGTTGTTATTGTCTGTTTAAAGGATGACTTTGTGGAATACATTAAGAACATTTAAAGGGTAACTTCTGTATTTTTCAACCTGGACCCTATTTTCCCATGATTTTGTATCTAACTGACTAATAGGGAACACAATTTCTGAAATTGGTCCAGTATTGAGGGAGAGCGCTGTAGACGGCAGCTGCTCGCAAGCTGCAATATGTCGCCATTGGGGCAAGCTGGCACCATCATTTACGTCCACTAAAAGTACTTGTTTTTGCCATGACAGGCTGTGATTGTTATTAGAAGTGTTTGACAACATTATTAAAAGAGTCTCGTTCAAGGAGAAGTCTAGTTCTGAAATCTGGCGAGGTGACGTGTTGCTGAAAGGTGGAATAGTGGAATACATCCATGGTGGAAAACGCAAGCGGCAGCCGTTTCAGAGTTGTCAGAGTTTGTTGTGTTGGAGTACAGAAAGCGTAGCTTAATGTTATCTAAAAGATTTTCAATGTCATGGCTGAATATTTAGATGATTTCTACAATGTAGGTAAGGTCTTTGAATTCGATGGCCGCCCGTATTTATTGTAGCCAGAGCATACGGATATTCAGATTTCACAACAAGACTTCTCCTTGAGCGGGACTTGGACACAATAACAAACGGATCAGGCGAAAGGTAAGAAGAATGTTTTATTTCTCTGTAGGGTCCTTTCCATAATGTTGTCAGACACTTATAATAACAATCTGAGCCTGTCGGTGACAAAAACAAGACCTTGTAGTGGATGCTCTCCCTCAATACTGGACCAATTTGAAAAATTGTTCTCCCCATTAGTCTGTTAGATATAAACATATGGGAAAATAGATTGAAAAATACCAAAGTTACCCTTAAAAATATTGCAAACCTGTGATGACGGGAGTAAACATGTTTTGTCTTTTTAACAGTATATATATGTTTTCTTTAAATAACATTTATGATGCAGGACAATGCTGATCCAGTGCTTTTAGGAGATCATGATGTGGCTTTGGCATCCATAGAGAAGGTTGTGGTTGGTAAGTAAAACCTTATGCCCACATTTTTAGTCACGACCAGTAAGAATGCCGTAACTGGAGATTTATTGACAAGTATTACTTTTATGTGACACTGCCTGTTTGTGTCCAATCACAGACTAGTACTGTATATCATGACTTTTGCTGTGATACTGTTAATGCTAAAGTTAACAGTTACACCATTCTATCAGATTTTATTTATCAGTACTTATGTTACTTATAATGAAGATACAAGGAAACTGACATGTTGCATAGTTTGTTAAAATTGCTTTGTTATAACTTCCGACCGATTGCTTTAATTATCATTAAAGGTTGTCTATACAATATTCTGAGCATTAATATAGCAGCAAACAACTATTTGCTATGTAAAGATATAGAGGAGTAATGTCTACCTGAGCAGAGAATGATGTCTCTCTCCCTCTGTGTGTGTTGTAATCTGAGTTTCTCTATGCCTTGTTGACATTGCTGGGCCAGCCGCACATGCTTTTAGTGCATGTGAGCGTGCCCTAGCTCACGGCCGCCGCTCTGCACTGTTCTCATACGGCGGTTACAGCTGATAACGCCATCCCAACCATCAGAACCATCGCAGAAGCGTTTCACCCATCCTCTAGTTCCCCCCCCCCCCGTCAACACTGTTAGCTCCGTCAGCAGTGTTGCCTTTGTTTTCACTGTTAGCACCGTTAGCTACGAGCCGCCGCCTCTGTCGTCACCATGTTGAGAGCCGTGTGGAGGCAATAGAAATGCTCCCAATCTTACATTTAGCACCTTTAAATTGGTTTGGATCCAAAAAGTTGAGATTTCAGTCTTGGTTGATTTGGCAACACCCGTGGTTACTGTGGTAACAGAAAGTGAGGTTTAATACCACAGCAAAGGTGGTGGCGGACTCTGCCTTTACCAATTAGAACGACTAGAGAGGTAAAGGTAAATATTGGCTATTGCAGAAAAAATGCTGACCATAAATAGTATCAAAAATGGAGGTTGATTTTATTAAAAAGTATAAAGTTGCATAATAGCCCAAACAAGGTGTTATAATTCAAGTAATAAGGGCAATTCCCTGAGATCATTACTAAAATAGAATTATGCAAAGTAAGATATTTAGATAGAAAGTGTAGGTTTTGGGCTCCCTTGCAAAGTTATTTTCAGTGGAGCCCACAGACTAAAGGTCTAACATACTGTACGTACTGTTAATATGTACTGCATGTAACCTGTACTCAAGGGTTGTTTGGCTCTTGACCCATTTGTCTGTTTAATGTTTAATTAGGCTCCTTTTCCCCCTTCTGTGCTGCAGTGGGCCCAAACAGGACCAAGCTGGTGACCCCAAACTCCTCGCTGAAGTTCACACCAGAGGAGCTGGTGCTTTACTGTAGGGACCTGCGAGTCATCTGCTTCCTGTTTGACCGCCTCACTCCTGACGCACAAGTCATAGAGGTATGTGTCCATCTCATCATTTTAGGAATTTAATGATCTCATTTTAAGCATGACTAGGTCTGATACTGGCTTAAATGCTGAACTTGTGCGTGCACAGCCCAAAAACAGGAATTTGCAGACTTGGACACTTTGTCCAAGAGTAAATGTTTTTTTTTTCAGCATTTAAAATCACTTTTTATAGATTTATTTTATGTAGTTTTTGTACTATTTAATCAAGTACATTTTCAGTCTACCATTTTATGCCTTCTTTTGAGCACTTCTGTGTGTGTGTGTGTGTGTGTGTGTGTGTGTGTGTGTGTGTGTGTGTGTGTGTGTTGGGTTAGATTCAAGGCTCTGGTTACTGTCATCCTGTTCACCAGTCATCTCAGAGCCTAAAGACTTCTGCGTAGAGAAGTTGATCTGTACCACACACCAATGATGTGGCTCTGCAGGGCCATTGATGTTGAAAGCTGATGACCTTTGTCATGTTGATGGGCTCGCTGTGGTTTCCCTCCTCAGATAACCTACACCATCGCCAAGACCTACCAGCCTCCTAAACCAGGGTCCGTTTTATCTTTCCAGAACGCTGCCCTTGGGAGTGTAGGTGAGTAGATTAATGTATGCACCCTCATGCATACACCCATCTGTTCCCTCCCTGGCACTGATACAATACCTCATCAGTCTGTCTGTCATCCTACAGCTGTGTTCAGTCCCCACAGCTCACACAGTTTGGGGTTTCACGATTTTTCTTTGGTATGTTATGTAGACTCGCAATAATAATGTTATACTCTTTAGTCAAAAGAATGTTATTTTAATTGATTCACCGATGTATTGCGGGGTTTTTTTAATGCCAGAATCGATTGAAGTGCTTCATTTGAGTCTATGTGGAGGTAGAAGGAAGTTACCGCTTTTATTGTTGTAGTCAGAGTAACGTGACGTCATATCCACTTCAATAACTAAAACAAGGCCGCTGTGAGCCGAAGCGAGAAAGCAAACGTTGGAGGGTCTGCGTGGATACGACCTGCACCCTCACATGTTAAATCCAAAGTGGTAAACGCTACACATCCAGTAAAGTATGGAAACACTTTGGGTTTCACACATTGCAGGAAAAGCAGAGCTAGACATCACGGCTAAAGCTGCATGCTAACTCTGTCACGGACAGGAAACGTTATCGTATCGCGGTAACGTGCCGTCGAGCCGGCCGTCGCTCTCATCTCCGTGGTCAAATGGGCCGACGCTACAACTGTAGAGCACCCATATACTGACATTTATGTTAAATGCATTCAAACGGACCCGATGGAGCTGACCATGGATGTATAAAGAGAACGGAGCTAACGGTAAGAGCTAGAGACGGACTTGGCGAAGTTAGCGGAAATGAACACGTGACTACATCCGTTTTTCAAAATAAGTTGTTAACAAACGGTACAGAAAAACAAAATACATATATGGAAAGTATAAAACATTTTACATGTCCCTTATAAATTAAAGAGAAAATACTAATAAGTTTGTGAGGGAAATGACTTATTTTTTGATTCTTCAATTTAGAGATTTTTCCAAAGTAAAAGTCCCTAGAAGTGTATGATTCAACTTTTCCCCATGGTCTAGTGTTAAAAAAGTTAACGACAATCGCAATAAATCGTAATATCGAATCGAAATACTTAAAAATAGCAATACATATCAAATCGGCACGCGAGTATCATGATAGTATCGATTAGGGAGATATGTGTATCGTCCCAGCCTTAGTTTACTGTATGTGTGAACCCATTTACACCAATTGTAATATACTGACTGATGTCTTGTTAAGTGCAGACTGTTATATAATTCGGACCTAGACCAAATAATCTTGATATATTCCAGAAATATGCATGAAATGAATTAATGTTTCGGGCACTATAGCCTTACGTGTGTGTCTGATGATTGAGCTTCGAAGATCTAAAGTATTTATCAGTAAATCTGTCATTCATTCTTTTCCGTGCACACTTCACCGTGATGAATATTCATAGAAATAACAGCTCTGTGAAAGCGAGAAGCAAATGCCCACATGAATCAGCACCAATGTGTCAGTCATGTGCTGTACTTGCTCTCTAAATGTTTTCTCCTAACGTGCCTTCAGGAAAGTCTGTTCTCACTTTGATGTTCACCCACTCTAATTCCAGGGACAGAATGTACCTAGAAATCACTGTTTGTCATTTAGACACGACTTCAACTCTGTCTCATCTATTTTTGTTCCTGTCTACTTTCTGCCGTACCATCAGAATGTGATGTTATAACTCTTGAGACATGCAGAGAATATTAAACAGGAAACATAATGGTTTCTGTGCAGACCAGAAGGACATATAAAGCTCACATGATGACGCAATGAAAAATGCTGTCTTTGAAACCATGCCCAGATGTGAAGAAATCTCTGAGTGGTTTGAAGGCGAGGCTCAATAAAATGTTCATGGGCTGATTTTGACAGTGATTGAAAGCCTCAGTTTGTGAAAGATTAAACCACCGTAATTAAATGTAATAGTGTGCTGTCAGAGAGAAGGAATCCAACTCATTGTCTGCAAATAGGACACTTTACATCCCACTAGCAAAACAAAAACTCTCAACCATTATGCCCAGTTGGCTGTTCACCTTGTCCATATAGAGTAATATGAGCCTGTCTGTGCAATACATTATGCTATGTTAAAGCTACGCCAGGCTGACCAGGCTGTGGATGACTGTCAGCTGTTGGATAAATAATGCAGGCCCCCCCTCTGAAACAAGCCGCTAGACGACCTACAGTTCAACTCTGCCCCGGGGTCAAGTGTGTCCAGTGTGTGGTCAGTGCCTTGACGACACTGGGACTCTCCAAAAGATTCAATCACATATTGAAGCAGATGTGATGTCATTTATGAACATAAAGTATATTCACTACAGTGCCACTAAGACATATTTTGTTTAGAGTAGTTGAAATGATTCTGACTGAATTTGCTTTACTAACAGTGGAAAAGGAAGCAAGAGCTCAGACTGGATTTGTTAAGAGGCATCTCACAGTGGACGGCCAGTATCGATTGTTTTTCATACAGTTTTAATACTGTTTCAAAGCATCTTCTCTGTGATAAGCACAGCCAATTATTTCCTCAGTGCCCATCACAAGCGCCAAAGTTACATCTTTAAATTGCTTGTATTGTCGAAGCAACTGTCCAAAACCCAAATATATCCAGTTAACGATGACATAAAACCAGTGGGCAACCTCCAGTTCAGAAAAGTGAAGCCAATGCGGAAGTGCCTTAAACTTGCATTCTTCAGCAGGGGGCGACTCCTCTGGTTGCTAAAATAAGTCTGATTGTATAGAAGTCTATGAGAAAATGAGCCTACTTCTCACTTGATTTATTACCTCAGTAAACATTGTAAACATGAGTTTATGGTCTCAATCTTTAGTTTCAAGTCTTCTTCAATACAGCATGATGTTCATTTAGTAAGTTATGGTCCCATATAGAGTCAAACAGACCATAAAGCAGGGGATGCTTTAGGGCGGGGCTACCTTGTGATTGACACCACGACGTTGACCGTGTTTTCGTCTTACAACTTTAACCCTTTCACATTGTGTTTTCAGTTCATGAAAGTTAATCATAATATTTTGGTCGCCTAAAAATGTCTTATTCAGCGTTTGGTTGTACTTAGCTCCACCCTCTTGTGTAACTTCTGGTTGCAAATAAACAAGATGGCTACGGCCAGAATGCCGAACTCGAGGCTTCAAAACGTCAGTCCACACACCAACGGGTGACGTCACGGTGACTACGTCCACTTCTTAAATACAGTCCATGTCTAAAACAGAGAGAAATAGCAAATCCTCATATTGGAGAAGCTGGAAACAGAAATATTTCATAAAAATTACCTCAAAAATGAATTAGCTCTGCTCATGATACACAAGACTAATTAGTTCCTCTCTGATCAGTCCTCTGCAGTAGCTTTATACCACACCTGCTGCATTCTGCTGATATGCCACCCCTGATCCCTCTCTTTAGAAAAGAGTTGAAAGCCTGTTTATATCATATATGATGTAAGAGATAATGTACAGCGGAGCCGGTCATTGTTGTGAAATAATCCCCGACAGGGCGATGCCGCTTCGCGTTGGGGTCTCTCATCGCCCTGAAGGGGATTCTTTCACAATAATGAGCCGCTAGCTGTACATTATCCCGCTTATTACACGGCTACTTACTTAAGAAATCAATATTTTGACACAAATACGGTCCTCCAGAGTCCGACATCAGAGCTGCGCCCTTAGCAACGGGCTGTTATACATAACAACGGTCTGTTATAAAGAAATTGCAGACCGCAGAACGCCGTGATTGACCAATCAGAATTGAGTATACAGCCGAGTAATAAATATCATTAAAAAGTCACAATACCCTCATATACTGTACCTGGTCTTGTCACTGAAAGTGTCATAAGCATCAAAATAATATTTGCACTCTGACATGAGGTATTTTGTATTATTGAGATGTTTGACTCACTGTCTTCCTCCAGAAATGAAGCAGTTTCTAAGCAACCGTCGCCGAAACACCCACATGAACTGGTATGAGTCTGCCTCAGACTGGGAGCAGGAGCTGGAGAGATGCGGGGCCACTGGCTGGAGAGTCAGCTCAGTCAACGACCGCTTTGAGATGTCCACCAGGTAAAGTCACACCAGAGGTGAATAGTAACCGACACATCTTTGTGTCTGTTGGGTTTTTCAATCCAAGTTTAAATGTGATATATTATGGTATATCAGTTTTCCCTGCTATTCTGTCCTCAGTGTTATCTCCTAGCCAATAGTGTTGAAAAACATGAAATGCTGTGCCAAATTCTAACAGCACAACACATACAAATTTGTGAAGACATCTGCTTGAAAGTACTTGAAAAGAGAACATTTGGGAAGCAATGTTTTGCAAAACATGAAGGAAACTGAGAGTGTCAGGCAGAGCCAAGGCTAAACTCCTATAAAAGACAAAGAAGACCACTCAGTTTGCTCAGTTGATGTGTTCTAAAAGGTCAAAGTTTGTTGGCGTTTTGAATACATAAAAATTTCATCCATCCAAAACTGTACATTATCTCTGTTTCCTGTCAGCCTGTCGAGATCCATCGTGGTTCCACAGAAGGTTTTAGACACTGAGCTGAAGAAAAGCTTCGCCCACTTCAATGAAGGTCGCATCCCTGTGAGTGATTTAACCTACCACTTCACTTACCAACACTCATTATTTCCACCAAGAGATCATGTATTTGGTTGTGTGTGTGTGTGTGCATCTCTGTGTCTGTCTGTCCATGGCTAATCTCGCATACTGCTTGACCCATCAGCCCAATATTTTTTGTGCTCATTTATGACTGTATGCTCAAGGACCTCTCGTGGTTGCATTGATTCACACTTTTTGAAAACATATTTTATTGTTTGTTTTATACCGTCATTGACTGCTGACTCCTCGCTACTCTTAACCGGCCGGTAGGGGGCGCAAGTGGCACTTTTTTCTGCTACGGATTACGAATTGTTCCTCTCTTGATTTGCACGCCTACGTAAGACAGTTGCATGTATGTATGTATGTATAACTATCATTTAGCAAATGACAAACTGAACCAAGCGCTGACTACAACAGAGCGCGTCTTCTCATGTTGGTAGGAGGAGAGCTAGTTAGCTGCTAGCAGCCGGTGGGCAGTAGAGTCCTTCGGTGTGTTTGGCTAACAAAGAGTTAACAGCTAACGGGCTAATACAGCTAACAGAGTTACCAGCTAACGGAGTTAAACACACAGCAGGACTGATGAGGAAGCGTTTAACAGTCAACATGAAGCTTTACACAGTGAACTGCAGTTTAGCTGCTCGGAGCCGGTGCAGACAGCTGCGAGATTAAAATGAGAGCGTATCTGTTGCTTGAGGCATTTTTGTACATAAAAACATTACTTTACTATGAACTTTATTGTATTTGTATACAATTTCGACAGATGTTATATATTATTCTAATGGTCCTGGACTTCAGACATATAGTATGTGTAATTCCTGTATTTGTAACTCCAAAACCAAAGAACTAGGACACAAACTTGTAATGTCATTTGCTATAACAGTAGGGCTGCTCACAGAACACATTAAAGGTGCTTCAGGGAATACTCTCTGAATATTCTGGAGATCAAAACACATTTTCCAGTTCGAATCAACCGTGCTGCCATAGAATAAACCACATCTGTGTTTAAAAACTCAAACAAACAAAGTCTCTCAGCTGGAGCCTTAAACGTGAATAACATTACAAGTTGTACTTTGTATTTTCATGCTTTAAGAAGGAGTTGCTGACTTTCAAAACTAACGCTGGAACTTCATATCAGCAATTGTCTTCTCAAGTGCATTATATTTATTATAATAGAACAACATTTCAACTGCAGTCATCTTTTAGATACGTTTTCCCTTCTTATTAACATTCCTGTGAGACAAATTACAAGATGAGCACAGATGCAGTGAGTGCCTTCAGGGAGCTTTAACAACGTGGAACGTGTTATTAAAGAGGGTGAAATTGTGTTTCGTGTTGCAGCGCTGGTGTTGGCGACACCCCCGAGGCAGTGATCTACTGCGAATGGCCAGCTTCCAGAACAACATCTACCACGAGAAAGACGACATCAGGTGTGTGTGTGTGATGTTTTCCAAATGTGTGTCTGTCGGTGTGAGCATTAACATTTGAATGTGTTTTAAGAGGATTTAGCTGCAGTCTTGACTGCAGGCTGTAACAAGGCAAAGCATGGGTTAAGTAAACTAATAACAGGGTTGATGTTACGCCTTATAAAGCTGCTGTAGGAAACTTGTTTTTCTTCACAGGCCAGCAGAGTTGTCTGCGTGCAGTTCTTTAGATCAGTTTATATTTCTGGATTTTGAAGCTCATTAACTTTCACTTTCCTTTATTATTATTTCTATTTCTACCTCTGATAATGTGTGTGAGAAAATCATACACTCCTCTCTTCAACTGAACCACCTTTGGCACTAGAAATAGCAGTCTGTTTATTTTAATCCTCCTGTAGAGAAGATGCAGACAGACTTGTGTTTGATAGTTACCTACAGTACTGCTAGCACAGGAAACTGACAAAACAACATCAGCTGACCACGGCCGAAATACTGCAAGCTGTTAAAGAATCTTGTCGTTTAAAAGCAACAGCGTGATGTCAGAATTGCAGACTCAACCTGCACTAATGAGTTTTTACAACTGAAGCGACATTTATACCACGTCTGGGGAAATATTACAGTATGCTCTGATAGTTTTTTAAAGGCATTTGACTTCAAGCTGTCAAGTCTTTGGAGATGAAATCCACTGTTCACAAAGATGTGACTAAAAAGCTACCGAAAGGCGGACAAGGCAGCCTGTTAACAAAGTTTGCAGTTGTGGCAGTGTGTTAACAGCATGCTGTGTTCTATAGAAACCTGGAGATGATCCTGTTTGGTTGCCAGTCTTCTCTGTGTGTGGTGGTGGAGCTGGGCGAGGAGCTGCCTTCACCTGCAGATATCCAGCTGGCACACAGCCGCCTGCGCGCCCTCTGTCTGGGAGGTGGGGATAAGATATGAACACACACACACAACACCTGAGCAAATATGTATTCACACACAGCACAAAAAACTAGAGCATGTAGAGAATTATGATGAATGAAGTGTCTTTCACTGGTCACCTCTATCCTGTCAGGTAGGTGGTCTGAATGGAAAAATACTCATTTATTTATTCACTTTAAGATGCAATTTGTAACTTTTTCCGCATTGAAATGTCTAAAATCAACTAGACGTATGTTGTATATTGTGTTGAGTTGTGTTGTTACCCCAAATGTTTCCAACAATTTTCAAACCTAGAGCAGTGTTTCTCAAAATTTTTCAGACCAAGGACCACTTACCTAAAAAAAAAAAAGCTCACCGACCACCTAAGTTCCCAAATATCCCCAAAAACAATAGGTTTTTTACAGCCAATAATTACAGCCAAATTAAATGGCAGTTTTACATAGGGCTGTAGCCTACTGAAGCTTCATTCATAACGTTGACAACTCCATATATGTAACTGTCTCAGTCTTTAGTCTAAAAGTCCAAATGTATTATTATATATATTATTTCATTTCAAAAATTCACATGTTTTTTTTTTTTTATATACTGCTTCAATCCATATTTGATGGCATTTAGCATTTCAAAAACAACATTTTCACTGCGGTCAAATACTGTTTTCTCTTTCCCTCGATGCACACACACAAAAGGAGGCTCGCTCCTGTATTAACAGACATTCTAAGCTTCATTCGAAAACCTCAATAGAAGCTTTGAATGTAAAACAATGACATTCGGTCAACAAGGGTGACAGCTCTAGTTTTACAAATAGCACAGCTTACTCACTCATTGTCTCTGTTGCCATCTCAATGGGAAGAATGGTGCTGCTTATGCTGGGCCATCAGCAAAGCAATGTCTGGCTCCAAACTGGAGAGTTATAGTCTCATATCGGATCCACGCTGATCTGGTTTGGTGTGGAAAATAGGCTACTAACTGGAGGCTTTATTCCATATTTCCTTTCAAATGTCACGCTGATCACTTTTGACGTAAATCGAGGCAGCATCACAAAACGATTTCATTGCTGAAGTTCGACAACACAGCAAAACAGCCAATTTAAATAATAATGTTTGATTTTACATACGAGATGATTTAATATCGAAAACAACACATCTATGCTACTCGCTCCTAGGCTCGCAGACAGTTTGAGCAACACGGTATTTGAATTTTAAATTAAAAACATATTTTACTAAATCTACTCGCGGACCGCTCTTTGAGAAAATCTGATCTAGAGACATCTGTATTTTTAATCAAAACAACGGTCCGTTTCATTTGGTCGCCTGTCAATGGGCAGTAAGCGTTGTGGTTGTCTGCCAGAAACTGTCATAAATTGACTTTTTATCCAGCTTGGCTCGCAGCCCTTCCGGGACGTCCTTTGCTGCTGAACAGTGTCGGAGAAACACTGATTTTTTAACGTGAAACTGCTTAATTAAGTGTTTTTCCCGGTTTTAATCACTGGGTCCGTGTGTTTTGGAGAGGAGGAGTCCTCTGTGGTAAAAACCTCCTGAACGATGAACACTGAAGGAATCCTAACCGGGAGAATCCTAACAAAGTACGTACTGTTGCATGCAGTATGCATACAATTGGGACATACTACTTCGTCATAACATAGCGCCTTGAACTTTGACCCTCTTGCTCATATATCCGCTGTTTTTGTGGGTCAGATAGCCAGAAAAGCATGCTGGCTTGCATACTGCAAAATGTGACCAGATGTAGTAGGACATCCTGGTATTTTTGGCATACTATATTTGACATACTATGCATTGGAATCTTTTTCTGGCATACTAAATAGTATGGTAGTATGGGTATTGGAACGCACAGTTGGTTTTTTGTTACTGTTTTGATTAAGAGACCCCTAGAGGCAGAAAATCACATATTGTGCATTTAAGTCACTTATTTATTTAAAGAGTCAATTTGTCCTCCAAACCACTGAGCCTCTCTAAATGTTCTACAAAATTCCTTTCTTTATCACATTTGATGCACATTTCAAATTGTATAGTTACATCACTGTTGTACAGAGTTTTTTGGGTCTGAAACTCAAACAGAAGCAGCTCAAAACAGGCTTCACCAGATGGCCTTTATTTTTGTTTTAAGTCATGTAGGCACACACAGCACATTCCATGGTTGAGTAAACAGAGAGACGACAAAACTCACGGTCGTCCACAGCTACTGGCCCTGGAACTGAAATGCTGACATGTCTCACACTCACACACACACTCACATTCTCCTGCACACGAACAATGTGTAAAGGTCACCGATTATCACGGTTCACACGTGAGTCAGCTCGGTGTTTCGTCTTTTGTGGGTGAGTGCTTCACAGTTCAGAGGATTGTCCTGTGAAAACAGCCACTCAGATGTATTTGGTCGGCTTACTGGCAGCGGGCTTTGAGTTCTCACAACGACTAGATAGAAAATGAAAATAGAATTTGGGGATTGTGTTAAAGGCTAATCTACATGCAACAAAATAAATTTAGACATTAAAGGCAGGGTAGGCGATCTTGAGAAACTAGCAAGAGTACACTAGATTTTTAAAAATGATCCAGCTGAAAAACCCAGCCCAGTGTTTCCAACTCTTTTCCAATGAAAGTAGCAGCACTAACTTCAAAAGTCCCTAAATCTAGAGAGAATGTCGCCAAGTCGGCAACAACGACAGCCTGCCGCCTCAGGCCTCCCTCCAAAGACACTCCCCCCCAAATTATCATTACGAACATAAACATCATAAAGAAACGTGAACGGCGAACATGGCTATTGTTAGTACTCACAGCTGTCAAGCTAGCAGCTTGTGGAAGACTCTGGTGACGTGCAATGAGTCCACACATGCAGGCAGCCCATCCAATCATTACATTCGGGCCGAATGTAATGATTGGACAGGCTTATTACAGTCCTGCGACAGCCACAGATACCGGGGTTTTTTCTTTTTTTTGTCAGACTATTTGATTTATTGATTGCCGTCGGGATGTAATTAGAATTTCCACTAATATGACAAAAAATAAAGAAAATCAGTCTAAAATCTTTACCAACTTTGCCCTTAAATTGTCAACTTGATGACACTATTTACAAAATGAGCATACCATACAGCTGGAAGACATGCTTATAATTAAAGCTTTTAGTAATGTGCAGTAAGTAATGTTTCAACAAACAGCATGTCTTCATCTGAGAATTAACACAGAAGTTTTCATCACAGCAGTCTTTCTGCATATGTTGAAGACTTGATGTTAGTTGGTGCACCTTATTAAAATCTTCATTTATAACTGTGTGCACCACATCTCATGTCATTGTTGTGTCTGCTGTTGTGTCTCCGTTACTGAACCATTTAATGCTTTTTATCCATTTATATTGATACACAATGTCTGGACATGATCTGTCTTTGTTTCCATGTTTTGGCTTCTAGATATCTCCACATCTGTGTCGGTGCCTGATGACAAATGGTTATCTACCCTGGAAAGCACCCACTGGCTAGACTACACCAGGTAACCGCTCTGATTGGCCAGTCTGGCAATCCATGTCATCCAAGTTTTCCGGTTCTTCCAACCCATGGCTTTTTATTGTTAAACTCGTGCTGTCTGACTGTTAAAGGGTAACTTCAGTATTTTTCAACCTGGACCCTATTTTCTTATGTTTTTGTAATTAGCTTTACTCAATGATATCATCAATGAATTTGTGTATTCATGCATTCATATAACTTCAAAAAAGAATCAGCATTTAGAGAAATTTCAAGGAAACATGAAAGCAAAATTATAACATTAATAGTGTTGAAATTAGTTTATTACATTTCTAAGTGATAACATTATTTGTGATGTGATTACTGTGTTTGTAACTGTAATGAGATGATATAATCCACCTGCCTCTCTGTCTCCAGGGCCTCTCTGAGGAAAGCTTCGGAGGTAGCCTGCCTGCTGCGCGGCGGTCACCTGACTGTGGCACTGCAAGGTGAGTCACGTGACCCAGACCCCGGCTCATATTATTCAATCCATTCATTATTCACGGCGCCTCCCTCTCATTAATCCCACATTAGGGCTTGCCCTGAAGTAGCTATATACCGGCGACAAGCACACTCCACTGAGCCTACATGCACACTGTCAATAGGCCTCCATGCAACAGGCTTTTAAGGACACGCTAACACCAGGCAGCAACTGCTCAAACAGACGAAGATATACACCGTATAATAAATATTACATCTACTGCATGGAAATGATTGATAAAATTTAAACATATTATTGAAGATATAAGTTAATTTCAAGACCTTCATATGTAAGGTAAATGTCTAATTTAATTTAATCGTGCACGTCGTTCTAAACGTACTCATAATAGCATTCTTATTACATATAGACCCACACATATGTGCAACAAAAGTTCACTGTACCATAGCATCTGTTAGAGGGTTTCAAGAACATGATTTGTAGATCATGTGAGAGGTTGTAATGCAGTTGATGGTGTGTGGATATTATGATGATAGTTTGGTGTTCTATTTTTTAAATTCAGTATCGATTTTATTTGATCTGGTGGGGAAGGAGACGTAGCTACTGTGGAAGGTAGAGCGGTACCAACTGTAGATATAGCTTGGCTCAACTTTTCTTTTTTTATTTTTATTTAACCTTTATTGTATTATGTCATTGAGACATGAGGGGTCTCGTTCTCAAGAGAGACCTGAGCTGTAGCTCAGTGGGTAGAGCAGCTCGTCCTTTAACCCCAAGGTTGGCGGTTCGATAGCATGTCGCGAGACACTGAACCCCAAGTTGCTCCCTGGGTGCTTCACAGCAGCCCACTGCTCCTAAAAAGTGCTTAGGGTGGGTTAAATGCAGAGATCATATTTCATGTATGTACCTGTATGTACATTATATGATGAATCTAAGTTTAAGTCTAAGTTTAAAAAGTGCCAAAAGTGGTAGTTTAAAACTATAAACTAGAACAAGAAGGTCACCTCTGTGTGACTGTGTGTCGGGAAAAGGAAGACGCTGACTGTTGTTTGTTGTGGAGTAGAGGTGTAAACTGAACACCACCTGGCAGTGAGTTGGATCAGGTGACGGGGAACGCTACTGGACAGACCAGGTAAACCCAAACATGCAGTGAGGGTGACCTCAGAGTGTCTGTCTGCAAAGGTCTTCAGCTTTCACCTCCTCAGGTTATTGCCCACCGAGTAATTGTTTTATTGTTGTTCTGACTCCTGACGTTGTCATTGCTGAGGCTACTAAGACATTTTAGTTTGCCATCCAAGTGGAACTTATAGGTGTGTCTCACAGTAAATGAATAGGGACAAAAGAAGGGTGATTTAAAGGGACTCAGAAATAGCTTGTTGACAGTGAAACCTGTGGCCGTTACATCAAGGACAGTCAGCGTCCTGTTGCTTTAAAAAGATAAAGTTTAGCAGTACTCTTTATATTCCATCTTATGACTCATTTTTCAGACAGTAGGCTTGTTGATGATTCCTAATCATCTGGTCTGGCTGCCTGTGGTGCATTCATAAACACCCAGAGAGACAGACCCAACACTCAACACTCAAACAATGGCTCAGGATGTTTACAACATGCTGCTGGTGTTTGACTTTCTCTGCCTCTCTGCAGCTGGAAGCGACCCAACATCAGGCCTGCCTTTACAAGCCTGTTTAGCTGAGGGGTTCATATATCAGTCCCTCTCTTTAAGTCTCCTCGTTGCAGCAGATCTGTCTCTGGCTGGACCAGCTGTAAATATCCCACTGCAGAAATGACTCACTACACTCGCCCAAGAAAGCTTTGTCTCTCCCTCTTTCTCTTGTTGCGTCTGGCACTGGGGCTTTATCTTTGTATTCATCATCATCACTTTTATACTGCATGTCTGTCCAATCGATATCTCCTTTGTCTATTACTCTCTCATCCACCTCTCTATTGTTAAACAGCACAAGCCTCAAGAGGAAGAAGAGCAGAATTAGATAGTGGTTGTAAATTAAAGGGTTGTTTGTCCGTAGTGGTGCTCTAAAACTGAAAACAGTTTGAGCTCAATTCACTATTGAAGCACATGATCATTGCAAACATTTAGAAATGCATTCATAATAACATCTTATGAAGCCTGAAGTTGATGGTAAAGAGTCGAGCCAGAGAAACCAGACTCTATAAACAACAGACACATCTCCAGCAGGTTGATGTAAAATAACTGTCATAGATCATAGTCTGATAGCCTCTCAGCATGTGCTCCCTCCTGTATTGACGTTACAGAGGCGGATGACCGGGACATGGGCTGCGTGGTGTCCAGCCTGGTGCAGGTGATGTGTGACCCCCACTGTCGGACCCAGCTGGGTTTCCAGGGCCTGGTTCAGAAGGAGTGGGTGATGTCCGGCCACCGCTTCTACAGCCGCATCAACTACCACCGCGACAACGACAAGGAGGAGGTGAGAGGTCACACTGGACTGTTTATGTTTTGTTTTATTCCCCACTGTTTGACCTGAGATGATTGTTGTATTTTATGGTATTGTTCTTTACGTGCACTTGTGAAGCACCTTGTAACTCTGGCTTTGAAAGACTCTAAAGATAAAGAAATAAAGTTTACTCACCTACTAACTTCCCTCCTCCTCCGTCTGTCCCTGCAGGCTCCAGTCTTCCTGCTCTTCCTGGACTGTGTTTGGCAGCTCTTGTCCCAGTATCCCTCTCGCTTCCAGCTGACAGATGACTTCCTGCTGGCCTTGCACGACAGCATCCACCTGCCACTCTTCTCCAGCTTCTTAGCCAACTGCCAGCGAGAGAGATGCAAACGCTCCCAGGTACTGGACACCTGAGAGGGGCTTTAGCATTTTTGGCAACTCTTATTGTATCATCATTATAATACAGCCTTAGACGGTGACATTTTATTACATTTTAAAGTCATTATAATATCATTTGCTGCAGACAAATACTGTAGAGATATTTCTGGATCTATGTGACTCTGTTTTCTTTAACTTTCTTGTATCATGAGGAAAAAACTGACATGGACAAGTCCCTAATACTCTGTATAATATATGAGAACATTAGTGCACAAAACTGCATAGACAGAGAAGTCATAAACCTTTGAAATGTTTATCCTAATCTACCCAGAACCTCAGCCAGTCCTACACGCCAGTCAATGGCTGGAGAGATGTGCTTCATCCGGACTCTTCCTCAGATCCGTCTGACCCTCCTCTGCCCTCGGTGTGGGACTGGTCCCTGCAGTACAGCAAGCACAGACGAGACCGCTTCACCCAACCCGTCCCCCCGCTCCCTCCTCTCCAACCGCTGCTCAATGGCAACCTGAACACCAACCCAGACACACACAGGGTACGGCTGCCAACTCTCCCATGATGCAACACACCCTCTAGTGGCCGTGCTGGGAGCTCTAGGTTTAGCGGTGGCTGACACCAGAGAGCTTCTCATGTTGGCATTTTAATTTCCTTGCAGCTTTTGGATCATTTCAATAGTTAGAGCTTATCAATTTTGTGCATAGACAGATGTCAGTTTTGATGTTTAATATGGTATTGCTAGAAAGCAACACATTGTTTTCAACAATCTTCACTGATGAATAAATGTAAAAACTTCAGTCAGTACATTGTAATGGGTTATCATCATTATCAGAGAACATGAGAGACTGTTGTTATTGTTTCATCTTACTGAGCTGACAGTTTTACAACATGCCACTGCACCCTCCTGTGGTAGTCATAAAATATGCATCCAGTTCAAATCGACTCCTCGGGAACAGGCAGACCATAATGCTGTTCAAACTGACCATCAGCTATCTTCATTGATTTATTGCTCTACTCCGGTTAGAGGAGTGCAGAACAGTGAAATAGGGAAGTTAAGTAATTATTAGGGCTGTCAAACGATTAAAATATTTAATTGTGATTAATCACATTAATTTTTATCTGTTCAAAATGTACCTTAAAGGGAGATTTGTCAAGTATTTAATACTCTTATCAACATGGGAGTGGACAATATGCTGCTTTATGCAAATGTATGTATATATTTATTATTGTAAATCAATTAACAACACAAAACAATGACAGATATCATCCAGAAACCCTCACAGGTACTGCATTTAGCATAAAAAATATGCTCAAATCATAACATGGGAAACTGCAGCCCAACAGGCAACAACAGCTGTCAGTGTGTCAGTGTGCTGACTTGACTATGACTTGCCCCAAACTGCATGTGATTATCATAAAGTGGGCATGTCTGTAAAGGGGAGACTCGTGGGTACCCCGAGAACCCATTTTCATTCACATATCTGGAGGTCAGAGGTCAAGGGACCCCTTTGAAAATGGCCATGTCAGTTTTTCCTCGCCAAAATTCATCACAAGTTTGGAGCGTTATTTAGCCTCCTTCGCGACGAGCTAGTATGACATGATTGGTACCGATGGATTCTTTAGGTTTTCTAGTTTCATATGATGTCCACTATAACCTCCGGAAAATCGGTTGCATTAATGCGTTAAAGAAATTAGTGGCGTTAAAACGAGTTTGCGTTAATGCGTTATCACGTTAACTTTGACAGCTCTAGTACATCTTCTTTACACTTCATGGCACATGCTTGAGACCCACAGTACACAACATTAGCTTGTTACTGTGATTGAAACTTATAGAATTAACATTTTGACTGACAGTATCTTTTCCTCCCACATCTCCCCACCAGCTGACTGACACCATCCCCGGCTCAGTCTTCCTCCTCTCTCGAGGCACCTTCTCCTGTCCTGCTAACCTGCTTCCCTGGCGCAGCGGCAGTTCAGGCGTTTACAAGAAGAGCCACCGGAGGGCGCCGTCCTCTGAGAACGTTCCCGGCCTGGAGAGGCTGCTGAAAGCCTGGGCCCAGGCTGAGTTTCCCCAAGGCCTCACTTCCTCCTCCGGACCTCAAGGGCCACTTGACCCCTATGAGCCCTTACTGCCTCTCCTCATGGGGCCCTGCATGGGCCTGTGGAGGGAGTGCTACCTCCGGGGGGCGCTCCATGCACAGGTATGAGGGAAGTGTCCCATAGGGGGTTAAGAATGATAGTGAATCAGGAACAGTCAGCGTAGCTCCATATACTTCTCTAAATTCTCAACATCTGTGTTTACTTGCTTTTCTGTTAGTGGTCCATAGGGTTAAGGAATCTTAAGATGTCCTCTTTTGATTAAAACAGTTGGTAAAGATACATCTGAGGGGTTTATAAATCAGACTTCTTTTTGCAACCAGAGGAGTCGCCCCCTGCTGGCTATTAGAAAGAATGCAGGTTTCAGGCACTTCAGCATCGGCTTCACTTCTCAGACCCCGGAGGTAGCTCACTGATTAAAACACACATCAGAGAGCTATACCATTCAACTGGGTGACATATTCCATATTCGAAACAACTCCACAGCTGCATTTTAAGCTTGAGAGTCGAGAGGAATTTGTTACAGCCTCCTGAATAAACACATTTCCGCCCAGTAGATTTTTTTGAAACTCACCTCAAGAACTTTCAAATCATTAAAAGTCAGCCGGGATGAAATGTTGGGCGTTGGGCTGATTATTAAGGCTATTTGACATTTAGTATTTACACTATAATGTAAGTAGATTTTTCAGGCATGCATTCAAAGCCCAATATATATTTAAAAAGAATATATATCCGATAGGCAGCACTAATTATGGGCTGTGTAATTTAAATATTGCAGGGTTGAACGTCTAAGTGCGGATGTGTCACTGTGTTTATAAACTGGGCGACATCCTCCACAAATGTTTTATCAAATTTGGCCCACAAAACTTCCGGGTGGCTCCACGTATCTGCTGTGTTACATCCTCTCACATCATGACATCGTCTCTTTGATGTGCAGATTAGTTTTAGCTGTCGATCGACAATTTCCCAATATGGACGTGGTGCAGCCTCTGTGAAGTCTGTGCAGCAGCGCGTCTATCGGCGTCCCCATGGTGATGTCCAGAATAGACGAGGGCTGTGTGGGTGGGTGTAGTCATCTATTTGAAGGGAGCTGTAAAGGAACAAGTAAAACTTATCAGACCGCTAAAACACCAGCTCAGGTTCACAGTGTAGAGAGATTAGAGTCAATTCTGTTCTTCTGTGTAATTGAAGTGTTTCCCCTACAATTTCACACACCATTAAAGTGCCCTTCCAGGCCAACAAAATCCCCTTTCTTTCTTTTTCTCTTAGCGGCATTGACACAAGATATCTATTCATTCAGAAATCACTGTGCACAGCTCGGCTCTAAAACAAACACCAGTTAGTTTCATTATCCGGAGAACTGGAGTAACAGCCAATAGAGAGAGATCTAAGAGAGATCATCCATGTTGCTTTCCGTCCTCAGGCGTTCTCCCACCCCATCTCCGCAAACCACCCCCACCCCGTGGAGCGGCTGGCTCGGGAGGTGCAGCAGCTCAAAGACAAGCTCGCACAAGTGTCCATCAGCACGGATCCAAACCCACCCACCAAGATGGCCGAGCCCCGGAGGACCGACACCAACCTGAACCAAAACACCAACAACGGCACCTTCCTCTTCCCGGCGTCGAGGCCTCTGGGCACGACCATGCCCAGAGCGGCGCCCCCTCCTACCTCCACCAACCACCAGACCTCCAGGGGCCCTCCGCCCGCTTCAGCTCCACCATCCAGGCCCGGCCACAAAGACAATGGCGGCAGCAACAAGCACACCTTCCTGTTTGGGCACTCTTCGGTAGCGGAGGCCCGCCCTGACCAGCGCTATTACCCAGCACCCAATAACGCCAAGCTGCCTAAGAGCAACGGGTCCTCGATAGCTTCCTGAGGTCCGGGCCTCGTCTTAACTGTTCTCATATATGATGCAGACCGTTCCACCCCACGACCCGGTACTATAACTAAATCATCTGCCTGCACAGTATGAAACTCACACAACTCTCACTGGTGTCGTGTACAGAGGAGACCCAGGCGTGTGTTTCCTGTCAAACCATATTTGATTGACTACAAACATTTAGGTGGACCACAGTGCAACAGTATGAAATAATCCGTGCATGAGCTCCTGACTCTGCTACTCATCGTCTGTACTGTATTAAAAATGTGACTGTTTTGTATATTTGTAAAGAAAAAACCTTAGTGTTCAATATTCCACCACTGAAATATATCTAAGACAAACAGAATAAGGGCTGAAGATGCGTACCAGTGTGTACCAACAGAACTCCAGAAGCACATCTCGCAGTATCTTAAAATGCAGCAGAAACTGTTATGACACATTTTGTAGACGTCACGTCACCCTTCAAGTGAGATGGAAAGCTTGTAGTTTCCATTTTTAGCTTCTTATCCAGAATAGGACATAGATAGTGGTGTGATAAGGTGACAGGACACATGGTAGTGAATGGACACACATCTGCTTTTCACTGGATCTGACCTGTGTGACTACATGTCTCCAGAAGATTAGCTCCTTAGATCTTTATTAAGTCATGCTAATGTGCAAAAACACACAATCATTTCCTAGTTTTTTGTATCTCAGCTTCAAATAGAAAAGTAGAATATTGTTTGGACTATGATCATTTTTGAAAACCGACATTTTTTTTTTTAACTGCAGGCGCTGTGACCGGTGACTTTAATGTGGAATTTAGGGCATGAGAGCTATTTTGGTACTGCTCTCATATCTCTCCACTTGCATGCATGCTTGTGAGCAGCGAGAGGCCGGTATTCAGAGTGTTATATTAGCCTGGATGTGGCTGAAGTCACTGCATAGTATTACAGTTCAATTCTGTTCCTGGCTGCAGTTCCTAGTTATATAATCTTATCTAAACTTTCATCTTTATTTTAGTATTATTGACCATTATCGGTCTAATTATTGATGTCATCCATGTAGATAAGTGGGATTTCTGACTTGTTTCTGACCAAATTTAGTATTATTTAGAACATTTTTTCCATCATTTTGTGGTGGAATTAGAAAAAAACACTAACATTATTCAGCCTTTTGATTGCCGTATCTTGAGAAGGTCCCAGTGTTGGAAGCAAAGGGAAGCTTATTTCCTCCTGTGTTTACTTTTCATGTTATCTCTCTCTTTTTTTTTCCCAGCCTGGAGGTGTATTAGTATGCAGCCAGCATTTAGGTCAAGGACTTGGAAGTGTCTGACTGTATTTTTAAAGCACAGAGGGAAGTATCTGGTCCTGCGCCTTTAAATCCAAACAGGTTGTCGTTCGCATGATGTGGGTGTCAACTAGATGCACTGGCGTCATCCCCACGGACGGGTGAAATTGTTATGTGTTTGAAAAAGCATGTTTTTCTAAATCTTATTTTCGGCAGGATAACAGTTGTCAGATGTACGACTGATGCCGACCTTCTCTCATGTCAAAATGTACCTCACTTGATAGCACTATGAATTATTAAATTGTTGTAAATATTCATTACATCAATATCAAGGCACATTGATATCAGCTACAGTTTCAGAGCTTTCCAGGTGTGATGCCAATGCATTAGCTTGTCTTCCTTGGAAAAAAAACACAAGGTCATCTTTATCCTGTCGCATGGAAAATCTAATATGATCTCCTGCTACACCCGTCGGTCTGTATCGTTGTATAATTTAATGTTTTTTTGGTACGAACATCACTCAAATTTGCCAGATGTACATATTTTTTGTATCAGCATGTTTTGATCCTGATAAATAAAAAGTGTTATCAGTTCTTAACTGTGTTCACAATCTGTGCCACGAAAATAAAACTCCATTCTCATACACAGCTCACAAACTTTATTTTTTTTAACAAAATAAATATTTACATATGATCTGGAACACTTAAAAAGGAGCATGGCACTGTACATGTAATTTAAAATGCAACCGCCTTGCATGATATGTATAGTCTGAGTAAAATAATTTGAGAATCATGTGCAAAATGCTCGATACTACCACAGGAAATGTACAAAGTAAGAACTCGGACATGTTGAATATACAAAATATCTACTGCACAGTTAAGTCATGTAAAGCTCTGATTTGGTCTCTCTGGTTTCAGACATTATGTTCAGTAGAATAAAACTGATCAGTGTTTTTAATACAGAAGTGGGCAGAAAACCTGCATTCTATTAAAAACATGAATGGGGGGGTTTTCAGGCTCATTATGTTGTTTCAACACACTTCTGGGAAAAAAATTAACCGAAATATAAGAGACCACTCTTCCATATTTGTTATGATGACGTGCACGTTTTCAACCAGGTATAGAGATGCATGTTGGCACTTTAAACCTATGGATGTTAGTCTCATGCATTCTCACATTTCACCTGATAACCACAGACGACAGAGCAAGAGAGACGGTAAAGTAACGTGGCCATTAGATGCAGTCCGTGTCACCACATAGTCTTCATGGCAGTGCATTAAAAAGCAACCAAGTCATAGCTGAAGAAACCAAAATGTTGAAGTCCAACATCAGAAGAGAGCTTCAACTTCACCCCCAGCGACTCCCGTGGCCCTTCCCCGTGCACTGCTCCTGCTGCAGGACGCCATCGGGCCCGTAGAAGTACCCGGAGGATGACGGGCCGAGGCCCCCCAGCTGCCGGATGGACTTGCACATGGGGCAGGGGTAGTCGGACAGGCCCTCGATGTCTTCGAAGGCCAGGTTGACGATCTGGTCGCAGCAGGGGTCGCAGAAGAGGTGTCCACAGGAGAGGCGCTTCAGGCGGGCCTCGTAGGTGATGCAGCACTGGCAGTGCGGCAGGTCGGGGCCCAGCGACAGGGAGCCGGTCAGGGAGCTGCTCTCCAGGCTGCCGGCCTGGCTGGAGCTCTGCTTGGTGGGAGACCTGAGAGGGACAGTCGGGATGTGAAGGACAAATCGGTCACACACTGTAGAGCTGAAACAACAAGTCCATTAAATGAATGGTTCATTATGTTGATTCACTGTTTTGTCATTTTTCAAGCAAACATTGGCTGGTTACAGCTTCTCAAATGTGAGCATTTGCTGCTTTTCTCTGTTTTATATCATTTTAAATGTATTTTTTTTTAGTTTTGGACTGTTGGACGGATAATACAAGACACTTAAAGACCTCGTGATTGTCTCTGAGAGATGGTGATCGGCATCTTTATGCTTCCACGCCGGCGACAGCTGTGGCCTGATGCACATGAACGCCTATAGAGAGTTTCTTCAAATTTGATACGAACGTCCACTTGAACTCAAGGATGAACTGATTAAATTTTGGTGGTCAAAGGTCATTGTGACCTCACAAAACAGATTTTTGGCCCTAACTCAATAATTCATATGCTAATTATGAAAATTTCACACAAATGTCTAATAGGATAAAATGAGGAAGTCATTTTTTTAAACGATAAATCAAAAAAGTATTCGACTGATTATTCAAAATAGAAAATACTTGTTATTTCAACCCTAACTCGCTGTACTGGTGGTTCCCGGTGAATAATAGAATAGAGCAACATTTCAATCTCACACAGCTCTTCATCAGGCATTGTTTGAATATATCATGTGTAGACTGCAGGAGCGTAAAGGTGTATCTGTATCTGTATCCGTGTAAATGTCAGTCGATAAGCAGCAAGAATCTGCAGAACAGAAATGTCAAAGATATAGAAACCGTGTTTCCATTACATAGTGTGTCCACCAGAGAGCACCGACAATCATATTTTTCAACCGTAAAATGTCCCACTCAGTACACACCTTGTCACAATTCTTTAAAGGAATAGTTTGACATTTTGGGAAACAGGTTTATGTGCTTGTTTTTTTTAATGGATTCACTGTTAAGCCTATAAAAGAAACTGCCCAAAACCAAAACAATTACAATTATATTAAACAGGGGAAAATAGGCAAATCCCATTTTTACTGAACACATTAGTTTAAAAAAAAAAATAACAAAATTAATGGACTAATCGTTTTAGCACAGTTTTAAAGTATCACTTCATTCCATGCTGCTCTTCTTTAAAGCCAAACTGGGGCTGCAACTGATGACATTTTCATTATTGATTAACCTGCCAGTTATTTTCCTGATTAACTGACTCATCGTTTGGTCTGCAAAGTGCCAGAAAATAGTGACAAATGTGCGTCAAAGTCCAAGCTGACGTCTTCAGATGTCTCGTTTTGTCCAAATATATTCAGCGATATAAAACAGAGAAGCAGCACATCCTCACATAGAACAAGAACATGTTTTGACATTTCTGTTTGAAAAATGATGAATCAATGATCAGAATAGAAGCCAATCCCCTGACACTCTTAACCAAACCTTTTTAGAAACATGATGTTTTTGCTTGAGACACATGGGAACACGCTGGGATCAAGCTTTTCCAGTGCAATGCACTAAAAACAGATTTAATGTTGGTGTACAGATTTGTTCCAGGGAATAAATAACTGGTAAAACAAGAAGTGATCTCAGTCAGTTGGGTGGAGCTCCAGAATTTAAACTGTGGAGGTGTGTCTGCTGACACTGACACTCAGGTACAGTCTGTTACTATAGGAGCTCATTAATAGGTGCAGTGGATGCCTGTAATTATGTCAAATGACCTCATGTTGTCAGTAGCCTAATTAGACATGTTCTTAAAATAGAAATGTAGGCCAAGTAGATGAAACTCAGGCTTCCTCTGATGTTAATATTCCTGGACTTGACACATTATAAATGCTTTTATAGGATCTCAGATTCACTGTTTTTTTTTAAGTTGTGTAACATGGCCTTCAGTTGAGGCAAAGCTGGATAAATGAGAGCAAATAATGACTCAGAAAACCTGTTGTCATAACAACTGTGAAGTGAAGGACGATATTTCCCCTTTAAAAATCTATTTCTGCCTGATATGTCACAGCCATGGTCTGACATTTAATCGTTTCACACATCAAATCTGTCCTCGGTGACTGAGCGGTGATGATTACACAATTAAGGATTATCATCCAGAGTGGTGATTTTGTTTTTAAATATACAAGCAAATATGAGAGAAAAATAAACAGATTCACATGAGATTGGAAAACAGGTTAAAGTCATTATGGCCACAGACACACACACACAGGAATATACTAAGAATATTGGGAATTTCAGGTTAAATCCGGTGAAATAGATCACTCACTTTGACGACGATGAATCTTTAAAGCAGTCGAACCGGAGAGCTGCTAGGATCCTCCACAGCAGATCCATGCCGGCTCCAATCATGGTAACATCACAATCTCATCGACCTGCTTTCTGGAGAGCGTCATATTTCTAACAGAAAGCACGACACCACTGAGTCTCTTTAAATTCAGGACAAAACAACAAAAAAAAAGAGGATCCTGCACCACCACCACCGCCCCCCCCTCCTCCTCCTCCCACGCTATGTGTTTAAATATGCGAATGGAAAGGATGTGCCATCATCATCATCATCCGCAGGCATTTGAATGGAGGTAAACAAAGCGCTTCTCTCGATGCTGTGCGTGTTTGAGTCGCTGATTTCTCCCGTCGTGCCTCTCCTCCTCCTCTCCTCCTCCTCCCCTCCTCCTCCTCTTTTTCTTCTTCTTCCTCAGCAGCAGCGCAAAGTGGACGCAGAGAGGCGCAGCTGAGCTGTTTCATTTGCATCAATCAGAGAGAGAGAGGTTCATGTTTTTTTTAATTTTTTTTTTAATATATATTATTTAATTATTTATTTATTTATTTATTTATTTATTTATTTATTTATTTATTTATTTATTTTTTAACATTTATCATTTGATATTCCAATATATTATTAATTGTTTCTATATATATTGTAATTTGCTTAATGAATTGTATATATGTATATATATGTTTTTGTTTTTATCTTGTTCTTTTTTTTTTTTATTATTGAATTGACGCTTTGGCAATATTGTTCACCTGATATTCATGCCAATAAAGCATATTGAATTGAATTGAATTGAATTGAATTGAGAGAGACACAAAGTGGAGCAGGAGGCCTCAAAATACATAAAATAGGTTACTGATGAGGTTTAGAAATAAAAAGTTAACTTGTATATTTTTCAACCTGGACTATATTATCCCATGTTTTTGTATCTAACTGACTAATTGGGACAACAATTTACGTCCAATAAAGGTGCTTGTTTCGCTCAAGGAGAAGTCTCGTTCTGTAATCTCGCGATGGGACGTGATGCCGGAAGACAACGGTGGAATAGCGTGGCAGTGGAATCGAGTGGAACACATGGTGGAAATACAAGTGCTAACCGGCAGAGTTTGTAGTGTTGGAGTACAGAAAGTGTAGCTTAGTGTTGTCTAAAAGATTTTCAATGTCATGGCTGAATATTTAGATAGTTTCGACAATGTGGCTGAATTCAATGGCCGTCCGTGTTTGAGCCAGAGTAACTTCATACATGACTTCTCCTTGAGCGGGACTTGGTAACCAAAACTTTTTTTTGTTTTTGTTTGTCTTGTTTGTTTTGCACTGTTTATTGTATTCCCTATACTTTTGTACTTTTCTTTTGTTGAAAATAAAGTTATGAAAAAAAAAAAAAAAAAAACTAGGACACAACAACAAACAGACCAGATCAAGCATCAAAGGTAAAAAAAAAAGTTTTATTTCTCTTTAGGGTCCTTTTATTTCCATAATGTTATGTCAGACACTTTTATAATAACAATCTGAGCCTGTTAGTAGCAGAAACAAACACTTTTAGTGGATGTGCTGCTCAGTTTCCCACAGTGTTATCCCTCAATACTGGACCAAGTGAGTTTTTTTTATTTCATTCATGAGGTTTATATCTGACAGATTATAGTCCACTCAGTCACAGCATTTTATGGTTTGTAGGTATAGGTAAAATAATGAAGAGTCATAATTGCAAAAGAGACCTTTTCATTATTTTATATATAATCCATCCGTAAATCATGTTAACTACAGTCTAGTTTCAAAATAAAACAATGATATTAGACATAGCTAAGCTTACCAAACACATATAAACATCAGACACAATAGCCTAGTAGCCTGTGCCTATTGTCTCACGTAAATGTCTGGTTACATTATAAACTGCAAACACTTCTTTTGCCCCAATTGTAGTTATTCGGTTACAATAAACGTTAAAGTTTCACAAAGACATACCTTTGCAATTACCACGGACATAAAGTTAAGTGTATTTGATCGTTGACACCGTTTGATCCAGATAAAAGCAGCTGTAGACTTATACAAACTGTGCGATACAGCTTTAAGGGGGCTGTGCGTGTTCCCGTGGATGGCAATCAGTTTCTGGCGGACGATCGCTTTTGGGCACAACACCTGTTGTAACACCTGTGCTAACATATAAATAAAATAATACTAAAGTTAGAATTTCACTCACCGAGTCCATAATCCAACGGCCACACACTGGTTAGCAGGATGCCCGGCGTACAATTAATCGCACACGAGCCACAATATTTTGTGCATGAAAATATCTGCAAAAGGCGCCAACATCACAAACACGTCTGAGAGGCTAAGTTCAGTGATACGAATTAGCTGAGGTGACACCTACAGTAGCAGACAGCTAACGTCTGTGACGGCACCCGCCCTTAATTATGCATAACTTTAAGCCTTAATATAAATTAAACGGGTGAGTTATATTCACCCCATGTACAGTTGTCATGAACGGGGAGATTAGCTATAGAGGCCAGGCTGTAAACATGTTTATTTCTGCTGTAAAGTTGGGCATTTTAACACGGGGGTCTATGGGGATTGACTCGCTTCTGGAGCCAGCCTCAAGTGGACATTCAGTGAACTGCAGTTTTTAGCACTTAGGCGTTGGCTTCATTTCTCAACCACGGAGGTTGCCGCTTGGCATGAAGATACACTAAAAGCACGCGCGGCCCGCCCAGCGATGTCAACAAAGCAAGGAGAAGCTCAGATCATAACATACACAGAGGGAGGCGACCTCATTCTCTGCCCAGGTAGACATTACTCCTCTATATCTTTGCTATATTAATGCTCTGGATATCGTTTTTAGCACCTTTAATGTCGCACCAAAGTAGTGTTCAATGTTCACCACCACCGAAACATTATCTATGGGAATAACCTCACCAACACCTCTGGACTTAAACCGTGTGTACATGTATGTAGGTGAACTGGCTATTCATTTAATAGGCTATTTACAGTAAACCACAGTTTGTTTATTATAGTGTGTCAATTTAACATTTTAATAAAAATACATTTTTCCTATAACCCCTCCCCTGCAAACTACCCCATTACTCCTTTAATCGCACCATTAAATGTCTGTTATTGGGCTACTTTTGTCGAATATTTTCATTAAAACATGTATATTGAAAATATACTGTAAACAAATCATATTTACATACCATTATATATCATATCATATTTTATTATTATTATTGTAATAATATAATATCTTATTTAAATTAAATATTTAAAAAACATGTTTTGAAAACTATACATAAAGCATATATATATATATATATTAGTATTTTAAAGAATCAAGTACTTATTTCTATAAATTTTAATTTACTAATATGGTTTCCAGTCACTCACATCAGTAGTAATATGGTAGTCCTTTTATTTATTTATTTATTTAATTATTTTATCTTATATATCCTCTTTTTACTTAAATATATTGATTTATAGTGATACAGCTTTAGCATTTCTATATGCATTCATTGTTCTGTAGTGAGATAATTTTGACTTTTATGTATACATAGCCTACTGTCATTCAGCCTCTTTGCCTGCATTGTGCAATCATGTTATTATATGTTATATATTATTATATCAAATGTACTGTTGTTAGCAGGAGGATCTGAATATGATTAATAATACATATATACAGTATTGAGAATATTTAAGTGAAGATGGATTGAAGGAGAGTTTGTCCTTGTTGTTCCCATCAGTTCAGGGTTAGAGCGGTTAGGTTTTTACCTTTTGGTATATAACATGATTTTTAAAATATGACAACTGTGGAACTTAGAGAGAGCAGTATTACAGTTTTTTCTGGTCTATAAATCAGTGATCTGCAGTACAGAGAAGTATTACTTTTCCAGGTGGACTGAATGTTTGTGAATGTAAGCATTACCTGAAGGATCCACCAGATGGCGACAAGTATTTGCCCTTAAAACCAACTACAAACATTTATCATTCATCATTTTCTCCCTTAATGACAAGAAGTATATTTATACCATTAAAGGAAAAAACACTATAAACTGTGACTGTTGGTTATCATAAACACAGTTTATTCTACCAACCCCCCCATACAGTAGGTATAAGAATATTACTGTTTGTCAGAGGTTGTACTGACATTAAACGCTTCATGGAGATTAATGAGTCACATTGCAGCATGGTGAATACTAAGAGATTAAAATAATGGACACAAGGTCAGTTATATGGACTTAATTGAGCTGCTCAACACGTGTACCTGTGAAGTTTCACATTTAAGCGTCTGTTTGCTGCTGTGATTCATTACATTACATTTACAGCTGCAGATAAGGGCTGTCGGAGGCACGTCATTAAACCGGCCCCGGCTGCCTGCCTTATTGTGTCCAGGAAATTTGATCCTGTCTGGAAATTAAATTCTGTGTCAACTAGGCGCGACCTTGCTTTTTTGTTGAAGCAGGTAAAGAGGACACAATTTAAAAACAATTAAGAGTGGACAGCTGCAGACACACACAGAGATGTGTAGAGCTGCAGCTTGTTTCTGGAGGTATATTTTGGTCTGTGGGGATGATGATGATGATATGGTGTGTCAGGGCTTCAGCTGCCGGCTGCTGCAGGGAAACGTGTGCAGCTGTGTTCATCTGCTCTGTCACATTACCAACAGGTTCTCTGTCCTACGGTGGAAAATGTCACATGATGACTAGGGCTGTGTATTGGCAAGAATCTGGCAATACGATACGTATCAGGATACAGAGGTTACGATTCAATATACTGTGATATAGTAAGTAAGGTGATATATTGCGATTATTTTAAACTAATTTTAGGAAAACAGTCATAGTATAAAGAACACACCACCATATGCATAAAATCTTAGTAAAAAAGTTCCTGTTATGTCCAACATCATAGCACTACTTTGAGAGGACACACACACACTGAGAGGGTGCATCTCTTTGCAAAGAAATAAAGTATTGACTGAGTTCATCTTTGCATGTAAACTATTAAATAACAATCGATAGTGTTTTTGAGAATCGATACAGGATCACAAAACATAATATCGTGATATTCGATTTTTTTTTTAGATTTTCTTACACCCCTAATGATGACTGGGTCATTGATGTGAAGAAAGTGTAAGTTACACATGCTAAAATCCTGGAAATGATTACCAATTGTAAAGATTAGTGCGTTGCATGCAGCGGTGATATTTTTAGTGCCTAACAAGCCGCCCGGCTGCAACGATAAGCCGATGCACAAACAGGTTAAATCATCATCCATCACCAGCTGCAGTGTTTGAGCAAAACAGACAACTGAGTCCCCGGTTCACCCGTCCGTGAGAGTTAGCAGCCACGATGCTGTGTGTATTGTCTTGAACACGTGCAGCCACTTTCCCGGTAAGTCTCCAGCGCAACATTTAGTTTAGCTGCGAGGTTGTCAGCTGTGTGTCTGACTGGCGTAACATTAGCGAGTGTCCGACAGACCGTGTGTGTGACCACGGTGAGTATGAAGTTATCAGTAATGTTGTAGCTGTGAACGTAGCAGTGCTACAACTCCTCAAGACCCGAGCCAAGTTCCCGTGTCTAACACCGGCTCAGGCTCACTTAAGGTGGACTGTTAAGGTGGATCAGCTATCCTCCTTTAAGCGACAAGCCGCTCATCTGAGTTTTGCTCAGCTTTTTATTTAGTTTTTAATATTTCTTTTAACCGTTTAACCGATAGCATTAATCTGTCAAATATCTTAATGTAGGTTAACGGTTAAACTGTTAATTATTAACATCCCTAGCACCAGCTGCACCTGGTTGGGCGCCAGCACGCTGTAACAGCCAGATTTGTGGTATAACTGTAATGCCACGAGGTGGTGCCTTCTTTTGTTGTGATGTACTGAGCGTTGAGTTGTGAGTGCTGCACACAGTGCTGCTGCTACTACTCTGACTGATGTCCACAACAGATAACTGAGTTGGTGCAGGTTATGCTGTCTACTGCTCATGTATGATTAGTGAATATAGTGCTGTAGAGACCTGGCATTGTATGGTCGATGTTAAAGGTGCTAAATACAGGATTGGGAACATTCCTGTTGCCTTAACCTCTAAACGGCTCTCAACATGGCGACAGCGAGCCGCCACCTTTACCTTTATTTTAATTTCTCTTACTATGTTTATGCACCAATACACCAAAGAAAACGGATTAGAAACCCCTGTACCTTATCTACTTTATGACAAGTCTAAATGTCTGCTGTGAAAAAGTTATTTATATATATATCAATTATGACTGGAGTTTTGATCCCTCAAGTCTGCCTCTCTTCTCCGTGCACCTTGCAAGTAGCTGAACTAATGTATAAAATACACAGTCAAGACGAGACTGAATCAAGAATAAAAGGCATTTGATTAAACAATTAAAAATACTTTAATTTGTCCCTCAAGGGGCAATCCAAGGCAAGCGAGCGTGCAAACAGAAGTTCTCAGACAATTAATTTCATTTAATTTCATTTAATTAGAGATGCACCAATCGGACTTTTTCAGTCCCGATACCGATACCTGGGCTTTGGGTATCAGCCGATACCGAGTACCGATCCAATACCAGTGTTCAATTGACAAGCTGTATGCCTCACTGTGTGGAAGTGACTGGGATCATTCTTTTATATGTAAGGCAACATCAGGTTTCACTTCAATATTGCTTTCCTAACTAAATAAAATGATTGAATGTTTTTTTATTATTAAAATAATAAATCGTACAAAATCATTTAAGATAACAGGAATTACAATTGAAGTGTAAACCTTTCTAATGCAGCAACAAATTGGTTGAAATTTAAACAGAAATTAAAATTCCAGTATATAATGTATATAAACATAACTGAATTGAATAGATCGGGCCCATAGTCACCGATCCAGCTATTTGAGTCATATCGGCCCGATATCTGATTCAGTATCGGTGCATCCCTAATATTAATAATCTAAAAATACAAATATGACAAATGTGTTAGAAAGATACACAGGAATATCCAACACCACAACGGCACATTGTCAAAAACAACAGTTTGAGCCTTTTTAGCTGCTTCATTGATGTAATTTTAAGTTTTGATTATGTAGTTATTCTCTTATTTATCAGCTTTATTGCTGACCTATAGGCTCATGTGTTATTAGTATCTCCTGGTTTCAGTATCACTATAAATTCTGCTATTTGTGTCAGATACGTAAAATAAAAAGGATTTTAGTGGTTTTCCACCGGGGGCATCCTTGTGATTTTAACATGGCCAATTATAGGCACGCGCCCAAGCACGTGCAGGGAGAGGCTGGTCTTGCACACTTCATTGCACCCACCATTTGGTGCATATGGAGCCAATGACAGTCTAACTGACAGAGATACACTGAGCCTGAGCGAGGAGAGCGCGCTCATTCCCCACCTGGTTGTGTGAATCCCACATACAGTTTGACCTTGTGATATTTAGATTCACCTGTGATTGAATCACTCAGCAGAAAAATATATTTCGTTTCAGGTTTCATGCAAAACCAGCAAACCCCCCTCTTCTTTCTGAGAGGATGGAGTCTGCTGGAGGAGGAGGGGGAGGAGGGGGCGGTGTCTCCATCCAAGAGGGATGTTGTGTAGTAAGTGAAGGGGGCGGAGGAGAGGAGGAGAGGAGGAGGGTGCAGCGCTCTGCTACTACGTCAGTGCTCATCACAGGGACGCACAGGACCTTCTTGCTTCAGGTACTCGGGGTGACTCCCTGCACGGAAAAAAAAAGCGAATCCCGGTCACCCTAACAACGCGCTGACCTTCCCACCAACAAGGTAAGAAAACGAATAATCCTCCTTTAAATGTGCAATTTTAATCCTCCTTTAAATGCGTTAATTCCCCTAATTTCCCGGTCTGCTGCCGTTACCGGCCGTGCATCCAGGTGCAGGACAACAGGATCATTTACATGTGTTTCTGCTACAACTGGACATTTATTTCTCACTAAAGAGCGAGTTTAAAGGGCAGCGCCGCGCTGCACGATGACCCCTAAACCTGCACCCGAAGGCAAGCAAGGAAGAAGTCGGTTTATGGATGAAGAAAATGCAGGATGTTCGTTTGAAATGTTGCATTCAAACCGAGATTAGAAGATTTCTGATTGCGGATTTTTTTGGCGAAACGCACCCTTCGTTCTTGTTCTTGCTGGGAGGTCTTGTGCGTTAAGAGCATCACCATCATCCATCCATCCCAGAGCTGAGGGGTGACTGAGGAGGAGGAGGAGGAGGAGGAGGAGGAGGGAAGGGTAGGAGGTTACGAGGGTTTTAATGCCATTAAACGGCACATTATGTCCAGCTTCCCGCCATCGATCCAGTTTAGTCTAATTGTCGGTGGTTTTGGCACCGATGCCCTTGCCCATCTCCGTCTCCTGTTCCGCCTCCTCTCTTCAGTACACGGTCATACAGCTCTACTCCTGTCTTAACCCCCACTGTCAGATTATAACAAAAGTTATCCTGCTTATGCTTATGTTATATTTCATTAGTACAATATGAGTGAAAGCTCGGGGAAAGTGCCGGTGAAGCTGGCTGCCCTCTCATGCGTCGTGCGCCAACATGACCTTGTAGAAACCCAGCGGGGTGAATGTGGTGGAGAAACAGTGATGAGCAATTTTGCTCCGTGATGTTGCTTTGCAGTGGTTTATGTCAGTGGAGCTGAAACGACTTTGCCCAGAGAGGGACGTGGTTTGAAAGAGGAATAAGGAGGAAGAAGCTGTTGGTACATGATGGATTTATGGTCTATTCCGTGTTTAGGGGTGATGCGTTTTACAACTTGGCATGTCTGATGTCTTGTCCCTGTGGCAGCCATGATTGCAGCTCAGGCTTGTCTGAGCTATTTATGCATCAACCCACATGAGGGGTGGCAGTGAGGGGAGCAGCAAACCTGCAGGACTCAGAGTCCTCTTCTCTTTAAAAAGAAATAGATGATTTATGGTCTGTGATTCAAAGCCTGACACGCTGTCAGCCTCTTAATTAGCCGCTAGTATCAGGCTGCAACAAGAGCACTGGTTACATCTTTACCATCTTTACCTTCAGTATAACAGCTCCTCTTTAAAGGAGTTCACAGCAATCAAACGCATCCTGTTGACAGTTTTGTTTTTCTTTTTGCTTTTGGTTGTGACTGGATGTTGAGTAGACTTCTGATGGAACCATCCATTCTCCAGGAAGATGATATTTTATGCTTTTGTGTCGTGGTAAATTCAGTGTTGGTTAAGCAAACCATCCTTCAATCTATTTACTACAGCTGTACATTGCTGCGCTGAGCTGGAGCCGTTGGACATGCAGGTTTGGGTGCAGGAGGAGAACGTACCCACGTAGGAAGGCCCAAGCCGGCCGTGGGATTTGAACCCTAGACCTTGTTAACAGTGCAAATCATTGCCTGTTTTCAATATGAATCCTGAATTCAATATGAATCCTAGTTAAGCTGCCCCTTAACTTTCAGCAAAAGAGGCTGCAACTATTGGTAAAGATGTTTGCTCCAACGTTGCAGTGGTGCAGTAACTGATAAAGATGGCTGCAAGTGGTAAACACAGATCCAAGCTTCAAAACTTCCCTTTTTAGAGCTGCAACGATAAGTCAATTATTAAGTGATTAGCAGAAAAATAACCAGCAACTATTTTGAGAATTTTATCAATCGTTTGTCATTTTCAAACAGAAGTGCTGATTCCCGCTTTTCAAATGTGAGGATTTAATGGTTTTCTTTCTCATATATCAGGGCTGCTCATGATTATTTAACATGATAACTCATTGACTGTAACATTGTGCATATAGAAAGAAAATGTATCTCTTAGGGCTGTCAATCGATTCAAATATTTAATCGTGATTAATCGCATGATTGTCCATAGTTAAACTGGATTAATCGCAAATTAGTCACACACTTTTTATCTGTTCAAAATGTACCTTAAAGGGAGATTTGTCAAGTATTTAATCCTCTTATCAACATGTGAGTGGTCAAATATGCTGCTTTATGCAAATGTATGTATATATTTATTATTGGAAATCAATTAACAACACAAAACAATGATTAATATTGTCCAGAAACCCTCACAGCTACTGCATTTAGCATAAAAAAAATATGCTCAAATCATAACATGGCAAACTGCAGCCCAACAGGCAACAACAGCTGTCAGTGTGTCAGTGTGCTGACTTGACTATGACTTGCCCCAAACTGCATGTGATTATCATAAAGTGGGCATGTCTGTAAAGGGGAGACTCGTGGGTACCCATAGAACCCATTTACAATCAGATATCTGGAGGTCAGAGGTCAAGGGACCCCTTTGCTTTAAAAATGAGCTGCTACAACCTTAAAAATCTTAAGTTGCGTTAAAGAAATTAGTTGCGTTAAAACAAATTTGCGTTAACGTGTTATTATCGTGTTAACTTTTACAGCCCTAATATCTATATTTTAAAGTTAAATGCATCAATCTGGAGCAAAATTAAGAGGCTATGAAGAACTTTGTGCTCTAGTGAACAATTTAATCATAAACGCACCACCACGGAGAAAATACGCCCTATCATATATGATAGTAAAGGGAACATCCTTGGGGTTGTGGACTGTTGGTAGAATATAACAAGCGATCTAAGTACGTCACGTCGTTGAGCTGTGGGAAATAATAACGGCATATACTCCTCATCATAATGAGTGATGCCACTGACAGTGTGTCCATGCTGTTCTGCAGTTTGTGGCTAATGATTAAAAAGATTTAATATCATGTTGAATTGTTTGATTAAGAGTTTTCTATGCCCCGAGGCATCACTCGGCATCACTTAGCATCACTCAGCATCACTCAGCACAACAAAAGCAGAGTGACTTGACTTATCAGTGTTGCAGGTGAGGTTGACGTTGTTCACACAGTTTAACACTCTTGAAACCAGGAGGAGCTAAGGGAGCTGCTCTGTTTGGTGTTCTCATTTTCTGCCTGCTACCCATGCTGATTGGGCCGCGCTCTGGTCTGTCCGCAGAGATTAGCCCCGTCACAAGTTACAACTCGCCTCTCCCTGCAGCTGGGAGCAGTGGAGCCGGATATATTAGCATAACAGCTAAAAGATCCCACAGGTTGCGGTGCAGTAGAGCACAGATATCCTCCTCAACTACCCCATCCAGGTTTTGTTAAGATCAGCAATTAGCACAGCTGTTTCATCATTTAGACCAGTGCTCTTCAAGGAAACGCTGGTTCATTTGTGCTGCTTGGTTTTTCTAGACAGATCTGTTTTTGGCTCGTGATGCTGCCGCTGAAAGATTTACCGTGAGACTGAGAGATAATCGATGGGCTCCTCCGTCGTCTCCAGATGGATATGGGTGGGTCGAAGCAGCGATTAGTGTCAAGCACATAACTCTCCATTAACAACTGACAGTGCATTTGTTTCTTATATACCAGACGAGGTGTCCTCGGCTTTTAAACTAATGCATATAGTTCATTGGCCCTGTCTTTTTGCTTGATTTATGTTTTTACAGTAGTTATGTAACAAATTCATCATGACATCAGGGATAATAAAGATTTATTTTAAAAGTCACAAATTTTCCTAATAAATTAATTTCATAGAAAGGAGCTTATATGTAACTATGATTTCCTTGGAAGGTTTCTGGTAAGGGCTATTGCATTTGGTACTAATTGGGCAAATAGAGACTGTGTTCAACTTGTACACCTCTGATTAATTCCAACTGATTGGTAGCATAACCTTCTTTTACCAAAATAGTTTAGATAAATGCAGCTGAACAGACAGAAATGTAAATCTTTCTGTGTAATCTTTATGTATAGTTGTAAATTAGGGGAAAGTATACAATTAGACAAATATGGAGAGTAAGGTTTCCAAAATATTAACATTATTTACTTGAGTTTAAATGGATCTCTATCAGCTATTCATATAATATTGGGTCCTTAAAGAAATAGTTTGATATTTTTGGTAAATATACTTATTCACTTTCTTGCTGAGAGTTATATGAGAAGATTGATACCACTCTCATCTGTGCGTTAAATATGTTGCTGGAGGCAGTTAGCTTAGCTTAGCATAAAGACTGTAACTCCCATTGAAACCACAACTTTTTACGTTTCCGTTTGTGTACAGATTAAACAAATGACAGTATGTTAATTAGTGAGCTTCACAGGTGCTGTTAGGTATATTTTTTAACTTTGGAGAGAGCCGGGTCAGCTGTGTCCCCTGCCAGTCTTTATGCTAGGCTAAGCTAATTGCATCCTGGATCTAGATCCATACGTAACACAGAACACATGGCAAGAAAGCAATGTTACGAAAAATGTCGCACTATTCCTTTAATATGTGCACTGTCTTTAATTTCCCTGTAATTTGTACCTAATCACAAAATCCTCTCAAGCAACCTTCTAGCGGATTATTAAAGGTACAGTCTGTAGGATTTGGCCGCATCTAGTGGTGCGGTTGCAGATTGCAACCGACCGAGTACCCCTCCGCTCACTGCTCCCTTTCCAAGACTGCGGTAACGTGAGCCACCGAGTGCAAAACCGTGGTTACGCTGTTCGCCTCTCATCCTTACCATAACAACACTACTTTAAGAGCAACGGAAGTCAGATGGCGGCTCACGTTATGGCACACGGCACTCTGCGGCTCACGTTACCGCAGTTTTACAAGCGTGTTGGAGAACTACGGTGGCCTTCAGGTAACGTGAAAGGCTCTCTCTAGAGCCAGTGTTTGGTTTGTCCGTTCTGGGCTCCTGTAGAAACATGGAGGAGCAACATGGCGGACTCCGTGAAGAGGACCAGCTCCCTGTGTAGATATGAAGGGCTCATTCTAAGCTAACGAAAACACAACGATTCTTAGTTTCAGGTGATTAAACACAAATGAAAACATAGTTATGAATATTATATTCCATCTCTGCTAATAGATCCCCTGAAATGTTACACACTGTTCCTTTAAGAAATCCTGGAACATGTAAAATGAAGCAGCTCCTCTTCTCTCCTCCACTACTTCAGTGTTCGGTAGTTTGAACTGACACACGGCGCAGCTCCAGCAGAAACACAAATAGATTTGATGCACCGGGAAGCAAGAGCAAAGCTTGTTGTGGCAACAATGCAACTCAAACAGCCGGAAAAAAAACATCCCACTTAGTGTTCGCTGAGAGAGACAAGCTGCAGCGGAGGTGATATCTGCAGAGAGAGTTTGCCCTACATATTCTTTAGTGTCTAGGAAGGAAGAATTCACCTTCTCCTCAGAAGTAGTGGTGTTGTCTCGCAGTATAATTCACTAATGCAAGAGCCTGTTAATCTGATTTTAGCATCTCATGGCCTTTTTCTTATTTTCACTATTAATTTGTCACATTTTCAATTCAGTTACCTTCATATTTGTAATCTGCAGCGATGCAATGTAACGGATGCAATGTAACGAAGAAATTTACTCACATTACTGGACTTTAGTACAACTTTGAGATACTTCACTACACTCCATCTCAGAGCCAAATATTGTACTTTTTACTCCACTACATTTATCTGATAGCTTTAGTTACTTTTCAGATTACAATTTTTCATACTGTACCCTTCCTGTCCAGTGAAAACCACGTATCTCCAGATACGATATGATTTCTTGAATGTTTGCGATAAACTAAATGATTAAATGTTTAAGCTAAATAATCTATTTTCTCTTGGATCAGCTGGAAAATGCATCGTCACAAAGCTGAAAACAGGGCTGTTTTTCTGACACCATGAAATGTTGACTTTTCAGAGACAAACATATGATGATCTTATAGAATATGATGCTGTAGATTAAACTAGCCAACAGTATATAAAGGAGTTAAACACATCTACAGCAGTAAAATGCAACATAATGCAGCAGTAATATTAACCCAGAAACATCATATACGACTGTTTCACCTTTCAGATGCTGTTTCACCTTTCAGAGGCATGAAGTATAAGTGTAATTCTTGCTCTTATCAGCTCTGTTATTTACTGAATTACAGTAGGGCTGCAACTCACAATTATTTTCATTGTCGATTAATCTGTCGATTATTTTCTTTATTAATCGATTAGTTGTTTGGTCTATAAAATGGTGAAAAATGTCGATCAGTGTTTCCCAAAGCCCAAGATGACGTCCTCAAATGTCTTACTTTGTCCACAACTCAAAGATATTCAGTTTACTGTCATAGAGGAGGAAAGAAACCAGAAAGTATTCGCATTTAAGAAGCTGGAATCAGAGATTTTTGACTTGTTTTTTCTTAAAAAGTTACTGAAACCGATTATCAAAATAGTTGGCGATTAATTTAATGGTTGACAACTAATCAATTAATCGTTGCAGCTTTAAATTACAGTTGAACTACTAAATGCAACATCATGTAGCAGTAATATTAATCCATAAAGATCATGTATATGATAGTAAAAGACTGACAGGGAACATTTTACTGCACAATGAGTACTTTCACTTCTGATACTTTACGTACATTTTGCTGGTAAAACTTCCACACTTTTACTTAATCAAGGTTTTGAATGCAGGACGTTTACTTGTAGTGGGGTTGGCTATTGCTGATTTCTGTGTTCTCAGCAGGTCAGTAATTTTCTAATTATGGCTGTCAATTGATTAGAATATATAATCACGATTAATCGCATGATTGTCCATAGTTAATCATGATTAATCGCAAATGAATCGCACATTTTTTATCTGTTCAAAATGTACCTTAAAGGGAGATTTGTCAAGTATTTAATACTCTTATTAACATGGAGTGGACAAATATGCTGCTTTATGTAAATGTATGTATATATTTATTATTGTAAATCAATTAACAACACAAAACAATGACAGATATTGTCCAGAAACCCTCACAGGTACTGCATTTAGCATAAAACAATATGCTCAAATCATAACATGGCAAACTGCAGCCCAACAGGCAACAACAGCTGTCAGTGTGTCAGTGTGCTGACTTGACTATGACTTGCCCCAAACTGCATATGATTATCATAAAGTGGGCATGTCTGTAAAGGGGAGACTCGTGGGTACCCAGAGAACCCATTTTCACATCTTGAGGTCAGAGGTCAAGTGACCCCTTTGAAAATGGCCATGACAGTTTTCCTCGCCAAAATGTAGTGTAAGTTTGGAGCGTGGGTTGGATGGATTCCTCAGGTTTTCTAGTTTCACATGATATCAGTATCTTCACTCTAGCTTTTAAACTTTTAAAATTGCAAGTTGTGTTAATGCGTGAAAGAAATTAGTGGCATTAAAACAAATTTGCGTTATTATCGCGTCAACTTTGACAGCCCTATTTCTAACTAACACACCCTCAGTTGAAGAAAGACATTTTGACTGCAGGTCACAGCATCATTAACTTGTAGAGACACAAGTGGTGAATGCTAATGAACTAAACATTAAAAAGTGACACTAATGTGAGCTGCAGGTACGTGCTGTGAAAAACTCACACAGCTGGGTTGTTCACAACAGTTTTTATCTGCCTTGCTGCAGGTTTTGAGCTGCACCTCTCAGCTGCCCTCAGTCTGACTCCTCTTCAGTCCATTTTGCAGCGAGCAAAGCCAAAATGGATGCAGAGCGCTGACGTCACTGTGCTTGACACGGTGTTGCTAGCCGCCTTGGTGCCACCAGGGTGACGGTGCACGCTCAGAGCCCGAGCAGGGGAACAATGACGTGACTCGTGTTAGGCTGCAGATTCTCCCAAAGGGGACAGTTCAGCCGGGGAGGAGCTATGACCCAGTGAGCCTAACAACCGCCCATCACACCCTCCTCTCAGGCTGTTATCTCCTCAGCCTGGATGGGCCTGCAGCCATACAGGAACACGGTGCAGCCGAGTAAAGCTGTCACTTCCTGTGTGACTCTGTGCAGATGGCACGCTGTGGTTGGTGTGGATGAGCAGGAGCTGGGCCGAGGCCGCTGTGAGAAGAGTTTATTTTATCGCACCCATTCATCACTGCCGAGGGGCGAGACGACTCGGGCGCCTCTGTCCTTGTGGCCGGAAAACAAGACATGAATAATTGATCCTTCACACGGCCTCAGGAGGACTCCCTGGAAGCTCAGACCAACTGAAAAATGATGGATGAGGACGGATGAAAAATACTGGTTTATGAGTGAAATTCAGAATTACCACAAGAGGCCTTGGGTCAGGAGGATGAGTAAAAGCCAGTGTGTGTATATATATATGTGTGTGTGTGTGTGTGTGTGTGTGTGTGGTTCAAAAGAATAGTACATTTTCCATCTCCCCCTGCTTCAGTCTAGAGGGCAATCCAATGACGTTACCAGTGATGGGGGGCCTTTCTAAACATGCTCACACAAAGAGATTATATTATTTTGATTAGTGTCAGAGGATAATATTGATTTATTGAGAAAAATATTTTTTGCAGAATTCAAATATTTTTTCAAAACTTTTGCATCCACAAAGAATCTAAAGAAAAGACGGTCAATTTATATAAAATATATAATTAAATGTTTTGTTGTGGCGGCGAGTCTAATGATTTAGCAAAATTGAGCCCTGGTCATGGTTTGGCAAAATTAACACGATGATAACGTGTTAACGCAAATTCGTTTTAACGCCACTTGCATTAACACAACTTGCAGTTTTTAGGTTGTGCGATTGAAGATACTGGTATCATATGAAACTAGAAAACCTGATGAATCCATTGGTATCAACCATGTCACGCTAGCTTGTCACAAAGGAGGTTAAATAGCGCTTCAAACTTGCGCTTAATTTTGGAAATACTGTCATGGCCATTTTCAAAGGGTCCCTTGACCTCTGAACTCAAGATATGTGAATGAAAATGGGTTCTATGGGTACCCACGAGTCTCCCCTTTACAGATATGCCCACTTTATGAGTATTTTTTATGCTAAATGCAGTACCTGTGAGGGTTTCTGGACAATATCTGTCATTGTTTTGTGTTGTTAATTGATTTCCAATAATAATTATATACATACATTTGCATTAAGCAGCATATTTACCCACTCCCATGTTGATGATACATTTTGAACAGATAAAAAATGTGTGATTAATCACAATTAACCATTGACAATCATGCCATTAAATATTTGAATCGATAGACAGCCCTAATAATTACTGTACAGCATTTCCTTCCACATTTAATACATCAATATTCTGATGAATTAATTTCACTTTTAATGCAGGAAGACAAGACAAGACACTTCCCGTTAGACATTATTCTTGGGTTTTCTAAGAGTCTACAGTCATGATAGTGTCATTAACTGTAGGAGTTAATCTCCTATCCCAGTGGTGGACTACCTAAACTAACACAAATTAGACCACGGAGCCCCAGTTGATAAGATTTTGTCCCAGAATCCCCCATCTGATAGGATTTTAGATGTTTTATTACAGAGTGTATGAAACCCATTATCAAAGTAGTCCTACACTCTGTCATTGTGTTACTTACGGATGGAATTATAGTGAAGATAAATGATTCCCCTTTTTGCTGGAGACCTCCTGGAACTGCTCCAAGGACCCCTGGGGGTCCCCGGACCCCACTTTGAGAACCCCTGTCCTATCCTATATAATCAGCTGTCTTGTTTCACTTTTTCCACTCTGTCGAGCTGATTTGAAAAGAACATACGGCTGAATGTAATCTCCTCCTGTGGTCTGAGCGCGCTTCATTATGAGCGTAGGTGTTTGTTGACTGAGTCTTGTGGGAGGAAATCTTCAAACAGAGCAAGCGCGTGGGCTGTGCTGAGCCGACCCAGAATGCAACGCTCCTGATGCACTCACGAGAGCAGGAAAGACTCTCCAACGGAGATATCAGTAGCCATCCGGTGGATTGGGCGTGAAGACAACGATTTTATTATTGTGTGCTTCAGGAGTGTTTAATGTGCATCTCAGTGGGCTGTGAGGAATAATTATATAGATGGATATGTTTTCACTTTTCCTCCAGTGGCGACTGAAGAAAAAAAACAGCCAGTTGTGAGATGGCACGAGTCATATTGATGTTGTGGCGTAGCTGAAGTGCTGGAGTTTTACTTTTAGTGTCTCAGCAGGATGATTGCGGTGTTTGGTTTCTTGCTAAGAAACTATGTGAAGACTTTTCTAAAATGCAAATCCACAATGAATCTGGAAAAAAACCTCAGACACCCATTCAATTAATAAAAAAACCAGACTGAAGATAATTTGTAATTTGAGGACCAGCCTGTATCTTAGAAAAATACTGAATATCAAAGCTGATGATCTGTTTTTAGTCAAAATGGCTTCAGGCATGAACTCATCAGCGTCCTTGCTCTTGCTATCAGCATGCTGTCTTGATCAGGATTGCGCCGCTGAGCCTCAGAGACAACCTATCAAGAGGAGAAAATTCACCGCGTGCATCACGACGAGAAATCAAAGATGTCAAGAGAAATGAATTCAGCATTACCAGCCATCTGCAGCTCCGAGGAATCCTCTGACCTAATCATCACCACCGCTTTCTCACACACACACACACACACACACACACACACACACACACACACACACACACACACACACACACACACACACATGCTGCCTTAATCTCTCACTTTGCACACATGCATTTCTTTTTTCACTCTTTGGCACACACATCTATCAAAGACTGTCATCACTCACGCTCATCTCTGTCACACTCGCTAACTGCAGCGTCTGTGCCGTCAAAATGAGCATCAAGATTTAACTCAAGTGTGTAAACGTGTGAACAAAAAGTGGAGAAAAGACTGCAGCAATAACACCAAAACTACATGACAGACGAAGTATGAGTGCTGCAAGTCTGGGTGACAACTAATAATTAATATTTATTGACTCGTGTCCTGTTATCTTTATACAAAAATCTGTCGTTGAATTTGAATAATTCCTAGCAAATTGTAATTCTAAGTAATTTATCAGAGTGTTTAACTTTGATTTAATGCATTAAAGTAGACCACATGTCGTCATTTTGAACGTCATCTTATATACATTGTGATTTTGCGTATATTTGCCATATTATGATGTAACTCAAAATTGGAAACAAAATTGGAAAAACACATAAATTTCACATAAATTTCACATAAATTTCAATTTCAGCACAGCTGTACTTCATTGTTCGTTCCTGTGGGATGAAGATAAGAGCGGAAACAAAGAATTAGTTGATCGATAAGAAGAAGAAAGAAATGAAACAAAGAACAATTTTGATTAAACGTTTATTTCTAGCAAAACATTCATTGGTTTCATGTGTGATAATAAACTGAATATATATATACAGTGTATATATAGGTTTTAGACTGTTAATCAGACAAAACAAGACATTTGAAGATGTCATTTTGGACTCGAAATTCTAACAGGCATTTTTAACTATTATCTGACCAAAAGATTAATCGATAATGAAAAGAATTGTTAGCTGCGGCCCCGGTGGAGCGTGGTAGCTTATACATTAAGTTGTGTGTTAATGTGCATGTGTGAAGGTGTGTTAATCTATGCGGTGATGAAAACTGAGGTTATATTTGGAGACAGGAATGACTCATCCTGGCAGCCAACGAAGAGGCTGTTAATTGGATGCACCTTTAGACGAACGCTATCTAAAATAATGTGCCTCGGGCGCTGAGAGCTGCAGTAACAGAAACATTTAAGACCCTGTTTCACTCTTCAGAGGCATGAAGTAGAAATAAATGTAATAATAAATGTTATTTACTGAATTACAGTATATAAATCAAGAGGCCTCTTAAACACTATTTTAAAGACTTTATTGTTATGGCCCCACTGTGCTATGAAATGGGAAAATGATGGCTGTCTTGTGCACCATTTTATTTATTTATTTTTTATTTTACCCTAAATTCAGCCTGACATATTTGGTATCTTCTTGGATCTACGCTAGAATTAGAAATACATTTTTGTGGGTTTGAACAATCCCTGAATCCCCGTTGTTTCCTGTTGAGGTTGTTGCTGTGGGTTTGTTTGTTTTCTCTGTTGCTGTGTTGAAAAGGCTTTTCAGCAGCACTATTTCACCCGTTACAGTATGTTCTATCCCGAAACTCTGAAGGCTCTTAGGCTTTTTTTTTACTACACAAACAGAACAGCAGCCTTTCTTTGTTGTTCCATGAAGCCGTCTTTCTTCAGTTCATGTCACAAAGCAACCCAGTAGGTGAATATAAATATAGTTTAGAGGTCTTGTTTGTCTTAATGTGAAGCTGTGTGTTGCTTTTAACCTGTATTCATTGATTTATGGCCTCTTGGGGGAAGCGTAACTTGTTGACATATGATATATAAATTGAAATGGTGAATGTGTTACACATCTAGCAGACACAGAGAAACATTATTCCTCATTTTTCGTGCATTTTCCTACGAATGTCCAGCAACATGTGTGTGTGTGCATACAGTCAACGTTGACCAATAACAGCGCTTTATCCCAATGTGGTAACCCCCTATGTCCCCACGCATGTAGAGAAACAGTTGTGATTGGCCTGTCCGGATCCCGGACATGTAAGGGGCGTAGGTTTGTTAACGGCCGTTCTAGCAAAAACTTTGCATTTAGAAATCCCCAGACATTCGGTAGGTGGAGATCTCCGATTGTCTGGTATCGCAAGACTATGTTTCTGGCTATACCAAAGAATTTAATACACGCTTTCTTTTACCTCTGTTTTGGTCTCCACCAAATCCTGAGGGAAATATCTGGCTTTTATGCTGCTAAATGCTCCACTGTGTTCAGTCTGCGGTATGGTGAAGGACCAGGCTGTTCTCAAACACCGTTCGTAGCTATACCTACGAAAAGTAATTTGTATCCTATGAAATCAATGCGTATTTAAACCATGTAAAGGCAGGAAGTATAAAGAGCGATAAACAGTATGTAGGGAGGAGATCGGGTGGATGGGTGGGTCAAAAAAACACCGGACTTTTGCCCAGGTGGCCGGTGTTTGAAACCAGAAGTCAACGTTGATTTATTTGTAACGTAACTTCCGTACTTCTGTAGTTATTTTAACCCAAAACACGATCTTTTCCTAAACCTAACTAAGTAGTTTTCTTGCCTAAACCTAACCAAGTTGTTTCCTGTGAAGATGGAAGTTTATTTTGAAAAGACTGTATGCATGTAACAAGCGGAAATTGACATCCGTAGGAAAACTTTTCGTAAGATATCATACTAACCGTTGTATGAGGATAGGTTGACTGGACAGGTGGTGTCCAGTGGGTTGATGAGAGCGGTGAGACTGAACCAGAACAGTAAAGTTGTGGGCCAGAAAACTAAAACAATGAGCTGAAATGTCGCTAAAACAGCTGTCGCATCTCAGTCCACCTCAAATGAAAGCATGTTTCTTGGGTCTTTAGATGCTGAAACAACACCTGGGCCTCTGGTAGTCTGACAGCTAGCTTATTTGCTACACACACTGCGCAACATCTCCACCAGTCGCAACGAGGTCAAACTAAAGTGTGCAGCAAGTGAACCAGATCAAAGACACAGCAGTGCCTTTTTTAACCATAGGGACATGAGTAATGTGATTAGACTACTCTACAAAAAGATGAAGCGACAAAACCACAATGTGGACGTCTGTTTATGTAAACATGTTAGTTAACAGTCAAATTCAGGGATAAAAATGAGTTCATCTCGTACACCAAGACCTTTCCATAGGTCTTATTTGGGCATCAGGGACGAGAAAGAAAGCAGAAGAAAAGATGGTAACACTCACGCTGTCAAGGAAATAAATGGAGCTGTGAGTGTGATTGGATTTCATCAGAGCTAGTTTATTCAGAGAACGTCTTAGTGTGGTGTGGTCGAAGAGCGACGGTCGCGGTGCTCCATATGAACTGCTCATCGGTTTATTCCTACTCATCCATCTTCTCAGAGCCAGTAAACGCTTGTCTTGTTCCCTGCCAGAAGCTGTCTGCTGTTAAGTGGGTCTTGTATTTCCACTAAATAAAATGTCCCGCTCCTATCATGGAGTGCCAAGGCCCGATGTAAAAGGGGAAATCCATTTTCAGCAGTTTAGCAGATGCTCTTAACGTTTGATTTTAACAGTAAAGAGTAATTGTTAAATGCTCAAGGCTATCAGTGAGAGTTATGAATGGTGGTCATGCGCTGGTGTTGAAAGAAGTGCCTTGTCAGAGTCGGACTAATGTGGTTATAACTCCTCCAGTGGCAGCTGGAGAGCTCCAGTGCTCCTCCGAAAGATAAATAGTTGAGAAGACTATTCACATATGAAATCTAATATTCCCAATACGCTTCTCTACTGAAGACTGACTGTGTTGTAAATCAATAAAGCTTACAGTATAAAATGCCATTAAAGAGGACCTGTTATTATGCTTATGTTCAGTGCATACTTATAATTTTGGTTTCTACTAGAACATGTTTACATGCTTTATATGACTCCCCCACCCAAAAATCACAGTCTGCTCTGGTTGGTCAGCTGGCCTACTGTTGTGATTGGTCAACCGAACCAAACGAGCCGCTAGGCAGCTATTATGCAAATATGGTACTTGGTGACATCACCACGTTACATAAAGCAGGACTTCAATCAAGGCGTTTCAGGTAGTTCAGGAGCAGTGTTTCTGTGGGGGACAGTAACTCCCGTTGCCGGGGACTTTGGGCTTTGTAACTTTGCAGACCTTTTACATGCACAAAAATCTATATAACACACTAAAGGAAAGGGAAAGAGCACAAAAGCATAATAGGTCCTCTTAAATGAATCACTGCTGCATTATTCACAACGACAGCTATTTGCTCTTTGTTACCTTAACTTGCAATTTTTTGCTGTAGCTATCAGGGTTGAAATGATAATAACTCATCATCTTTAAGGATGATGACAGATGAAAATGGCAAAGCCATATTTTAAAGGATCAGTTCACCCAAATTACAAAACAATATATATTTTTCTTACCCCTGTAGTGCTTGAGTTTTCAAGATGGCGGCATATGACGCAGCAGCTCCCTCAAACTTGGCAACATTTATTTTTGTCATCATTTGTACTCTTTTAGTTGTGAGTAGGAATGTCACGAGAACCGATACTTTGGTACCAAGTCGATGCAAGAATGTGACTGTACTCGTTTTTCTACGGTACTGATGCCATCAGGGCTCGAGACTAACGGCGTCCCATTGTCCCGGGAACGAAAGAAAATGTGTTTGGGACACAGTAAACTCACTATCAACGCGTCCAGGGGAAGCACCTTATTTTTTCCCTGATAATGCTACATTGTGAACAACAAATCTGTATTGAAATCAGCAGGACGCGAGCTAGTTAATGTTAGTTGTTAGCAGCCGGTAAACAGCACAGTCCTTAGCTAACAGCTAACGCTAACAGGAAGTGCTATTGATTTACATTATGATACGTATTGAGTATTGAATATTGGGCTAAGGTCAATTCTAACATGATCATGATGCGTTCAAATGTTTTTGGCGAGAAACTTGAATAAATCCAGTTGTTTGAAGGAGATGTTTTAAACGGTAATAAAGGAGGGTATGTTCAAGTACATGGGATTTATTGTTTTGTTTTTTACCGTGGTATTGAATTAGAATAGAAAATTATGGAATTTCACTGTTATTGGTATCGACTACTAAATTTCTGGTATCATGACATCTCTAGCTGTGAGTAGTGAAGCATGAACTTCCTATGAGAACCTACCACTCATTAACACCAGTAGAGGAATCAGAGTGGTTGTATTAAACATGTATTAATTGTTTTTTGGCCACACAACATTGACATAATAATCCAGGAACGACGTGACTGAAATCAGCTTTGTTTGGCCACTAGGGGGCAGCGCAGCACGCTGTAAACACAACACTGACATATTATCACCTCATAAAGTGTTTATGATGAATGTTTTTGCAAATGTTGCCTATTTTGTTGGTTGAATAGACCTGAAATGTCTCTAATTAGACATACTCATTTGATCCATTGTGAATATAAAAGTATTGAAACCAGTACATTGGACCACCTTGAGAAGATTACTGCTCATTCCCTTTATCATCCAGGCCTTCATGTCTCAAAAGACCTGAGCCAGACAGACTCAATGTTTCCATCCCCAGAGGATCTGTAAAACTGTGTGATTCGTCGGTGCAGCGTGGCTCCAACATGTCATGAATCATTTATCTCCCGTGTTTTTGCCTGCCATCTTTCGTTAGCATGCTTTTAGCCTGCTGCATTGTGTGTTGCATATGTGTTAGTGCGTGTGGTTATGTGGTTGTGGGAGGCTTCCCGTCCCTCTGGCGTCTTCTCTGCTCACTAAAAAGAAAATGGGATTACATAATTAAGTCTTTCATCAGCCAGGCTTTTTGTTTGCCTCCCCCCCCCATTTATTATCAATTTACACTTCATTACAGATGCCAGAACAGTTTGGAAAAGTGCTTTGTTTCACAATAACTCTAAAAAAAAAGCATTTAGCCTTCATCGAAGGCCAGTTGCATACAGAGACATCACCAATATAAAATGTGTATATTGTGATTACGCCGATATTTTCACTGCAGTAATAAAGCAGCCACAGCTGCACAGTGACCCTACATATGCACACTAGGGAGGTATTTGTTATTCATAGGCAGAGAGACCTCCAACACCCACTCTCATCCTAGTACCTCCGGCTCGTGAAAGGCTAAACGGATGGTGATGGGCTGCCTCACTGCATTCAGAGGGGCTTCAAGAGTCTCCTTGTACAAAGGTCGTGACCATGGTGACGAAGGAGGATCAACCAATCGGCTGACTCCTCGGAGAGGAATAGAAAAATTGAGTGGGTCACTTTGCAGAGATGGATGTAGCTGTACAATGTCTAAAGTTAGAGACGGGAAATACAGATTTATTGTCAGCCTCGGCACCAGACTCATAGAGCAGGTGGCAGAGGTGATACTGTATGTTATGTTCTTTATAGTTGAAATGACCTTTCCAAACACTAGTCCTTTAGGATTTAAATGGTTGCTGTTTTCTCAGTTAGGGCTGGGTGATAATTCAATATGATAATTTATCGTCTTTCAATGGAATTGTATCGTGTTGAAATCATATATTGAGTTATCGTGATACAAAATTACAAGCACATACTAATTGAAATTTCTCAGAAAATCTGATGAAGTTCTTAATTAAATGAGAACATACTTTTCATTTGTCAAGTATTTAATTCACACAGACCATGTGGTTATTTCATATTATTATTTTGACTATTTTTTATTACCAGAAAACATGCTATATCGTGATATATATCGTTATCGAGATATGAAATAACCTATATCGTGTCAGAAGATTTTGGCCATATCGCCCAGGCCTATTCTCAATGTATACAACCTTCATTTGACTGAGCTCTAACCTCTGATGGTCAAGATTAAAATGTGAGGAGACTGTGGTACTACAGGTACTACAGGTACTACAGGTACTACCGTACAGAGTAGGATTGCATTCAGTCGCCTATAGTTTGGTACGATACACACTGTATACAAACTGTAATGCTTTAATTTCCAGGTCTGTAATTTCTGAAAAACGTCCGAGACAGTTTCCTGGATAGAACTAGTTACATGGAAAACAGGCTTAATTAGATAAAAGCTTTCCTAACACTAAAGTAATATTCATGAAAGCTAGTAGGTTTTTAAAAAACATTTTTTTGTTATATTTGTTGAAATTCTCATTATATCCCGACAGCAAATAATAAATCAAATGCTCTGACAAAAAAGGAAATAAACCCGGTATCTGTGGCTGTCACAGGAACGTTATATACCCGTCGAATCATTCAGGTAGGTAGACAGGCCTACTATGCTGCTATGCAACTATGTTCATAATGATAATTTGGGGCTAGATTTAGCGACTTTTGGAGCTAATGCTGCTAGCTACTTTCACTGGAAAAGAATTGGCAGCACTGGGCTGGATTTATCGGTTGTATATTTATCAAAATCTATCATACTCTTGCTAGTTTCTCAAGATTACCGACCTTTCTTTAAGTATTCATTTATTATTGGACACTTGATTATTCATATGTGTTCAATGGGTATTCCTTGGAGTATAAGGAACTAATTCGGAAATTAGGGACCTGTAAAATAAAGCGTTCCTTATTTATTCCTCCTTAGTATGTAAAATATGTACTTTCTAGTTCCACCATTTTTATCTTTTAAATAATACTTATTTTTCTGAAGGTTTCAGTGCACAATGTAAATAATAGAATTTGCCTGATAACATGAAATGAAGCAGTTTTTGCAGGCAGCAGACCTCTGGCAGATCAACGGATGACACTTTTCTAACATTTCACATATGGAAACGAGTACCTTTTGGGAGTCCTAATGGATCCTATTTAGTAAATATTGCAACCTGTTTGTTTTAAGCCATGATGAATATTGTTACAGCCCGACAGACCATTAATCCTAACAATGCATATGCATCTTATAATAATGCGATAATGTTATCAGCAATAACACACACACACAGCAATCTTGCCCTCCAGCTGTTCTCCTTGTACGATATACAGTATTTACATGGCTGTATAACCGTCCTCTGTGCCCTTAACATTACGTGTCTTTTATGGGAGCAGTGCAGGCTGGGTAAATGTCAAAACTGATGTACTGATACAAACTGAACTGATTGATTGTTTTCACTGGAATGGATTAATTTGTTCACTGAATAGTATTTTCAGTGTGTAGCCAGCTCTCTGTGGAGCATTTAAACACATTGAAACACACCACTGTCGTTCGTGGTTCTCCATCCTTTTCAATGTATTTATGAAAGCTGCAAACAAGGTCATATCCCTCTTTCCAGCACAGACCTGATATTTAATTCATGCTGTCTGCACTGTAGGTTTACTGAACCACAGTCTGTAGGCAACAGAACATACTGACATAGTTTCTGCTGGTAATTTTGCCCATGAATTTCTAGAAGGACGATGGATGTGAAGCCTGGAGTTTGAGTTTATCACTTGCTGCTCTCTTGGCAGTTTGTTTTTTTGAGCCGTGAAATCCAATTTTCTGCTGCAGGGTGGAGCTGAGAGGAGTGAGCAAGCACAACCATCATGGCTTACACAGCCTTTAATATATTCCTAATGGAGCAATCACTTTCAAAATTGCTTCCAGGACGTAGAGGAAGTTATGTTTTTAGACTCTAATGGAGAGAAAAACATATTCACTCTGTTTCGGAGGAGGGTTTACTATTCCCTTTCATACAGATGTGAGGATTTTAATGCTTTTCTTTGTCATACATGATGCTAAACTGAACATCTTTGGATTTTGGACTGTTGGTCAGACAAAACAAGCACCGTGATCTCATCCGTATGCGTCATATTTTGCCGCTTGGGCAGCCTTTTGCGTAGTATCTTGCCGCTGATGGTTCACGTGTGGTTAACGTTGTGAAACAGTCACAATAGCGAACGTTGTAACACATGGTTAACATCGTGAAACGGGGCGGTTAGGTTTAGGCATCAAAACTACTTAGTTAGAGTTAGGAAAAACATCATGGTTGGGCTTAATATAAGTACGCTAGTAACATAACGTAAGCTACAGACGTAACGTCATGTGACTGTGGGGCATAGTGTCACGTGACGTCATTTAACTTTTGGTTTCACATGTGACACCAACGTCGGCCCCTTGAGTAAAAGTGTTGTGTTTTTGTACCATCCACCATCCCTCCAACACACCCTTAGCAGACTTTCTCACTCTTAATACTGAGCCCCTTGCTCTGAGAGTCAAATAATGACGTGGATGGGTTTACATTGGAGTTAGTTGAAAGCCCGGTGCGTCTCATTCAGAGGCTAAATGATGCCTTGTGCGTCGGTATCAAGACGCTGAGGGTCACGGCCCAGGCGTAGGTATTTGTCGCCCTGGGAGTGAGACCAGGCTGAAACAAGACATTTCAAGATGTTGGTCTGTAGGAAATTATAACGGGCATTTTCCACATTTTTCTGACATGTTATAGACAAAATTAATTGATTAATTGAAAAATAATCGGCAGAATGAAAATAATCATTTGTTGCAGCTAGGGCTGTCAATCGATTAAAATATTTAGTTGCAAATTAATCGCACATTTTTTTATCAGTTCAAAATGTACCTTAAAGGAAATTTGTCAAATATTTAATACTCTTATCAACATGGGAGTGGGCAAATATGCTGCTTTATGCAAATGTGTGTATATATTAAATAATTAAATCAATTAACAACACAAAACATTGACAGATATTGTCCAGAAACCCTCACAGGTACTGCATTTAGCATAAAACAATATGCTCAAATCATAACATGGCAAACTGCAGCCCAACAGGCAACAACAGCTGTCAGTGTGTCAGTGTGCTGACTTGACTATGACTTGACCCAAACTGCATGTGATTATCATAAAGTGGGCATGTCTGTAAAGGGGAGACTCGTGGGTACCCATAGAACCCATTTACATTCACACATCTGGAGGTCAGAGGTCAAGGGACCCCTTTGAAAATGGCCATGACAGTTTTTCCTCGCTAAAATTTAGCATAACTTCAGTGTTATTTAGCCTCATCCACGACAAGCCAGTATGACACAGTATCAATGAATTTTGGTTTTCTAGTTTCATATGATGCCAGTATCTTCACTCTAGCTTTAAAACTGAGCCCGCTACAATTGCGTTATTGCGTTAAAGAAATTAGTGGCGTTAAAATAAATTTGTGTTAACGCGTTATTATCGTTAACTTTGACAGCCCTAAATTAATCCTTGAAAAGAATATGCTCAAATTCATTGCAAGGGTCTAAATCTGTGTATCTGTGTTGCAACATGCCTCGACTGACTGACCAATCAACAGACTGACTCAACAGCAGCTGAGCATGTGAGTCAAAGCTGAGTAACTATTACAAAACAAGTACTTAATATGACTGTGTAGCCTTTATCCAACGGACTCCATAAGTACTGGAAGCACATGGTTGAATCTCCTGGCCGGGGACATCATGAATCGGTCACTCTGTTATCACAAGTGAAAACTAAAATGAGCAAATGATAGGATGAGATCCAGGCTGGTGACGAAGCACCAAATGTCTTTCACAACATTTGCTGATGATGTGATGCTGCCTGTCAGAGTGAGAAACTGTTGAAACAAAAGAGCTGCAGTTTATTTTTCTTAAGACGACCACAAAATCAACAGCAGATATGGATGAATGGAGATATGGAGTACTAAATGATGTCACATATTAGAGGAAAAAATATTATATCTTAACTCTGGACCATATAATTTGAGCTCAGCAGGACAACGTCATTTCTCTCCAAATCCGTCCAGATCCTGTGGCCTGAGGGACGTTTGTGAGGCTGGAAATCCAAAGAAATAATTGAGCAACAAATATCTTTTATAGCAGCCGGTTTGAACAGAGCTATTGAGTGAGAAATTGATCAAGACCTGACCCAAAGGCGGTGCCGCTGAGGCTCCATGTACATGAGTAATCGATTTAGCCCCGGCTTCCTGTAGTTTAGCCTGAAGTCTGTTTGACCCCCAGATATTTATCACTGGTGCAGTTCAGCAACTTGTAAAGCCTCCCGCCTGCCTGAAGTAATATATAAACAACATAAATCCAACATAGTGGTGTGGTGGTGATGTATGGTATACTGATTAATTTAACATTATAAGGGGAGAACCTCAGATACCATTTGTTCCAGACTGAAATATCTCAACGCCACCATGAGGCTGACCTTTGTGGTTTTGAGTGAAATATCTCCAACAACTATCGGATTGATTGCCATGAAATTTGGTACAGACGTTTATGTTCCCCTCAGAATGAAGCCAACTCACTGTGGTGATCCCTAAACCTTTCATACAGCACCATCATCAGGTCAAACATTTATTTTGTCCAATGTTTTTTGGTTTATGAGCCAAATATCTGCAAAACTAATAAATTCCCATCTGCTTCTGCTGTACTTTTAGTGCTAAATAGCAAACGTTAGCATGCTAGCACGCTAATCTAAGATGCCGGGTAAACATTATACCTGCTTAGCATCAGCATGTTACTATTGTTATTGTGAGCATGTAGCTCAGAGCATATTGGCTGTTTCTCAGATCGTTGAGTCTTAAGCTGGGCATACACTGTACGATTTTAGAAATGTTGTTGTTTAATTCCAACAATTTATGTGCTCACACTGTACAGTTTGATCGTCAAGCCACGACCTGAGTGCTCACACTGTACTTGTAAAATAGGAACCGTTATGGCTGTTGACAATTGTCAATAAAGATTTGTTTGAAAACTCCGAAGCAGGTTTGTTTGCTAGCGGATGTCTGTATAGTCAAAGAACGTATATTGATAAGAAGTGAAAGCTAATTGTTCTTTCCCTTGGAACATCAGCGTCCAGCAGCAGAGCTACGCTTCCGCCATTTTGGACTGAAAGCGACTACCGGACGCCAGTAAAACGTCCGCCTACAAAGTGCCGTACAAAAGTAAAACAAAATTATTTCTATTCTATTGTCATATTTAATGTTTCTACCGAAATGGCCTGTGTTGAACAATAAAAATATTACATGCATACTATTATAACTATTTACTGCTTACTTATTTATTAAACTTTTTTGCCCGGCTGCTTCCAAGAGGAGCATAAAGTGAGCGATGGACATAAATGGAAGTTAGAAAAATCCAGCAAACAGATTCGACGACCTCCAAAATGTCCAATAGACCACAGACCATGGATGTAGAAGAGGTTGTGTCCTGTGCTTTTGCCCTGCGTGTGAAATAGCCTAATAATAAAGTGATGAATTACAGCCAATATATCCATTATTACAGCCGCATACAGCTAGCAGGAAGCTGGCAGAACCGGATATGTCATATGAGCGTGCAGGGCGGTGCAGTCCCGTCGGTCTGATGCACGTTTATTATGCCGAGGAAAATAACTCTTGATTCAGCTATAAGTGAATTTTACAACTTTAGGTCATAACAATTTAAATGAGGGATATTTAAGTGTTCATACTGGGAAGTTGATTTACCTCAAAAAAATAATCCTCTGATTTATAGACGTCTCTTCATACATCCATGGCCACAGACTCATTGGAGTTTTCAGTCCAAAATGGCGGAATGTAGTGGCTGTTGTCAAAAAAGCACCAGAATTATGTCTGTTTGCTTCTATACTATTTCGTAACGTTACACCAGTATAGTTCACAATAATGCTAAAAAGTCAACGTCTGTTTCTCGCTTTCATATCGGTAGTGATAGGAGGAGGAAACATCAAAGAGGCGCGTGTGCTGTTGCAACAGCTCAACCAACTTGGCCTCCATATTTTTCGCCCATATGACGCATCGTGTCGCCATGTCGCACTTTTTTCTGACTCGTCAGAAATTCACCCAAATATTTTCTCTGTATTTATTATATATTCTGTCCACAAGCAGAGTGAAGGGAGATCTACAGTAAGAGAACAACTAACTAAACTTTCCTCTACCTTCTTAGGTTTTAGTATCAGCTTGATTTCGGTGAGCGTGTTCTTAGAAACTCAGTCGTCCCAGCAGACCTTTTGGTCGTGTGATGTTGGCTTGGCAGTAGTCCGTGTCTGTTCAACTCCCCGACGGCTACACAGGAAGCTTTCAGAGATTCCCTCCCTCCTGCCCTCCCACTGCCTGCTAACCTCCCTCCTCATTTCTGGTTGCATCTGCTGTCGTTTTCTTGCTATAATAAAATTACCCTGCACAAATATTGTTGTACAAATAGGTTAAATACATTTTAATGAACAGGAACAACAACAATAATAATAGTGTCAACAAGGTTAGTCTGCAGTTTAATTCAATGCCTCTCCATCGAGCCTGATATTAATTACATGGCTCGTTGATTTATTGATCATTACACTGTCAGTGCAGTCTGATCACTTCCTAGACATCGAGACAACAATAAATACAGAGTTGTTGTTGTTTGTGAATGCCAAAGTTTAACATGAACATACTATATGATAAAGTGCTCTTGTCTAATGCATTATATTTTAGAGGTAAACATGGTGTTGGTGTCTTTTATCCTCACAATATGACAACATGAAAAGGCATTAATGAACCCTTTATGAGCCAGAGAGTAAGAAATTGATTAAACAGTGTGTCTAACAGAGCTGCAGTCGTTAGCACGTCTGCTACTAGCACAACCTAAAGCAGTGACTACGTTACTTCCCAAACCAAGGTGAACTTTAATTAACTGTCTACATTATCATGTAGGATTACAGGTTACATGATGTTTACGACTGGAACATTTCCCCACTGTGTGGAGTGTAGGCTATCGTTAGCAACTCGTTCCTGCTCTGTATTAGATCCAGGGGAGTTTAAACTCCACCAACATCAGATAATAATACTAGGGCTGTCAATCGATTAAAATATTTAATCTCGATTAATTGCATGATTGTCCATAGTTAATCGCATTTTTTATCTGTTCAAAATGTACCTTAAAGGGAGATTTGTCAAGTATTCAATACTCTTATCAACATGGGAGTGGACAAATATGCTTGTTTTATGCAAATTAATGTATATATTTATTACTGGAAATCAATTAACAACACAAAACAATGACAAATATTGTCCAGAAACCCCCACAGGTACTGCATTTAGAATAAAACAATATGCTCAAATCATAACATGGCAAACTGCAGCCCAACAGGCAACAACAGCTGTCAGTGTGTCAGTGTGCTGACTTGACTATGACTTGCCCCAAAACTGCATGTGATTATCATAAAGTGGGCATATCTGTAAAGGGGAGACTTGTGGGTACCCAGAGAACCCATTTTCATTCACATATCTGGAGGTCAGAGGTCAACGGACCCCCAGTTTTTCCTCACCAGAATTTACCGTAAGTTTGGAGCGTTATTTAACCTCCCTCGCGACAAGCTAGTATGACATGGTAGGTACCAATGGATTCCTGAGTTTTTGTAGTTTCATATGATACCGGTGTCTTTACTCTAGCTTTAAAACTGAGCCCGCTACGACCTCAAAAAGATTGATTGCATTAATGTGTTAAAGAAATTAGTGGTGCTAAAACGTTATTATCACGTTAACTTTGACAGCCCTAATAAATATATATCTACACTATGAGCCGTTTACTTTACAGTAAAAGTAAGCTAAGATCTGATTTGATGTGTTTCCAGCTGAAAAAGGATGTTGGGGAGGAACATAAGAGAAGGTTGACCAGAGCAAACATGGAGAACTGGATGTCAGCCTGCATTGCTCCTGCAACACCTTCTTCACCCTGGTTATTATTACTGCAGGCAGTAGACTGAGGGAGAGTAGGAATACTTTAAACTCTGCATTGCCGCTTTAAAATCCATGAACTTAAATGTTTTATGTGATGTCTGTTACTCACTGGCTGCAGTTTGATATTGTAGTGCTTATTGCAAGTGGTTCTGGGTTTCTTAGATAAACTGTTATGTGAAGCATCAACCATTAAATGGTGATGTCTTACAGGAAGGAAAAGTAATGGGGTGTTGTTGCAAAAATAACAGACGGAGCAATATCATTTTTCATTTTGTGCTTTCAGTGTAAACGGGTAAGGACATGAAAAATTTGGTACCAAGTAAGGAAGCCTATTTTGTAGTTTTATTTTAATAACAAATGCAGCATTTAATGAGACAGCACTGGATGATGCTTTTCCTTTTGACACAACGCTATTCTGCAGTACATTGAGTTAGTGTTTGTGGCCGTGTTGTTGTGTGCTGCCGGCTCCCTCAGGCTGAACCTTTTCTCTCTCCCCCCCATGCTGAGCTACTGCTGCTGCTTTCTTTTAAAGAGACTATGGGAAGCTACTAGAATGACTTCAGTGTTGGCTACAGCTGCAGTCCATCCCCAGAGACTCGCTGTCTGGGGGCAAAACATCTCTGCTTGGTCTCATGAGCACATACATGCTGGAGATGTGTTATTGTGGCAGACAAGCTGTAAACAATCTCTCATCCTGGAGACGTTGGACTTGTCAAGCAGATGTTGTCGAGGGCTTCAGTAGACCTGGGTATTCAGCTGGGTATTTACTGACCAAAATGTGTCCTAACATTGATAATTAAATCATCATAATGGGATATAACATTAATACATTATTAAGTAAACAATGTTAGTAGTAAAATTTAAAATGAAATCTTTTTTTTAAGATCAAGTGTGTAATCGCCTCTGGGACAGGGGGTGACGTACCCCCTGATATACTGTATGAAAAATGGAAATTTGTCCCCTCCGAATATTTGTAATGACCGTCATCAAATGCCTCCAAAAGCTAAAATAAAGCCCCCCCCCTTAATATTCAATGTTAAACCGACTCCAAAACACAGTGGAGGGTCACTGAACTCCCCTTGCTTCATATTGGTGTACATGTCAACGAGCATCATTGAACACAACAGCTGTGCACACGGCTCGCCAAAGCTTTTTGTCTGTTCTGTATCGTCTGCGCGCCACGCACAGTTGATCGCTCACCGTCAGGTCTACTACACAGATAAAACACAGTCTGTTTAAGCTGCAGCATCATGTTAAATATAAACCAATGTGTGGCTGCTGTTGTTGTTGTTGTTGTTGTTGTTGTTGTTGTTGTTGGTGAACACATCTGGACAGATGTGTTTCAGTGTAACAGGCTGGAGGATGATCTGGGTTTCACTCTGTCACTTGCCTTTTGAAAACTGGGTCTGTATTTGACTTTGTCACTAAACTGAGTCAAAATCATAGACTGTATGTAAGAAGTGGACGTAGTCACCGTGACGTCACTCATTGGTTTGTGGACTGCTGTTTTGAAGCCTTGAGTTCGGCATTTTGGCCATCGCCATGTTAGTTTTTTGCAACCAGAAGTGACACGAGAGGGTGGAGCTCAGTACAACAGAAAGCCGAATAAGACATCTTTAGGCGAGCAAAACTCACGTTTACAATGTTTACTGAGGTAATAAATCAAGTGAGAAGTAGGCTCATTTTCTCATAGACTTCTATACAGTCAGACTTCTTTTGGCAACCAGAGGAGTCGCCCCCTGCTGGCTGTTAGAGAGAATGCAGGTTTAATGCACTTCAGGATTGGCCCAGAGGTTGCCCACTGGTCAAAATCAATGTTTATATCATAATAATTAAGCCTATACTGTATATCATTTGTGTTGATTTTAGGCAAGGCATGTTTATATGTATATTACATTTTATACACAAAGGCAATTCCAAGTGCTTTACATAATGTATTTAAAACATTAAACAATTTTAAAGGAATAGTTCGGCATTTTGGGAAATATGTTTACACGCTTTCTTGCCGTTGTTGTTAGATGAGAAGATTGATACCACTAAGGTAAAAGGTATGTGTAGTATGTCCACACACTGGTTGTGATTAGCTCCCAAAACAATGACGCTACACTCATATTTGTCTGTTAAGTATGAAGGTACCGAGCCAGGATAGGTGTTTCCACATTTTCCGAGTCTTTATGCTAAACTAAGCTAACAAGCTGCTGTCTGTAGCTTCAGCGGGTTTACCCATTTAAGCTGATTTATTTATGTGTACATGCTGTATGTGTTAGAAGATAATTAGCTACCATTTGAACAATCATAGCATGTCAAATGCTCACTGAAACACACAACTGCTAATGAGGTTTTCCCTGCTGAGTTTGTTTTGCCCATTTGCAGCCTTTTCTTTGGCCCAGCATGTCTCCGCCAGTGAGACAAACAAGGGCAGCATCACCGTGACATGTGTGTCATGGAAAAGAGCGGCTCTATGGCCTGCTGCTAGATTCACAATGTGTTTTATATTTCTGTTCTCAACTTAATGAGGACTAAGATTATGTAGACAGGAAATTAAAAGCAGTGATAGAAGTGTGTGCGTGAGAGAGCGGGAGAAGGGGAGCGCGACACAGGATGGACGAGTAGAAGGAAGGAAGATAAATTAAAAGGTGTGATGTAGATATTGTAAATAATGGACCGAGAAGAATAGTACGAGGACAAATTATCTTCTATACCAGTGGTTCACAACCTTTTTTCCCCTGAGAGCTAATTTAAAAATGAAAGTGGCAGAGAGCCACTCATAGCACCAAGTTGTACATCGCCAATAGCAGACATAATTTCTGTTTTACTTTTATGGTCCTTTAGTAACGTTTCAGCCACCGCAGTCATCGCCTCTTTTACAATCCCGCCGTAGGTGAAGGGCTTTTTGTGTTTCGTTAGGATGTGCGCCACTAAACGAAGACTCTCTTCGTCAGTGACAGAGACCGTTGTCTTCTAGCGTTTTTTTAAGCTCCTTTACCTTCTCTGTTCGTAGACTGCTACAAACCAGAAAGTCCAATTAAAAGTTGCTGTGGACTTTGGTGAAGTGGCGCTCGACGTTACATCTTTTATCGACTGACTCGCTCGCACCGCAAATGAGACACACATTCACAGTCCTGAAAAAAAACCCTCTTACTGTTACTGCGGTCATTGTCAAATCTGGTGTGCGCTTGCTAGTCTGCTAACATCGCCTAATGTTATGGCATCACTGATGAAACCAAACTTGAAAAAGCAGCGTAACTCTTTTAATTGACAGCTGATTAGCAAATAATCATTTTGTGACAGAAGGGGGCGGAATGTCTGTGAATTTGGTTTACTAAGACAGGATTTCTCAAACTTTTTGGAGGCTAGGGACCCCTTAAAGGGGAGAACATTTTCCCCTCATAATTGTAACACCGATTAAGCATAATGCTCACTACCATTTCTACTCTTAAATGCCATTGGAACTATTTGTATTCTATAACTTCTCAACCTAAATACTAATTGAAAGACATTTCAATTTGAATCATGTTAACACCACTTTGTTTATATTCTGGGTGCTTTGTAATCAGATAAGCTTGGCTGGCTTCATGGCTGTCGCTCAATATAACTGACGTCATATTTTCTCAATATAGCTAGTTTGGGCTCAGCGTCACTTGACGATGTGGACTGACTCAAATATTCCTCCATGCTCGCCAGCTGTCTAGCTGGCTAATAAGCTAAGCAGCAGCAGGAGCGGTCCGCTGTTGCCCTGAGTGCAGTGACTGATTCATGACAGATTGAATTGACGTGTCACAATCATATCACAGTTTCTATTGGCTCAAAGCTAACGTGGGTGGGAGTAATGGACACAATATGCTTGTTTTATTGGCGCTTTTGATGCATGTACTTTTTAATGATACAGCACAATTTTATAATTTATAGCTAATCATTTCGCGGACCCCCTGACAGAGTGCTACGAACGTCACTTTGAGAATCACTGTACTACTAGCCGCTCAGAAACGTTTAGCAAGCTACTGGTAGCTCACAAGCTACTTAGTACAGGAATCTTCCTGTTATATCTTTTAAAACATATCTTTTAAAAATGTTTTATTGCTTTGATCCGTCTCCTGAAATCACTAATAATATAATAATCACTAATTTCACTCCTGACATTTGTCCAGACCACCATGAAGTAGCATTATGTGCTGACTTCCTGGCAATAAATGTGTGGTTTCAACATTAGTCAGAGTTCACAGATTGTAATCAAAAGTGTCCTCAGTGGGAGCTTCAACCCGACCCGATCAGTACCTTCTATATACTATACATTGACCTGTACTGCACCACGTTGCAGCTCTGCACAGATGTCTGTGTCACAGCGTGGATCCGTTATATGTTGGCTCTGCGGTGTGCCACACAATGTCAGTGACTGTGATTTGTGCTGTGCTGAGGAGCTGTGAGATAACTGCTGTTCAGTCGATACAGGTCACTGAGCGCCAAGACTGTCAGCACTTTAACGCTGTCTTGTCTTTTTTTTCCCAGCCATTAGTGCTGAGCCAGATAACGTGTCCTGCAAATGTCAACGCGATGTGAATGCCAATGGTCCTTCAGTATCAATTGGCTCTGCTCTAGATTGGATGTTTCTCCCTCACATGCACTACACTGCCAGTGTGATCAATCACGCTAACACAAACCCTTTTCTGTGCTTTTCCACAGGATTTGGTATCCAAGCGCACGCTGGCCAAAGTCCACCAGCAGCAGTGCAGTGGAGCCGGGAGCTGTCCGCGGTGCTGAATTCACCAGCTAACAGAAATCCCCATTGCACACTCATGTGCTTGGGCCGCTCCTGATAGCTCCCATTCCTAGCAGCAACTGACCACCAACTCCACATCCAAGATGGACGACGACGGGCGTTACAGAGACAGCCGCTCAGACTTTGTCCGCGGCGCCAAGGACATTGCCAAAGTGGCCAAGAAACAGGTCGGCAAGAGGATGGGGCGCGGCGTGGACAAAGTGACCGACGAGTACACCAAGCGCTCCTATAAACGCTTTGAGGAGGAAGACGATGACGAAGACTACGGCGGCATGCCAAGCAACGACGGCGGATATTACCGCAACGACAGCCGGGCCAATGACGACGAAGGTCACAGCGACTCCACTGAAGGACACGACGAGGACGATGAGATCTACGAAGGGGAGTACCAGGGCATCCCGAGGGCGGACTCGGGCAAGACCGGCAGCATAGACGGGGGGACGGCGGCCCAGGCGCAGCAGTTCAGGGATCTGTCGGCCTACGAGGGCGAGAGGAGGAAAGACCAGGAGGAGCTGGCCCAGCAGTACGAGACCATCCTGCAGGAGTGTGGCCACGGGAAGTTCCAGTGGACGCTCTACTTTGTCCTCGGGCTGGCGTTGATGGCGGACGGCGTGGAGATCTTTGTGGTCGGCTTCGTGCTGCCCAGCGCAGAGAAGGACATGTGTCTATCTGAACCCAACAAGGGCATGCTGGGTAAGATTTTCAGATATCTTGCTTCTAAATAGAAGTGTGATAATTCTATAAAAGCCTTTAAAAATTAGGGCTGTCAATCGATTAATATATTTAATCGTGATTAATCACACATTTTTCAATTGTTCAGAATTTACCTTAAAGTCACCGTCAAGTATTTAATACTCTTATCAACATGGGAGTGGGCAAATATGCTGCTTTATGCAAATGTATGTATATATTTATTATTGTAAATCAAATCACAACACAAAACAATGACAGATATCATCCAGAAACACTCACAGGTACTGCATTTAGCATAAAACAATATCCTCAAATCATAACATGGAAAACTGCAGCCCAACAGGCAACAACAGCTGTCAGTGTGTCAGTGTGCTGACTTGACTATGACTTGCCCCAAACTGCATGTGATTATCATAAAGTGGGCATGTCTGTAAAGGGGAGACTCGTGGGTACCCATAGAACCCATTTACATTCACATATCTGGAGGTCAGAGGTCAAGGGACCACTTTGAAAATGGCCATGCCAGTTTTTCCTCGCCAAAATTTAGCATAAGTTTGGATTGTTATTTAGCCTTGTTTGCAACAAGCTAGTATGACATGGTCGCTAACCTATTCCTGAGGTTTTCTAGTTTAATATGATACCAGTGGCTTCACTCTGGCTAAGACTAATGCGTTATTATCACGTTAACTTTGACAGCACTTTTAAAAATACATGGAAGGAGGGATTACACATATGAGAACTCCACAGTACCAACATGTTTCTGTCCACTGAGCGACTGTTTTCTACTCATCTACTGTCTTCTGTGTCTTCGGTGCCTCCGTAGGGAGTTTATGCCACTGCTTCACATTTTATCTCTGTCTTATCTCAGCAGTTACCTTTGCAGTTTATCCCCCAGTAATTGCTTTTCTACAGCCTCGTTGGCAGAGGAGCTACAGCTATTTAAGATTCAACTGCCCGTGCAGCCTCTGAACAGCAGTAGAATTTTAATCGAACTCTCGTCCTCTCAGTTCTCTGCTTCAGTGTGTGTGTGTGTGTGTGTGTGTGTGTGTGTGTGTGTGTGTGTGTGTGTCCTCCTCCTCCTCCTAGTATATGCTGCATGTCTGTCGCTTTGCCCACTTCACAGCATACAGACACACAGACAAAGACCTCGTGATCGTTTTCCTATCCTCAGGGCCAACGTCCAATCAGAGTCCAAACCTGCCTCACCATCTGTCATTGGCCGCCCAGCAAGGAGACCGTGAACAAGGGCCAGAGGTCTCCTGGGGATAACTAATTCAAACATACTGTTTAGTTTACCTAAATAACTTGGATATAAAGTATGTATTTTATCAAATCTGTCAGGAGATGCAAGGAGAAAGCTCTTCCACGTAGAGGTACCCAGAGACAGATTGTGTTTGTTTTATTCCAGTGGATGAAATATAGATAGTTTGACATCACAGTGAGATATTCCTGTCCAGCTTTGTTGGAGCTTGGTAGTGGATAAAAGACGTCGAGCATTATTGATGAACATGAAAAATAAATGCAACATTTTAAAGCATACAACGCTCACACCCATTCTTTGTCGGGTTGTTGAAAGAAGAAAGGATTTTGGGGATTTTTTAAAAAATATGCTTCACTCATTGAAGTAGATGTTTACAATCTGAAATGTCCTGCTATGCTAAACATAACAAACCTAGCAGACTATTACAAACCGATGACATCATCTGTAAATACTGTTTGACTTCTGTTTGATAGTTGAAATGCTGCTGAATCCACATTATCCAAACTTAAATAACAGATTGAAGTAGATAAAAAACAGAAGAACGAGTTCAAAAGTTCTGTTAAAGGTCCCACATCGTGCTCATTCTCAGGTTCATACTTGTATTTTATGTTTCTCCTAGAACATGATTACATACTGTAATGTTAAAAAAACCAACTTTATTTTCCTCATTCTGTCTGCCTGAATATGCCTGCATTTACTCTCTGTCTGAAATTCTCAGTTTTAGCGCATTTCAACAGAATTGCAATGGAATTGTGTTGCTAGGCAACAGCTTGGGTCCATGTTTACTTCCTGTCAGCTGATGTCATTCATAACATGCTATTTAGTTCGCTAAAACAGTGTGAGATTTTTTAGTATGTCCGAAACCTCAGTATGACACCAATAGTATGCAAATTGCACACTATTTCCTGTGAAATATTACAGTATGGACACTACGGCGGCATAAATATCCCACAATGCAATGAAGTAATGGCGACGACGTTTATAACAGATGTTGACAGACAGCTCTGTAACATCTAACGCTTCAATTTAACTGTAAGTATAAGACTACACTTTGCTAGCCGTAATATATATTTTAAATTAATTCAGACTTTGATTCTCACAAACCGTCATTTTGGTCACATGAGATTGGCACGGGTTACCATGGTTACACGTCTCCAACCGGCCAGGAGGCTCCCAGGAAGTGACGACGTACATTACTGCTCAGTGCGTCCGAAAAGATACAAACTACTGTTTATCCACACAAAAGTATGTTGAACGATAGTACACATATTGGGTATGCTATTTCGGACGAAGCCGTACACTGCAACCGAAAATAAACTGGTACACATTTAGAATGTTTACGTTTAAAACTATATATATTGTATATTTTCTGACCTCACAAAATGACAGAAATCCTGACGGCTTGTTTCAAAGCCACAGTTTCTGAATACGGGCTTTGTGTATTTCTCCGTGGATTGAGCGTTTCAATACTTTGACAGTATTTATATATCACTTAAACCTGCTTTATAATGAAAAGACATAAAAATCTCAATTTTTTTTACAATATGGAACCTTTAAGCTGAATGAATCCAAATATTAGTGACATAAACTTTACAATATCTCGACGTGGACTCAAATGTTCAGTTGCGTTATTTAATTTTGATAAATCAGATGAGATGTAATGACATAACTTCCAGTGCTCTCACTGGGTTTTAGCTGTTCAGCTGTACTGCTGCCTCGTCGGTGAACATTGTTTCCCTGCAGATGGGGATGCCTGTGTGTTATTGAACGTCTGTGCTGTTGGATAATGACCATCATGGTTTCGGCACTAGTTCTGACTGGAAGAATATTGGTGAACACTTGTACTAGCAGTGACCTCCATGCAACCTTAACTATTGTTGTCATCATCTGCCAGATCAATTCAGACTGATTCTTTTTTTAAGAGGTCAAAAGTTTAGATTTTCTTTTAACCTTCGATAGAGAAGAGTTTTCTGATCAAGTACAGTATGTATCTAGTACAGGCTGCTCAGTGAGCTGCTGTACTGCATCATTCGGGGCGTTACGTGCCATGTTCATGTGGGCATTTTTTCTGCTTTTCCTGTCTGACCTTTGTAACTACTAGACTATACTTCTATTATTGTGTAGTAATAACACCGTGCAATGTTCTCTCTGTTATATTGGAACTTAGGAGTATGTATACAGAGCTACATTTGGCAGGCATCCATGCCTTTACTGGTTACTGGGTTGTGTGATTCTCCCAGTGGTCCATGTATAGTGACCATCCATAACGTGTGTAGGTGCATGTGTGTCATACAGCAGTCTTTCCCAAACTTTTTTTTAAAAATGACAAACCATCGCGACCCAAATCAAAATAGGCCACCATATCTATAAATCGTGAGAATAGCAGATTTGTGCGTAAATGAACCTTCCTGACTATTTTTACTACCATTTCCGCATCACCTTATATTATCCTGAATAGGTAAACCAGCCATTTCAAAGAGACATACTGTATATACGTTTGATAAATCACAACTTTGTTTTAAGCATGTGTTGAAAACATATACACATGTTAAATACTTTATAAATGAGAGCAAATAAATACCTTTATGCAGAATTAACAGGTTTGCAAAATAACTTGTTTTAATCATATTTGCTCCAATCTCGCCTACTTCAGCTTTAAAGCTGCAGTGGGTAGAATTGGAGCAAATATGATTAAAACAAGTTATTTTTATAAAACGGTCACTATATCCTGACAGCAGTACATGAGACAGGTAATCTGAAAAGAATCATGTGCCTCTGTGTCCTCCGGTGTATTCCGGTGTCCTCCGGTGTCCTCCGGTGTCCTCCGGTGTCCTCCGGTGTCCTCCGGTGTCCTCCGGTGCTCCTAATGGTATCTGCAAGATTTCACAGACCGGAGGAAAACAACCAATCAGAGCTGATCTGGAGTCTGCCGTCCAGCTTCCCTCTATGAGAGCCACGAGTCAATCACTCGCGAACTCCGATCAAACGGTGAAACTAGGCAGTGCTGATCCAATATGAATCAATATTCTGTTACTGTAATGCCTATTTCTCTCCTCAAATGTTTTCAGAATCATCTTGTAGTTACTGTTTAGCTGTAAAATGAGAAAGTTTGTGACCCAGCAGCCATGTTGAGATCTCTTGAGGAAATACCAAGCACCGCCCACCAGCCGGAGCACAGCCAATAGGAACGCTCTCTCTCTCTGAAATGACCTGTGATTGGTCAAAGTCTCCCGTCACAGGCTAGATTTTTTAAAGCCTGAAAACAGAGCCATGAGGAGGAGCAGAAGTCTAGTTATCTCTCAGAACACTTGAATTACAATATGCTGAAAGGTTATTATGGGATTTTTGCCGAATGATGCCAAAAAAATTGTTGCATACTGAAGCTTTAATTCCAACATTACATCTCTCCCTCCCTCCCCTCTCTCTGGCTGGGTTTGTGTCATGCCAGTAGGGAGACACGACCGGCCCTGATTCCCTCCCCTCTCCCTGTTACGCAACACGCCTGACTCATGCTAGAGAGCCTCCTTTCCTCATGCCACTATGCATCCCATAATTCTTAGTATCCTCTCCGCCAACCCCCCATCCTCACCCTCTTCTTCTCCACACGGTGCAAATAGAGCTTCCTCTGCCGTCATAGTGCCAGCCAGTTTAACCTGACGCACTGTGGTGGAATCATGTAGTGTGTGTGCGTCTGTATTGTGTATGACAGAGAGCTCCTGCACATGTGTGAGGGGTAATCGCCTGCAGAATATTAACTCCTTCACAGCAGAAAGCATTCAGATGTACCCAGAGAGAAGGATTCAGAGGCAAACATATCACTGCTAGTTAGGCAAAAACCCTCCATCCACAAAATGTCATTCTCTCTCCTGGACATTTTGACTTTGTTAGATGTGTTGTAAGTATAACTGCATGTTTCCAGCATCACAGAAATGAAGGAAATTGAAAGCAGAAAGACCAGAGTGAGGCTTTGAAATGGCAGCAGTGATGCCTGCGTGGTGCAGCGCTTTTGCACGATGAGTTAGAGGAGACACTTTCACAGGCAGCAGCAGAGAAGCACAGAGTGGTTGTCATTGATTTGTCCTTGTTGTGAAGTTGCGGAGGTTGTATCTGCAGTGTTGTTGGTTTGTCATAATGGGAAGAAGAAAGTGGGGTTTGTTGCGTGCAGCAGCTCTGGAGTGCAGTATAAGTACTTTTAACGATTATTTCACACTGTTGAACCTTCGGTGTACTCTGCCTGCTGTTACCATTTTGTTGATGGAGGGGAAAATACCTTATATTGTATATATACACTATATACCATACTTCTGTTCGATATTGTTCAGGAGATTGCAGATATAATCTTTGCTCTGTGCATTGCGGCTACATGCACAATTAGCCTGTTTCTTTGACAAAACTATTGCATAGTTAGTCCTGAGGCTAAAAGAAACCTTTGTGTATGTTTCTTTGGCATTTTAATGAACACTGAATCAAGAGCTGAGATCAATGATGAAGAGGAGACAGATGGGATGAAGAGGAGTTGGGAGAGAAGGACTACCTGTGTCTGTTTGATTTATTATCACCTATTAGTGGGAGATGCTGGCAGAGGAAACTGTTAACATTTGTTACACATTAGATGGAAATGAGTGTCAGAAAGGAATGAAGCTCTGATATTAGTATTCAGCTAACATCAGAAAATAAATATGCAGGCTGTCAGGTGACAGATGGTTTCATTTTGTTTTCCTTCTGTTGGAAATAATGTTTTGATGGAATTGTCAAACATAGAGCTGTGACTTAGAAGTAAAAATTTCCACAGAATTTTTGATCGGGATTATTAGATTTATTCAGACAGCATTTGGATTTGTTTGAAAAATGTTACAAAAAAAAAACAAATTCCCTTTTATTTCATTTGCATTTTAGGTGATTGGCTGATACTTATGACGCCGTATTGGGGTCATTGTAGGTAAAAAAAAAAAAAATTAAAAAAAATTACGGAGCCAGGGCAGGAGTAATATTCTGAGAAAATCTCCAAGATTAAAGTCGTAAATTTATGAGAAAAAAACTCAAATATTCTTTGAGATTATGAAGTCAGAAATTTGCGAGAAAAACCCCCCAGAAATTCTCTGAAATTAAAGTCACAAATTTACGAGAAAAAAAAAACTCAGGAAAAATAATAAAGAATATTTTCTATATAAAATATAATATATCTAAATATATTTTCTTCACTTTGCAAGGTTAGATCATTCTCATCACACTGCGATCAGGCCAGCCGTCACTCGCATCTCTGTGGTCAAATCAGACGACGCTAAAGTTGTAGTGCAACTATACTGACATTCATGGTTGGTAAATGCATTCAAACGGCTCAGATCGAGCTGGCAGAGCAACGGACGAAGGATACACGTGTGACTATGTCCGGTTTTCAAAATAAGGTGTTAACAAAGGGTATATACAAAATACATATATGGAATTAAGATTAATTGCATTCATCACAAGAAGTATAAAACATGTTACCTGCGTATCTTATAAATTAATAAGAAAATACCACTAAATTTTGAGGGAAATATTTTTATGCTTTGATTTTTGGGTTGCTGGAAAAAAAATGTAATAATTTTTTTCTGACAATGACTGATATATTTGAGTTGAGGTCATCTGTGACTACATACAAATACAAAATCAAGCATTTTTACCGCATCGATTTACAGCTAAGCAATGTCTTTATAGCACCTCAAGTCTCGGAGAATATTCAAGTTTTTTTCTCATAAATTGTGATTTTTGATTTCCTTCTCATAAATTTACTACTTTAATTTTGAAATATTTTCTCTGAATATTACCCCCCTCCACCAGCGCCGTATTTTTTCCTACAATGGCCCACCGTCGTAGATACTCTTATCCAGCGTAACCGACAATAATAAAGCCTGTTAATAGAATACAAACCTAGATCATCTACGCTGCATGCAACAGATAAGCATCCCTGTAATAGATGCCTTTGAATACCACACAAACAAGAGCTGCTGTCTTTAAAATTAGCACAAACAGTACAGTGAGTGTTGCACCACCATTGGAGGTGAATTGAGGGTGTTATATCCGTCCATGTGCCAAATAGAGCTTTATGTATGCAGTTTAACTCACTGACACGGGGGGGGGGGCGCTGCTGTAAAACAATTCTATCGTGATTTTCAGCTTTCAGTGGTTAGCAGTGAGGAGTGTGATGGCTGACTGGCCAAGTCAACTGATGATGAGGGAGCGCTGAAGAGCCTCGGCCCCCCCGGCTCATTCAAAAAGCCCTGTGCGCTCTGGCAGAAAGGGAAAACCGGCTATTAATAGTGGCCCCCCTGCCCTGCCCCCTCCCTCACTCATGTACACAGACACACAACCCTGCAGTGGCACACACTTTTTCTTTCCATGTTCATGCACACACACACACACACACACACACACACACACACACACACACACTACCATGGAGCCTTTGGGAGCTCTGTCACAGGGCAGACTGGCCACCGTCCTCCCCTCCTCCTCCTCCTCCTCCTCCTCCTCCTCCTCCTCCTCCTCCCCTCCTCCTCCTCCTCCTCCTCCTCCTCCTCCTCCTCCTCCTCCCCTCCTCCTCCTCCTCCTCCTCCTCCTCCTCCTCCTCCTCCTCCTCCTTCTTTCTTTTTTTCCTCGCTCTCCGTGCTCTCCTCCCCACTCTTCCTCTCCAGAGTGATGAGACGCTCAGCTGTCTGAAGACTCCTGCTTCTCCTCTCCCTCGTCCTTTCACTCCTTTTTAATACCTCTCATTTCGTTTCAGCTCTGTCTGGGAAAAAAAAAACATTTCAGATAGATTTCACAGTATTTCATAATATTGCATATCATATGAATTATTGAAGAATGGAAGAGAAAGCAAAAGTTGTTTGTGAGATCTCCTACACCTTACTGTAAGGTGTAACAATCCATTGGAAGTCATAGTTAATGTATATGAAACACACGTAGATACAGAAGGGCGATGAAGGCCTCAGGGGCTTAAAAAACATCTATAGGAAAAATATTTAACTGAACAAAATACAACATGAATCAATGGTTGGCAGCTTAGTGCTGCTGCATGAATCTCCTTGTGGCTGTTTTCACATCACGGAAAACAGCAGAGGTGTAAAGATCGATATATCGATTCAGTGATCAACGATCCAATTTCATCTATGCAAAGTGAAACCACCGATACATATCATCTTCTTAAATTCTTTTAATTTTATTTTTATTTAAAAGGGACCATGTACAGTTTAAAACATAAATGTCACCATTTGATGCACCGTACCAGATTATACTTTTAAGCTAATTCACATCTGTAGTCCCTTGGCAGGTCAAGACAAAGAAACATACTACAGTCTACAAGAAAGAACACACAGAACGCACTATACACAGCTACACACAGTAGCACATCACAAAGTATGCTTGTCAAGTAAAAGCAAGTCATGAAGACCAATGGAGTAGTATTAGAGATCAGTGAGTACAGAGCTGAGCAGCTTTTAACAGACGTTTTAAGTTGGTTTTGAAAGTGCTGATAGAGCTGCAGCTCCTCATGTCGACAGGCAGGTGTTCCACTGATTTGTGGCCTTTACAGAAAAAGCTGATTGCCCAAATGCAGCGCGGCGAAATGGTACAGTACAATCTTGCATAGAAGATCTTCTTAAGGATCTAATAGAATCTAATGAGAGAGAATGCACAAAATCACGCAGTGGAGGAGGGGCCAAACCATTTAGGATTTTATAAACAAGGCACAAATTTGAAAATAATCTAAAATTCTCAAATACGCCCTTATTTTGAAATTCCCATGGCACGTCTGTGTCATCTTTTACATCCAAGCACACCACCTTCCTGCAGAGCCCAGTAATAAAATTGTCAGATCAATTTGAATTGCTTTTTGTGAGTTGATATAAATGTAACTGATTGTGTTAAATGGTACCATGATATTGTTTCATATCGATCGCATTCCACTGAATTGAATGCATCGTGGCAGACCTTGTGATATCAGCAGATATATCGTTGTCCAAAGAACCAATATAATATCTTATCACAATGTATAAGATATATACACTCAGAGCACACAGAGTACACAGCAGCAAGGGTTGTACTGTAGCTGGTCTGTTAGCAAACAGTTGCCTTCCACATCCAGCAGTCACAGAACAACATTAGTATGTATTTGGAGTCGTGTTTCTGGCCACCTGGCGAATGTAAGTCCAATATCTCCACTAACTCCTGAGGGAAATATCTGGCTCTCTAGCTGCTAAATCCTCCACAATGTTCACCAGCTAGTTGCTGACGTTTCTGTTTGCTGATTGGTGCTGAGCAGTACAGTGTTTTTTTTAAAAAGCTGTTTTGATGAAAACAGTTGTTTGCTGTAGTTATGAGTGAATTAACCAAAACGATGGCCTGAAAGATGCTAAAGCTCCGTAGAGTTGAGGGGAAGTGCAGAGTTACATGTAGGTGATAATTCTTTGTGGGTTCATCACTACAAGCAACCTGCTTCACATACAAGTAGTCACGTAATATAAAAATACTGTTTATAGCCACCTTAAAGCTGCAGTGGGTAGAAATGGAGCAAATATTATTAAAAAAGTTATTTGTATAAAACGGTCACGATATCCTGACAGTAGTACATGAGACAGGTAATCCTCTGGTGCTCCTAACGGCATCTGCAATATTTCACAGACCGGAGGGAAACAACCAATCAGAGCCAAGCTGGAGTCTGCCGTCTCTGAGCAGCTGTCAATCACTCATGAACCAACCGATCAAACCGTCAAACTAGGCAGCGCTGATCAAATATGAATCAATATTCTGTTGCTGTAATGACTATTTCTCTCCTCAAATGTTTTCAGAAACATCTTGTAGTTACTGTTTAGCTGTAAAATGAGAAAGTTTTTGACCCGGCAGCCATGTTGAGATCAGTTGAGGAAATACCAAGCACCGCCCACCAGCCGGAGCACAGCCAATAGGAACGCTCTCTCTGAAATGACCTGTGATTGGTCAAAGTCTCCTGTCACAGGCTAGATTTTCTAAAGCCTGAAAACAGAGTCATGAGGAGGAGCAGAAGTCTAGTTTTCTCTCAGAACACTTGAATTACAATATGCTGAAAGGTTATTATGGAATTTTTGCCGAATAATGCCAAAAATATTCTGCCTACTGAAGCTTTAAGTGACTTAACCTGTAGTTTAGGCTGAACTGATACAAATGAGTTTCTGAGACTATCAGAAAGGACTTTGTACCTTTTTATGATGGCTCATTACGTACAAATACGGTCTCAAGAGAGACTGTTATGTGCCTGTGTATAACGTCTGTGAAAAATATACATGTACAAATGCAAAGTCACAAACCGCTTTGCCTTTGTCTGTTGATGACAGTCAAGATTTGGCTTTCAGTCAAGCTCTGCACTTAAGTTCATCTCCTGATGAATAAAAACCAGTCTCTGGTCAGTGTCCGTTGTCTTACAATAAGGTACTTCATTACAGAGCTGGCGCCAGGAAGCCACATATCAGAGGCTTGATAACCTCCCTCTAATCATACCCATGAGAACAAGGTCATAAAGAGGGACTCTTCTCTGGCTGTCTTGTCTTCTTCTCTAAACACCAAAATCCAGTCAGAACCAGTTAGCAACAAGCATACACCTCAAGGTGTTTGTAATTTTCTACCAATCAATTATTTTCCCCTGTCAGATAAATGTGATAAATTGGGACATATTTTATCCTTGAGCCAAATGCAGCTGCTAACAAGCCGCACAGATAGACAAGAGCTGTGACGGCGGCGGGAGATAGAGAGGGCGAGATAGGGATCCGGATACAGTGAGTGCTGAAAAGGGTGATCAGCACAACAGTCAGATTCCCAGACTTCAGAGTTGAGAAGATATACTGTACTCACTGTATGGCCCATCCTGGTCACCGTGGCTGTCTTTCTGTCTGTCTGATCGTCACCAAATGCTGCTGCATTGCGGCGACGGCTATTGAGCCCAGTCATTCCACTGGCTCGTCGTTGCCGCTGTGAGCTGTGTTGTCAGGAGAAGCGGCTCTTTCTGCCCTGCCAGGGTGAAACGCATGCAGACAAGCACACACACATACTACCCACATATACACAATGTACACACATGCAGACGTGGGACTACACACTGACTCTTTATCATGGAAACACGCCAACATATGCACACAAAGAATCTCCTGCAATCAGTCAAACAAGGGAATGAAAGTCACCTTCCCCAATTCAGCGCTGCAGTGTTGACACAGAAATACGCAGACAGACAGACAGACAGACAGACAGACAGACAGACAGAGGGAATGAGGGAATGAGTCACAAACACACTACTATCAATGCCTTCAAAGGTCTTTTCATTCAAAATAAAAGGAAACCCCTCTTCATATTATACCAAGTCAAAAACATCCATCCTCAGTGCTAAACTTGGATTTTTCCTCCCTCAGGATATTGTAATTATGCGTCCGATTTAATCATCCCAGCAGTTAGCTTGTTAGACCCTGTGATGGATGATCTTGGCTGATCCAGCTGATCAGTTTAAAGCCCATGTAGGCGTCCTCCTCCTACTGTTTTCTTGCTCAAATAAACAATCCCACGAGGGCTTATCTGTTTGGTTCATTTAGGAATTTAAATCCGGGGCTGATTCCGTGTTATTTGCAGCAAACACTACCAGCAGGTGGAGGAACCACTTGTGCCCTTATTGTTGCTGCTTGTCTCCTTGATTGTTGGTGCTTTGAGGCAAAGAGCAAGTCGGTCGTTACAACCAAACAAGCTGTGACATTCAGAACGAGGCATATTGCTTTACGCTAATTCTACCGACTCTGGTTGAGTGGTCATTTAAAAGTGAAGTGTAGGAAAGTGAAGACATATTAAGTGGAATTCTTAATGGTAAACCTACTTTAAAGCTGGAGTAGGCAGATTGGATAAAATATTAAAAATATATTGTGTCCTCAGGTGTCCTCCGGTGTCCTCCGGTGCTCCTAACGGCATCTGCAAGACTTCACTGACCAGAAGAAAACAACCAATCAGAGCCGAGCTGGAGCCTTACCGTCTTTGAGCAGCTGTCAATCACTCGTGAACTCCGATCAAACGGTCAAACTAGGCAGCGCTGATCAAATATGAATCAATATAATGTTACTGTAATGCCTATTTCTCTCCTCAATTGTTGTCAGAAACATCTTGCAGTGTACTGTTTTGTGTAAATGAGAAAGTTTGTGACCCGGCAGCCATGTTGAGATTTCTTAGAGGAAATACCAAGCACCGCCCACCAGCCGGAGCAAACTTTCTTCATTTCATTCATGTTGGCTTCAAGGTTAAGCTTAACAGTCAATTCTAGACCTTTTAAACAGCAGTTGACAAAACAGTCGCAAATCAATTGAGATGTGGTTGAAAGCCCTGGAACAAGTGGACCTTGAGTTGAGATTGTTTTGTCAATTGATCCATTTGTTCGTCTTCAGTAATGAGGTAGTGTTGTCTTATTGGCGCAAGATGATGTCCGTTAAAGTGATCCAAAAACCCGTAACATCGAGTTGACGCCTCGACTCTGATCATAGACTGTATATAAGAAGTGGACGTAGTCACCGCGACATCACCCATTGGTTTGTGGAATGACGTTTTGAAGGCTCGAGTACAACTGAACGCTGAATAAAACATTTTCAGGCAACCAAAAAGGTTATAATTAACTTTTATGAACTAAAAACACGCTGTGAAAGGGTTAAAGTTGTGAGACGAAAACACAGACAACTCCCAGACCGGACAACGCCGTGGTAGCGGCCTGTCAATCACACGGTAGCCCCACCCTAAAGCATCCCCTGCTTTATGGTCTATTTGACTCTAAATGGGACCATAATTTACTAAATGAACATCATGCTGTATTGAAGAAGACTTGAAACTAGCGATTGAGACCATAAACTCATGTTTACAATGTTTACCGAGGTAATAAATCAAGTGAGAAGTAGGGTCATTTTCTCATAGACTTCTTTATAATCAGACTTCTTTTAGCAACCAGAGGAGTCGCCTCCTGCTGGCTGTTAGAAAGAATGCAGGTTTAAGGCACTTCAGCATTGGCTTCACTTCTCAGACAGTGGCTGTAGCCCACTGGAGATGATACAGTATGATTAGCAGTGAAACTTGTGTTGATTGTCCAATCAGAATGGAGTATTTGACAAAGCTGTAGGGTTCAGTGGAGATGCATGCTGGACCCACTGGGATTAATTTCCCCATATAATAAAAATAATAGAGCATAGATTCCAAGCTTTTTACATACAGAAAACTGAGAATGACATTTAAACGCAGATGTCAAGACCAGGCACTAAACACCGGCCCTTCATTCAGAGCCATCGCACCAATAACCTGTGTCACTACGGGCTCAGGGAGCGTGGAGGCTGTTGACAGGATGTCAATAAGGCAGCGATTGCAAGCGAGCAACTGGTGTGTGTTAGTGTGTGTGTGTGTGTGTGTGTGTGTGTGTGTGTGTGTGGGAGCATCACGTCTCAGAAGGCTAGAGAGACAGGCAGAGAGAGAGAGAAAGGCTGGTTTGGATAAGTACATGGGAAGTGAGTCATGTTAGCACCTCAAATCACAAGACTGGGTTGACATCGGTGCTGTTTGTTTCTGTTATCAGGCTGTCTGCTCTGTAGCGGTGACTTACTGACACGAGAGAGAACGGCTTTCTCTATGATATTCAGTTTATATGTGTCAAGTGAGATGATACTGGAGGCTTAAGGATGTTGTCAATGCGAAAACCAGCACAGCAGAAGTTGTTAGGAGTTCTGTTAAAGGAGTAAGTTGACATTTTGGGATATACGCTTATTCACTGTTTTGCCTAGAGTTAGATGAGGAGGTTGATCGGCCCTACCGCTCTCATGTTGGTACGCTAATCATGAAGCTACAGCCAGCAGGCGATCAGCTTAGGCTAGCATAAACAGTGGAAACGGGGGGGGGGAAACAGCTAGCATGGCTCTGTCCAAAAATCCGCTTACCAACGCTTCTAAAGCTCACTAATTAACACGTATAACACGTTATATCTAATTTGTTTAATCTGTACACAAACATAAAGACAAAAACAACAAGTTGTTGGAGCTACGTATTGGTGAGCGCAGGATGCACTATTCCTTAGCTTTATGCTAAACTCCCTCACTCTCGCTCTATACTTCTGCTGCGCTCCAGACAACTCGGAGGTCGGAATTTTCCCAGTTGAAATTTCCAACTTCCGACCTCCAAGCGTTCCAGGTGAAGAAACGCCGAACGTAAACAAAATCTTTGGCTGACTGACAAACTGATGTTGACACGGTTGAACTCTCAGCAGTGCAGCCTGCGCATTTTTTCTGACATTTTTAACATTTTACCTTATAACTTTTGTGCAGAGAAGATAATGTTCAGAGATTGTTTATTGTAACCAGCTACCTAATAACATGGCGACATATTTTGACATCAGTTTACATGCAGAACAGGTTTTTACTATATGATAGTATGTATTATTTAGATTAAATACAAGCACATATACTTAATGTTGCCTTTTAGTTGATGGTTTACCATTTACAATTCGTGCTTCCATTATTGTGTGACGTCAGACAAATGCTTCTTCATGAAGTCGGGGTAGATGGATTTAACCTGAGTTAGGAACTCTGTCTTCAGGTGGCGTTCGATTGTACTTTTTCTAGTAGTAGCATTAACATACAGACATGAGAGAGGTATCCTTCTCAGCTAACTAGGCAAGAAAGCAAATTAGCTTATTTCCCAAAAATGTCAAACTATTCCTTTGTAAGATGTGGTCGTGCCTAGAAGGTGACACGCAAATTGCGAAACTCTCGCAAGATGGTTAAGGTTAGGATAGGTCGTTGGGCAGCGGGTCTCGTGAGAGTTTTTGCAAGTTTGCGCAATTTGTGGGTTACCTTCTAGACACGACCATAAGATGTCCTTTTGTCCAGTCCTTTTTCAAATATAGGCTATATTATCGTCTGCATTTATAAAATCGTTATTATTATTATTATGATTATCATTAATATTATTATCTGACTTGGAGAAAGATATTCATGCTTTCATTTTCATTTTTAAAAAGTATGACTCTTAGTGGCAAAGCCCGCTCACGTGTTCACTTCACACAGAATGCTGCAGCCAGACTTCTTACCAGAACAAAGAGACCATTTCAACCTTGTTGCATTGACTCTCAGCTGGTTTTAGAATAGACTTAAACATTTAACTGACTCCTTTTTAAATCACTCCATGATCTGGCTCCAGCTCACATCTTTTTTGCCCGTACACACCCACTCAACCTCACATCCTGCAAAAAAAACACCTATAACAATCCTCTGGTCTAGACTTACACCTAAAGGAGATTGTGCATTTGCTGTCAGACCACCTCTCTGATCAGATTTGACCTATTTCCTCTATTAAAATTCTCTACAGATTACTATAAACATGCTTTGTTTTTAATTAATTTTGAATAATTTGGGACAACTTTATGAACCAAACCTCTTTTTCTTTGTTTTATCCAATTTATTTCTGTTGTTCTTGTTCTGCCATGTGTTTTTTTTTCTTGTGTAAATTAGTTTTAGGAATGCTACTATACATATAATGGTTAGTATTATTATTATTATTATTATAATCTTGACCCCCACCACCTCTGCTGTGGGAGTATATGGTTCAGATGATTATGGTGTGCTTCTCTCTCTCTGTTTTGTGGTTTATGTAAAATACTTGAGTAGTCCAATAAGGCTGCCAAATGAGCTAATTTACTGGACATTGGGAATCTAATGAGAGTGGAAGTGAGGGCTGGAAGTAATATCAATGAGTTTACTGATGAATAATAACTCATTATCATGCCCTTTGTCTCTTCACTTCCTCATTATCTCTTCCCATCACACTCCCCTACCCTTACTCTCTCCTCTTTCTTCCCTCTCTCTCTCTCTCATGGCTTTGTTTCCCTCTCCCTCCTTCCTCCCTCCAGGTCTGATCGTGTACCTGGGGATGATGGTCGGGGCCTTCGTGTGGGGCGGCCTGGCCGATCGGATCGGCCGACGGCAGACCCTCCTCATCTCCCTCTCCATCAACAGCGTGTTTGCCTTCTTCTCGTCCTTCGTCCAGGGCTACGTGTCCTTCCTCTTCTGCCGCCTGGCCTCCGGTGTGGGGTAAGACGACAGATGAGTCACGCTGGCACAGCAGCCGGAGCTGGAAGTGAGGCAGTCACGACCACGGTGGTATATCAGTTGACTTGACAAGCAGAGCAACGCCTCATGTCAGAGGACAGATAAAAATACTGGATAATATAGCTGATAAAGGAAATCCACCCACTTGGGTGTCTGTGAGGTTTACTGCATGTCAGGAGCCATTTTGCAGTGAAGTGTTGAGATGTGCTTTTCAATGTTCCTATTTCCTTCAAACTGTTTTACTTAAGGAAGTAATTTCAGTCAATTTAAGTCAACAGCCTCCACACAGTGAGCCTGAACTAACTGTTTTTGATTGAAGTCGGGTGTAAAGGCACACATAAATGTAGCTACTGTCACACTCCTTATTTGACATGAATAATTTGTGGCTTCCTCGCATTCTGGTCTCTTAAGGCTGTTTCTCCTGGTGCTGTTGAATGATAGGAGCGAAATGGTGGCCTTTGCTTTCATTGTCGGACTTTAAAGCATGACCTTCACCGGGTTTTACATGTTTTAGATACAGGAGGTAAATATTAGAATAGCTAGTTTTAGCTACAGAAGAAATGTTTCTATATGACACCATGTTGTTTAGGTTTTGTCAGTTATTCAAAGGAATAAAAACGCCATCACCAAAAACAAAGCTAGCCCAGGATACATTGCATTATTTACCTACTATTTAGTTTCAAACCACTGTGTGTGGTGTGGATCTAGGGATGGCAATATCAGTTGGTACACCACTTTGGATCACACTGAAATATCTCAATATTGGATGGATTCTCATGACATTTTGTACAGATGTTTTTGGCCCCCAGAGGATGAATCCTACTGACTTTAGTGAATCCCCTGACTTCTCCTGTAGCGGAACCATGTAGTTTATAGTTTGGTTTTAAATAGTTTTCATTTAGCACCACTAGCAGGTCAAAGTTTTCAAATCTCCAGTGGAATTTCTTGACATCTACCACATGGATTGGTACAAAGTTTTGTATAAACACTCAACAGTTCTTAGACGATGTATTCTAATGACATCAGTGATCTCCCTGAATTTTCATTGTTTCTTTGTTCTGAGTGAAAAGTCTTGACACTTCGAAAATTATGTATCTTCATATTCACCACAGGATGAACTGTAATTACTTTGACTTGGTTTATGACCATATACCTGCAAAACTAAGACAGTCCTATCAACCTCAGCTGTAGTTTATGTTAGCATGCTAATGCGCTAAATTACGATACATGATACACATGGTCAACATCGTCTGTTTAATATTAGCATGTTAGCATGCTGACGTTAGCGTTTAGCTCAAAGCACTTCTGGGTTTACATCATAGACTGAATATAAGAATTGGACATAGTCACCGTGACGTCACCCATTGGTTTATGGACTTCTGTTTTGAAGGCTCGAGTTCGACATTTTGGCCGTCGACATCTTGGTATTTGGCCATGTTGGTTTTTTTGCAACCGAAAGTGACACGAGAGGGTGGAGCTGAGTACAACTGAACGCTGAATAAGACATTTACAGGTGACCAAAAAGTTTATAATTAGCTGTAAACACACTGAAAGGGTTAAAGTTCTAAGATGAAACACGGACAACACCCAGACTGGACAACGCTGTGGTAGTGACCTGTCAATCACAAGGTAGCCCCGCCCTAAAGCATCCCCTGCTTTATGGTCTATCTGACTCTAAATGGGACCATAATTTACTAAATGAACATCATGCTGTATTGAAGAAGACTTGAAACTAGCGATTGAGACCATAAACTCATGTTTACAATGTTTACTGAGGTAATAAATCAAGTGAGAAGTAGGCTCATTTTCTCATAGACTTCTATAGAACCAGAGGAGTCGCCCCCTGCTGGCTGTTAGAGAGAATGCAGGTTTAAGGCACTTCAGCATTGGCTTCACTTCTCAGACCCGGAGGTAGCCGCCTGGTTTACGTACTGCTCTGCAGAGCTGCTAGCATGGCTGTAGACTCTTGGTCTTGTTGATACTACCACTAGGGGGCATCAAAGTCTGACATTTTCATATTCTTCAGATAATTGCTTTAATGTACAATGATAGTGTAATCTGGCAGTAAAAAAACAACATTTTTCTTTTTTAGATTTACCTGCTGCATGCAACTGAGTAATTCTGTTGGAGCGTCTTCTTTTAGAAATATTCAATAAAAATAGTTTAGCTCAGGAAACAGAAAAGCTTTGACTGCTCTTCTCACGCTGCCTTCCACAATTAAAAAGAATCCACAGACTGTGAAAGCGTCTGTTATTCTGGTGAAATGTGCATAGTGGCCTATTCATTATGGATATTGCTGCCATATGCAGCGTGGTGAACTTTTAACTTTTTTCATTGTATTAACAAGCTCTGCCCCTGTTTGACTGCAGAGCTCTGAGTCTGACTGTGTTCCCGGCATCAGATCCCATCGGATTATATATTGTTGTGATGGAACATGTACTGAGGCCATAAAGATGGTGCTATTGATTGCAGTCAGCTGGGCCATTATTGTGTTCTTTTTTAAGACTTTAATCTTCAACTACAATGCTGCTCAATTGTCTCTCATGTCTCCTGCTGCTTTTTCTTAAAACCCTCTCTTTTATTTCATCCTGCTTTTCTTTCCGCTATTCACTCCTCCCTCCCTTTGTTGTCTTGCTTTTCTTTCAACTCATTCTTTCTTCACAACATTACCTAATTTATTTTCTTTTTGCCACCTTTTTAAATTACCGTTTTCATCTCTCCTGCTTTTGTGTTCCCCCTGCTGTTTTTCCTCTCTCTTATCTCACCCACCATTTGGTTCTCTGACTCTTCTTTTAATCGTCTTTCCCTTTTAATTCCTGCCTCCCTCTTTACTCCACAGTATCGGCGGCTCCATCCCTATTGTGTTTTCCTATTACTCTGAGTTCCTGGCCCAGGAGAAGCGAGGAGAGCATCTGAGCTGGCTCTGCATGTTCTGGATGATCGGTGGTATCTACGCCTCCGCCATGGCCTGGGCCATCATCCCACACTACGGTGAGAAAAACAAACAGATCACTCAGTCAGGAAATCATCGTCCAAGGCAATATGTACGCCTGTTAGTGCATGTGTCCGTTAGCTAAACAGTCATTTTAACTCTTTTCTGTGGAGATGAGATGCCATGGATGTTTCCATTAGACAGTGGTGTAAGTAACTAAATACATTTACACAGGCATTGTGCTTGAGTACAATTTAGAGGTACTTGAAAATGGAGTTAATAGCTTCCTTGTTGTGTGATATACCTGCCCAGAATTTTGACATGCATATTATACAGTTCAACTCAATTCATTTCAACCTTACAGCAGCGTAAGGTAGTTACGACGGGCCCCAGTGCATGGTAGTTACTAGCTATGAAGTACACCCACACCATTCGGCTTATATATATATATATATATATATTAATTCATTTAGGGAGCTTTGCTACCTTCTCCTCCTGTTCTTTTGTCTCTTGTCTTTTCATATGTTTGAAAGGCATGACTGCTCCCTCGGCTTGCAGATGTGCTCAGCTCGTCAGTCTTGACAGATTTTGTGCCTAAACTAGCTACCGGATTGATGAATCCGGGGAAATACCGGCGGTAACCAAGTAGCCATTACTGCATTACTGCTACTACTACAATACGCACACATGTGAATGCAAGCTGTCCTAAGAAGTGTACAATTTTCTACTTTTACCTTTACTTTCTATGTTAAGTTATACTTTTGACAACGATGTCTAGGATTCAGGAAGAACCTGAGCAGTTCTCAGCTGCATAACGTTAGTCGAACATGGTGAAACAGGTAATGTCAGGTAAGTTAAAACTGATTTATTAGCTTGCGTATCAACGTTAGTTGGCTAAAGGCAGTCTAGGGGCTGCGGTGGTCACACAGAATAAATTAACTCAATCAACTAATTATGGCGTTATTGTGAAATATAGCGTTGGTTGCTCTAACTAGGGCATCCTGATGACCACAAGGTAAACATCATTAATCGGTCGCCATCACAAACAGAACGCCTACAAAGTGTCTACTAACCGTGTAAACTAGTGCTCGATGCGTCTTGGTTGCTCGTAGTCTCGGCAGCTGTTGAAAACATGAACAGAACATGTAGGTGTCATCGTAAAATCCTTCAATTTGACTCTAATCTATTTTAAATATATAATAATCCGTTGTCATTATCTACGCCGGCCGTTTACGTAAGTTATTACGAGACACCACGGATGCTTGCGGCTGAAAGTCACCAGTTAACATGGTTAGCAGACAGTAGAATCACTACGACGTGGCGCCGCAGTAAAGGCGGCGCCGCTAGATCGCGGAACACATATAGCGGTCGCCGGATTCATCTATATTGTATCGTCTCGTCACATGATCAAATAGAGACTCGACATTGGGAAACATAAACAAACATATTACTCAGCAATCATCACTGCATATCTGTATATGACAAAAATACTAAAGAAAATAAGAAAGTATTAATTTAATTGAATAGTTTTTATAGTTCAGGTAGAATAAGCATATCATTTTGTTATAGATTGCTACTTAAATTAATTTGACTTTTATTTAAAAATTAAAAACATGATGGACATGGGCTTGCCTTTTCGAGGGCATGTATAGCAAATGGCACTATTTTTAATTTAACACGAGTTCTCCTTTGAAAACAGACATATTTCCGAGATGGCAATCTGAGTCACTAGCAGTGGCCCGTCCTCTCTATAGGCCCCAGTTATTCACGCCCCTGAACGTTACTGATGTTTCTCTAATCACAAGTGCTGAGTGAAGAGAACATGGGTTAGTCACATTGTAAAAGGAGAAATGGAGCATATATGACAAATCACTGCAATGCAGTTTTTAATCGCTGTTTAAAGAAATGCATATGACCAACCAGAGCGTTACAGTATCAATAGAGTACGCTTCTTGTGAACACAATTCAAGTCTTGCAGCTGCATCTGACACCACCCCCCCCTCTCTCTCCTCATTTAGGCTGGAGTTTCCAGATGGGCTCGGCCTACCAATTCCACAGCTGGCGTGTCTTTGTGTTGGTGTGTGCCTTACCCTCTGTGGCGGCCATCTCTGCCCTCACCACCATGCCCGAAAGCCCCCGCTTCTTCCTGGAGGTCAGCCCGTCAGCACTCACCACACTCACACACCTTGTGGAAATATTATTTGAATACATTTTGACTTCTTGAATACATAAACAGCCTTGAAAACAGAGTGCGTCCGTGCACTTGGAAAGTGCAAGATGCCGTGTTGAAGACAAAGTGCTGCTTACACACTTTTCCAGAATATTTTGAATAAATAATAAATATGTGCAAATATATATGTACATCCTGGAGCAAGGTACTGTAAGACAGCAAGGTACTGTAAGATACTTAAAGTGCTGCTTAAGTTTTTTATTTCTAGTCAATATATTTTGAATATTGACACACTAAAAGGTAAACCAGAAAGTTGGATATAAAACGATGATTCATATTTAAGATATTTTTTAAATGTTCGATACATGAAGGGATCTTTTACAGCTAGTGTGCTGGTGTTTTCTGTGGTCCAAAATAATTACAATCCCCATATTACAGAAGCTCTGTTTATGTGCTACTAAGCCACTCTTAGCTGCTGTAACCACAGCAAACGATATAGTGTCACATCGCAGGTTTATACAAACAGAAACTCTTCGTTCAGCAGTAATTTACCCACTTGTTCCTGCATGGTTTTTCATTTGTTTTAACTTTGATGTTTCAAGACCCCTGTTGTCGCACACACACACACACACACACACACACACACACACACACACACACACACACACACACACACACAGACACACACGCACTTCCTTTGATGCTCACTGACATCAGAAGGCATCAGTGAATCGTTTAAGTGAATGAAGTTGCAGCTGGTTGCAGAGATAAAGAAAATACTGGAAATGGACGTGGAACAAATCTGCAAAATGATGATGATATGAAAGGACTGTGCATAGTTTTGAACATTTCCACAACATAAAATACTCCATTGTATGTTTAATTTAGTCTCAATGTAGTCTAGGTTTTGATTAAAAAGTCATTGCTTTAAGTCTCACAGCGTAATTTGGCAAATCTGTGCATAACAACTGAATGAGTAACAGGTCCTTCAACCACTTGGGCTGACATCCTTGAGCCTTAAAGGAATAGGGAAATACACTTATTCGCTTTTGTGCAGAGAGTTATATGAGACGATTGATACCACGCTCATGTTGTGGCTGTAAATTTGAAGCTACTGCCAAAAGCCGGTTAGCTTAGCTTAGCATAAAGACTGGAAACAGGGGGAAACAGCCAGCCTGGTTCTGTCCAAAGGTTACAAAATCCTGCAATATTTCTACACCTTACTAATGACAACGTTAGCTTATTCTTTCACACACACTGGCATTTGGGCATTTTTTCCATTGGTGTTGGATGTGCAGACACTGGAGGCGGAGGTGCAAACATGCATTGTAGCGGACAGCAGCGTGGGTAGAGCGTGACGTCAAGATTAGATAAACAAGACATAATGTGACGTGTTAATTAGTGAGCTTTAGAGGTGCTACAGCCATGCTAGCTGTTTCCCCCTGTTGCCACTATTTGTGCTAAGCTAAGCTAACTGGCTGCTGGCTGTAACTTCATATTTATAGCCATGACATTTGTACAATATCAATATTCTCATTTGACTCTCCATAAGAAAGTGTATAAGCATATTTATAATATATATATATATATATATATATATATATATATATATATATATATATATATATATTATATTCATATTTATTATAAGAATTTACACCACATATGTACCAGTGAAACTATTAGGGCTGCACAATTAATTGAAATTTTATCGAAATCGCAATATGGCCTACTGAAATTTTCAAATCGCAGGAGGCGCTAAAGGTGAAATGTGTGTCAAAATACCGTTTTAAATTAAATATTGTGGTGCTGCAGAGATGTCCTGGCCTACACATCATATTCTACAGGCTTAAGAAAACATCTTTGTTTGGTATAAATCCCTGCAAAAAAATCACACCATGATCATTTTGATATGTTTTTTAATGAAAATGAGATTCCCTCTAATATCGCAAATCATATCGCAATCGTAATATCAGTCCAAATAATTGCAATTAGATACTTTTTTTTTCAAAATCGTGCCCTAGAAACTAGACTGTATGCATGTGAAGCGGAAATTGCTGAATAAAATCAATGTGTTCATCAAACTAGAGCAAAGCTGTGACAAGGTTTTCACAATGTATGGTAACATTTTCACTAATTGGCTGCCGGATGTTGATTTTCAACACATGTAGCATTTGAGGAATTCATTTCTGTCAACGTTTGTGGCGTTGTCAAATCTGCTTGTCACTCACATCACAGCATATTACAGTTGATTAATGATCGAATTAAAACATCACAACGAGGCTTCACAAACCACAGCAAACTGTAAAAAGATATTAAAATATTGAGTGTGACTTAAAGGACCAGTGTGTAGCATTTCAGGGGATCTATTAGCAGAAAAGGAATATAATATTCATAACTATGTTTTCATTAGTGTATAATCACCTGAAACTAAGAATCCTTTTGTTTTCGTTAGCTTAGAATGAATCCTTCATATCTACATAGGGAGCGGGTCCTCTTCTAAGAGTCCGCCATGTTTCTACAGTAGCCCAGAGCGGACAAACCAAACACTGACTCTAGCGAGGACCTTTCGCATTTTTGCGTTGCCTGAGGGCCACCGTAGTTCTCTGACACGCTTCTGGAACTGCAGTAACGTGAGGCGCAGAGTGCAGACCGTGGTACCTCCAACCGCCGCCGGACTTCCGTTGTTTTGCACCCGGAGGTTCACATTACCTCAGTCTTAGAAAGGGAGGAGTGAGTGGAGGGATACTCAGTTGGTTGCAATCTGCAACCGCACCACTAGATGTCGTCAAATCCTACACACTTACACAAGGTTTACACCACCTGCTGGTTACGTTTCAACCCTCCCTGCGGTTTTAATTTCCAGGGGTTACGACAGTACAACAGTGACTGACTAACATGTAAATGTGCTGTTTGTGTCTCTCCTCCAGAATGGGAAACATGACGAGGCGTGGATGATTCTGAAGCAGGTCCACGACACCAACATGAGGGCCAAGGGTTACCCGGAGAGGGTCTTCTCTGTAAGTCGAGAATCTCATGCTTTCAGCTTTTGTCTGCATGCAGGAGAAAATTTCTCCACGCAGTGCATGTGTGTCTGTCTGCAGGCGAAAACAGTGCAGCAGGTTTTGAGCTCTGTGCTGCATACATTTACATATTAATTAAGTTAAAACAGATTTTCTTTAGACTACTGTAATCTCTTAATGCTTCAAGCCACGCAGTTCATATTAATACTTAAATGAAATATGGTGACAAAAATACTTTAGAACCTCTCTTTTACTTCATTATCGAATAAAATTAATTATCATAACTGTCCGTGTTTAATATATCAGTGTTAATGTTGAGACATTAGGCAGATCAGTTGCCTCTCATATGATTATTAAGTGGAGCCTTTTTATTGTCTCAGTGGTTGTGTGCCTTAATGAGACAGCTCATTTGCCAGCTGTTGTAAATCTGCTGCACAGATTTCCTGAGATTCGTACATTAATTAGAAATGATATGGATGAATTATTGGTGCCTTCAAATGGGGTCGTGTTAACGTGTTCACGAGGAGAGTCCATATGAACGCCCCATTCATGTCGCATTCACAACCTCGTAAGTGGAAAGCTTCTGAAAGCTCAAAGTTCACGAATTGTGACGTGTTTTTCTTTGTAATTTTATAATATGTCTGAGGAAAATGTTGATATTCCCAACAGCCTCATCTTTCTCCCTCTCATTATACCTTTGAATTAATACATTATGTTACCCACTTGCTAGCTTGCTAAATTGTTAGCGTCTGTGGCTTCTAGACGCCGACAGTAACGTTAATATTGCCGTTGCTTAGCAGCGGCGTTCTTCACGACTTAACCAATTGAACGCAAAGCATATCGTGTAGACGACTTCCCGTGATGTAAACACAAGCTCACGAGTTTCATTTGAAGGCATAAAATAATATGTAAAGATCATGAATTCTGTTGAACATCTGTGATATTTCAACAGTGATGAAAGTCAGCACAATCAGTTTTTGTGTGTCTGATATCACATGCAGAGTATATACTGTATATACAAGCATGTGTTGAGTTTGCAAAGTACTTTCAAGAAAAACACATTTAACAATCATTAAATGCATAAATGAATTGTGAATATTGAACGACTGTGCTGTTGCTTCCAGGTGACCACCATCAAAACAGTGAAGCCGATGGATGACCTGGTGAACTTGGGCGACGGTGCCGCCTGGCATCAGAAATGGAGGATAAAGCTCACCACACTTTTCAAGCAGGTGACAGGTTTTTTTTTTTTATTTCACTGTTTCTTATTTAGAAATATAAAATGTACAGAGGAACGAGGTAACACATTGAGGGGAGATCAGGACTAAATATGTCAATTTGTCAGAATTAAACCTGACCATATAGATTTAAAACTCTACTCTCCATCTTAGTAAATGGGAACACGACTGAGAGTTTACCAAGGATAAACATGAAATGTGTTGTATCATGAAAGTAATTCACATTCAAAATGTGATTAACCAGGAATTCAGAATATCCACCTTAAAGGAATGGTGTGTAGCGTAAACTTTCTACAGTTTCTACAGTAGCCCAGAATGGACAAACCAAGCCAATGGCTCTAGATGGGGCCATTTGAGTTTTCATGTTTTCGCGTCAACCTCTGTAGTTCTCCTACATGCTTGGCACACGGGAGAAGAGTCAGTTGGTTGCAATCTGCAACCTCAACGCTAGATGCTGCCAAATCCTACACACTGCACCTTTAAAGGAATGGATGGGAAAAATGCTTATTTGCTTTCTTGATGAGAGTCAGATGAGAAGAGCGATACCATATCTGTTAAATAAATACGAATATGGTAAATATGAAGCTAGTGCCAGGAAGCCATTAGCCTAGCTTAGCCTAAACACTGGAAACATAGGGAAACAACTAGCCTGGCTCTGTCAAAAAATACCCCTACACCCAGCACCTTTAAAGCTTATTAACAGGTATCTTGTTTGTTTGATCTGTACATAAACAGAATTGTAAAAATGAAAAGTTGATGTTTCACGGGGTGTATTTCTTGGCGACCAGCTGACCGTTGCAGTGACGTTTTGGAGTCTTGATGTCCCCATGAGATTAAGACAGAGTGGAGACCAAAACAATAAAACAACTATTTATTTTTATATTTCTATTTCTGTACAGATTAAACAAACAAGATACAACATGCATTATCTAGTGGTGGTCTTTGGAATGAGCCAGGCTAGCTGTTTCCCTCTGCTTTCAGTGTTTACGCCAAGCTAGGCTAACCGTCTCCGCTCTAGCTTCATTTGAGTGGTTTCGATCTTCTCATCTAACTCTTGGCAAGAGAGCGAATGAGCATATTCCCCAAAAATGTTGAACTATTCTTTTAAACCTGGGTGAGTCATCAGTGTGCACTGGGGGCATAACTGCCCACCAAATATTGTGAGGAAAATTCAACATATTAAAGCATCACGAATAGATATTATGATCAAGGGAATCAGAGTTATTATTTTAATCAGTGTTAAAGAGGACCCCCCCCCCCCCCCTCTCCCGAAAAGCCCAGTCTGCTCTGATTGGTCAGCTGGCCCACTGTTGTGATTGGTTAACCAAACCTAACCAAACTCTTCGGAGTCTGCTCCAGCTCCACTCTAACTATCTTTGTTTGAGGGCGTGCCAAACTGGCCCTGATGCAAATGTGCAAATGTGTTACTTGGTGACATCAACACGTCACGGAAGAAAAGGCAGGACTTGAATCAAGGTGTTTCAGGCAGTTCAAGAGCAGTGGTGTTTGGGCTTTGTAACTTTGCAGACCTTTTACATGCACAAAAAAACGATATAAAACTAAAGGAAAGGGGAAAGGCACAAAAGCATAACAGGTCCTCTTTAAATAAAATGTATTTAACAAACAACGAAATATATCCATCAGAACTCTGGGGATATTTTGCCAGACTCTGCTCAGCTCAGGCTTTATTTATATGATCATTATCTTTGTCTTTGTGGAAAGTGTGTATTCAGTGACAAGAGCTGTTTGTCTCTCAGCTTGTGCAGCTGAGGCTGTCTCAGTTTGTTTACTCTAAGGCTGGAAAGGGATTCTGGGACATGGTGTTTATTTCTAGCAACTGATGGAAAGAAACTTGTTATCAGAGACGTCTGGTGAATGTTGAGCTTTTATCTGATTGTACTATATATTTATGTGTTTCCTCTGTGTCTCCATGTGTGTTTGTTCATTCAGGTGTGGCATAATTTCCAGACCATTTTCACCCCCGAGTACCGCCGCACCACCTACATGATGATGGCCGTGTGGTTCTCTATGTCCTTCAGGTATGATGAGGTCAATCGACGGTGTACTACTGCAGGTTTTTCTGGGTCTTATCGAGACTTACAGTACACGCTGCCCAGTCAGTGACGTCCATATACTGCAGTATTGTGATGCTTGTTGGCCTAACAGCTTGCTGTCAGGTAGCTGTGGGCGATCTGAATGCAGAGGAAGCGCTCATTTGTCCAACATTATCTCCTGGCCAAATGACACGGCCAGGCTGTGTCACTACTGCTGATACACAGGAGTGTCCCTCCTGGTAGGTCAGAAGAAAATAAGCAAACAACAGAGAAACAGAAGCACAAAAGATTCAAATAGAAGCTTTAGAAACTTTCAGTTTTTAGATCCTGTAATTCAGTGTCCATTACAAGTAAAATCTGGCATATGTAAAAGTATAGAAGTATAATCATCAAAATATATTAGAAGTAGAAGTACTTATAGTGAAAAAAACAGATATTTTAATTTGTATAGTCATACATTCTGTCATCGTGTTACTTATTGATGGAATTATAGTGAAAATAAATAGATTCTTCTTTTTGCTGGGGACCCCCTCAAGGACCCCCCTTTGGGAACCAGTGCCCTAGAAAACAATGTCAGTACTTTGGAAACATAACATTGAGTTCTTTCTCAAATCTTTTTTATTGGTTTTACACCAGTATTGTGAACAATAAACAGTGGCATAACTAAGATGTCCAAGTGAGCTGGTCTTTGAGCTGACAGACACAAGAACAAGAACCAAACCACAAGCCAACCCTCTCATCTATCAGCTCCAACCCTCATATACGATATACCCAAATACCTACATTCCTACATTCTTGCTAATAACATAGAGTTCATTGCATTTACCTGATATTTTTTATCTAGAGTGTACAATATTCTTGAATTCCTAGGGTGCCAACGTATAGGAGACTAGCAGTAAACCATCGTGCACAAGATGTTACAAATACAGTATATCTGTGTCCCTGGAATATTCATGCACACAGCAACACTGCTCATGTGCCTCTTCGATCTTCATCTTTTTTCTCTGTTACATCTCTGTTTCTCTGATCCTCCTCCTCCTCTTCCTCATCTAGCTACTACGGTCTGACAGTGTGGTTCCCCGATATGATCAAGTACCTGCAGAAGCAGGAGTACGCCTCGCGCACCAAGGTTTTCGCCAAGGAGAAAGTAGAACATGTCACCTTTAACTTCACCCTGGAAAACCAGGTCCACCGCCAGGGAGAGTACTTCAACGACAAGTGAGTCTGCTGCGTCCCCTCGTTAGCGTTGGCCTGTCGAATGAAGGATTAGGTGACTTGATTGTTGGGTGTCTGGGTGTGGTGGATGACAACAAACCAGATGGAAATATGAGGCTTCAGCAAGATGTTTTATTCTGAGTGTTGCTTTGATTGGTTTGATTGATGAAAGCTCTGAAGACTTGTTCATGTTTAACAAGCCTGTCTTTGATGCTTCCTTTGACCTCAACTCTGCATGTGATTTGAGTTGTTAGAATTCAAACAGCCTCTCAATCTCTTTGCATCTTCCCTTTGTCTCCCTCCACTCCCCACTCCCATGCTCCATCTCTTCATTGTCTCTTTGCCTCCACTTCCTGATTCCATGATAACACCTGTGTGTACTCGCTTGCAGGTTTATGAACCTGAAAATGAGATCCATGGTGTTTGAGGACTCGCTGTTTGAGGAGTGTTACTTTGAGGATATCACCTCCAGCAACACCTTCTTCAAGAACTGCACCTTCATCGCCACCCTCTTCTACAACACAGGTAATATTCCACTAATATTCCTTTTTACATGCAGCCGTGCATATTCCGATTAAGGTAACCGGTGGCAGACATGTTTGACCCTCTTTCATTCATTCAACCACCTTCTTGCAAAGGTCGGTGTTGTGATATTTGCACATTTCCAAAAACCTGTTAATATCCAAGTCTTTCATGATGTTTAAAAGTAGGTGTGTTTCTCCTTCCGACCAGAAATGTGGGCTTTTCTTTTGGGCATGCATTTCTGCAAACTGTCGGCTAGTTGGTTTGTAGTCGTAAACAGGCAAGAGGCCGTGTGTCGCACACTGCCGTAAAAACCCCAATTGAGACGCATATTCTGAATGCGCTGTATAAATGTCCAAAGAATGCTCCTAAAACCCAAATAATATCGGCATATCCCACATCTTAATCAGAAAATGCTCCATTCAGAATAAGGACTAATTCGGAATATCCAAACAGAATATGCTGCAAAAATGAATTTATTGTCCCCAATTCAGTCTTCCTAAGTCCAATTTTTTTTAGATATCTACAAGCAAGACACTTTGTGCTCTCTCAGTTGTCCAGCTCCCCTACATCAACAGACACAACAATAGTTAATACTGTCCTTTCTTTAAATCCATCTCACAATAGGCTTATCTCAGCTCTCTTTGGCATAAATATCAGACCTGAGGCGTGCCCCCCCCCCCCCCATGGACATGCTCAGAGCAGCATGGGAGGAGGACTTAGGCCTCTCTTTATCACAGGACACATGGAATTCCATACTTAAGCAGGTTAATTCATCCTCTCTATGTGCTCATCACTGCAACTAGTTCAGTTTAAAGTGGTGCATAGGGCTCATATTTCAAAACTATCGTGCATGTATCCTGAGATTAGTCCCAACTGTGACAAGTGCAAAAGCGCTGAAGCCTCCCTTATTCACGTGCACTGGTCATGCCCTCGTCTTACCAAGTATTGGATGGAGATTTTTCACACTTTATCTCATGTGTTAAACGTCAAATTGGAACCAAACCCTCTGGTCGCTCTGTTTGGGGTCACCGGAGATGAGACGTAGTTAACTGCATTAAAACAACGTACCTTATCCTTTGTTTACCTTCTGGCTCGGAGAGCAATCCTGCTCAGGTGGAAGGTTCGCTGCCCTGCCCACTCATGCACAATGGTAGGCAGACATCATGTCTTGCTTAAAACTTGAGAAAATCAAATTCCTGAAAGCATTGGGCCCTTTTCTAGATACATTCCAGACCCTGTAAATACTTGATTATTAAGAGGAGCTTGACTACATCATACACTATTCACTCATTCATCGCAAGTCCTTGGCGTGACAGTTAGCTTTCAGTATGGCTCTCTGGCAGACTGGGGAGGGATTGTTTTATTGTTGATATACACAGATTATATACATCCTTTGTTGTGACTTATTTATATATTTTGGCATGCTATTAATGTATACTCATACCTGTCATTCCTCTTTGGTTACAGAATGACGCTGCGCTTTTGCTATATCCTGCAAAACCTCAATAAAAAGATTTTTGATTTAACTTAATTGTCCCCAAGGGGGAATGTTGTCTTGCAGACAGGTGAAACACACACACAGACTTGAACATAAATCATGATATAATACATAAACATCAGTGGTGTCTGCGATGCACAGATGAGTGGAGGATGTGCTGTGTGGATGTGGTGCAGAAAGAGAAACCAAGTGTAAGAGAGGCTGCAGGGAATCCTGTCCTCTGAGGCTCAGCACAATATTTTCAGAAAAGATTTTGCCTTTGAAATGGACACTTTTCCACAACTTACATCAGTTTGACACTAATTTGTTTGACTTGGAATTGAAAAAGTGAATAAACTCTACGTTGGAAATCTAAATGTGATGTGAGCTGTGCATTGAACCAGCACTAGATGAGACCGTCCCCTAACAAACACGTTGTCTCTCCCCTCTCTCTGTGGCCTTATTCTCTCTGTGCTATTTATAGCGCTTTAAAAGGTCTCCTTATAAAAACACGTTCTTTTAAGTAGAGTTATTGGCACAGTTTCACTCTTTTGTGTCTTATTAAGGGATTGTGTGAGTACATTGTTGTCATGTAGTATCATGATGGATGGCAGATGGTGTAAAAAATTGTTTATTACACCTGTCTGGTAAGCAAATCTATTAGTACAATCTATTAGTACAATAACCCTGCATAGCCATCGTTTTCTATCTTATACAGTAATACTCAGTTTTAGTTAGGGCTGCACAATTAATCGAATATTAATCGCGATCACGATTTTGCCTTCCCACAATTAAATGAACATGATCGACGGCAATATTGACATTTAAACGCTAAATTTTGGGGAGTCATGCTGCTGCACGCGCACCCTACAGCTTCAGCCTGTGAAAAACGTTCCTGAATGTCGCAGCTGCAGTCCAGAGTAGAATAATAATAATAATAAATTCAACTTATTTCTGGAACTCAAAGACGCTTAACAATATAAACGGGAAGCGATGTGAGACAAACAGCAGACAAACGACACACACAGGCGCACACTCACACACACACACACAAGTGGGTAAGGGTGGGGGCTAGGAGTAGGCAGAGGAGAACAGATGGGTCTTGAGGCGGGATTCAGAGTCTCTGATGTCTTGTGGGAGGGAGTTCCAGAGCCTGGGAGCTGCTCTGGAGAATGCTCTGTCCCCAAAGCTGCGAAGGTTTGACTTGGGGGTGGAGAGGAGACCAGCTGAGGTGGATCTGAGGGACATGAGGGTTGGTAGGGGGAGAGGAAGTCAGAGAGGTAGGGGGGTGCCAGGTGGTGCAGGGCTTTGTAGGTGAGGGTCAGGATTTTGTAGTTGATCCGGTGAGAAACAGGGTGCCAGTGCAGGTCTTTTAGGACTGGGGTGATGTGGTGCCATGATCTGGTGTGAGTTAGGAGTCGGGCAGCTGCGTTCTGGACCAGTTGGAGTCTACTGATGGAGGTAGTGCTTATGCCGTACAGGAGAGAGTTGCAGTAGTCGAGACGGGAGGAGATGAAGGCGTGGATAAGCCTCTCGGGTCTGATTTTAGCAATATTGCGCAGGTGGTAGTAGGAGATTTTGACAACTTGGCCGATGTGGCGCTTAAGGGAGAGGGTGGGATCAAATAACACGCCAAGGTTGCGTAGAAGAGTAATATACAATATATTACTGTATTTATAACAGAGAGCAGACGGGCAAAATGAAATGCACTGAATTGAGAAGAAGAAGAACCTTATTGTAAGTCTTATTTTGATGCAAAGATTTGTACATTAGCAGGAATGTAGCACAACATGGAAGTGAAAGCAACGCTGTGTTTATTTAAATGTGAAAGTGCAATAGAAATATTTTGTCCCTAAAATCAATGAATAATCGTGATAAATAATCGCGACGTCAATATTGATCAAAAATAATCGTGATTATCATTTTGTCCATAACCGTGCAGCCCTGGTTTTAGTGGACGCAGTATTTTCCTTCTCCTGATGTGTAAAAGAGCAGCAAAATCAGCTCAACTGTAAAAATGGTTCAATTACTTTCCTTTTCCTCTCTCCACTGGCTGCCTGGCACTACACCAAATGCAGCATTGCAGAGCTGCAATGTCTCTTAGCAACCCTGAATCCTCCATTGTTCCAGCTTTAAAATTGCGGAGCTGTCTCTCTCTTTTCAAACTACAGGATTGATTTTTCTCCACTGGAACGACAACAAAAGATGTCCCACGTAGAAAGCCGATGAGAACCGCGTCTTTGTACATTTGAGAAAAGGGACACTGTCCACTATAGATTCAGCAGCTGTATCCACACATGTAAACACTCACATACAATAGCAACATCAGCCAGACCTTCCGCTCGCTTTGTTGTAGTTGTTTGCGGTCTTAACACACGTCAAGCAGTCACTCACAGCTGCTATCAGGGCCGGCCAGGAGTTCCTCATTAGGATGGGAATTAGAAAGTTGTTTGCTTATTAATGCTTAATCTCTATTTGGGCTCCCTGTTCAGAACTTAAGGCTGTCTGATAGTTGCCATGGTCACCTTTATTGTCACAGTGCGGCATGATAGGAACAAACCACATGAATGCAGTTGGGCTGTACAGGTGTGACATCATGTTAGTCTGTATGTAATCAGGCACCAGGCTTAAAGGGCTAATCTTCACAATTTATCCACTTAAAGTGTTCATTATTCATATTCATCTTTACTGTAATAGTTACTTATTAGTAAGTAAGTACCTGTTATACTTATTAGTGTCAATCGAGTCAAGACAATTTTATTTACCATATAGCACAAAATCACAAGTTTGTCTCAGAGAGCAATCTGTGCAACATACGACACCATCTGTCCTCAGACACACAACAACCCTTTTACAAGAAACAAATGGAAGAGGGGGGAGCTGCCGTATGCATACACATACAGTTAGCTGTATTAGAGAAGAGCTTTAGGCAAAGTGTAAGTATATTGGAATGTTTAAACCTACAGTAGGCAGAATGTTTTTGGCATCACTGGGCAAAAAATTCCATAATAACCTTTCAGCATATTGTAATTCAAGTGTTCAGATAGAAAACTAGACTTCTGCACCTCCTCATGTCTCTGTTCTCAGGCTTTAGAAAATCTAGCCTGTGACGGGAGACTTTGGCCAATCACAGGTCATTTCAGAGAGAGAGAGCGTTCCTATTGGCTACTCACAAACTCCGATCAAACGGTCAAACTAGGCAGCGCTGATCAAATATGAATTGATATTCTGTTACTGTAATGCCTATTTCTTGCATAAAATGTTTTCAGAAACATCTTGTAGTGTACTGTTTAGCTCAGGGGTCACCAACCTTTACCTTCAAAAGAGCCATTTTTGGCCAAAAAATTAAAAACAATATTTGTCTGGAGCCGCAAAACGTATTTGAGCCTCATAATGAAGGTACACCTCCTATTAAGTCCAATGCAGTGAGGACTCAGGTGCCAACGAGAGGCAGGACATTGAAGAATCGTCTTGAGGAGATTTGGCTGGAAGCTCTTTCCAGCAGGAGCTTCCAGTGTGTTTGCTCTGGAAAATGTCTTTCAATTACTTTTTTTGTTGTTTGCTAATTTTTCTCTGCAGAAAGCAAACAAATCTGTCCACGCACTATTAAATTCTCCTTTTTCCTCCGAGAATTTTTTTGGGATTTTTTTGGGATTTGGAAACCTACTGTAGCTATGGGAAACTCAAGACTAGCCAACACTATTGAGGATCGGCAAAATTATAGGATAAGTGCCAGGCCGTAGACGTACGTAGGCTATGACACACAGTTTAGTTGACTGACATGTTAAAACTTATTTTATTCAGTGTATAGGCTACACATTTTTGCAGTTGGAGAATGTAAAATGTAAGAATCTATTTAGGCCTACAACAATGATTAATGAAAGTTAAAATGTTAAAAAATGACCATTATTCATTTCTATATATTTTTTTGTCAAAGCCACAGGTTGCAGACCCCTGGTTTAGCTGTAAAATGAGAAAGTGTGCTCCGGCTGGTGGGCGGTGCTTGGAATTTCTTCAACTGATCTCAACATGGCTGCTGGGTCACAACAAAAGGATAATTTAATTAAATTTATTACAAATGGTTTATTAATGCCACACACACTTACGTTTTGAATAATCATTCATCATAAGGAAAAGCATCGCCATGAAAAAACAGCGCAGCATTTCTGTCACTTATTTTGTGTTCATAAAAAGGGAAATTGTGAAAAAAAAGTGTTGGAAATAATAGTTGTTAATTGTTGACAAGAGCGTCTCCCCATTTGTCGTCTTTCTTTCATTCTGATCTGTCTCTATTGTGTTGCTTTTATGATGTTAAAATGTTGTTAACCCATTTCTGCCCACAACTGAAATGTTGAATTTTCTTTAGTGGAAGTGTTCTCTGGGCTTCACCAAGCACAAATCTAAAACATTTTCATAATCTCTCAGTTTTTCTTATCATACTGTATTTAGTCTTTGGGCACATGAGACTAGCCTACTGTTTTTTCTATATATTTCATTATATTTTAGGGAAAAAACATAGTTCCATGTGCTCAAAGACTAAATATATTATGATAAGAAAATGTCTGTATCTCAGAAACTATATGGAGCAGAGTCAAGTATTTGGTATCTGAGAAGTCATAGCAAGTTGAATATCAAAGATATGCATACATATGCAGTGTAAAAATATTTCATATGGAGGATAAGTAATAAAGACAATGTTAGTTTTTCCTAATTTTCAAAAATTCTGCATCTCCATACCAGATTTAAAGACTTTAGACCAATCAGAACAAAGGTGTCATTTTTTCCTCATCATAGGGCCGACTTAAAAATAACTTTACTTCCTGCAGATGTTTCACATTTTAAGCGTTCACCGGAAGGGATTCTAGTCACAAATGTCCAACATTAACAGCAATACAATCATCACTATGGGCATCTTTTCTCGCCATCCTGTCAACATGTTTACTAATCAACCCCTTCAACTCCTTTCCCTTTCTGTCTCCTCTCTCGCCATCCTCTACACCCCCCCCCCCTCCCCGTCCTTCCTCCCCAGATCTCTTCAAGTACCGGTTGGTCAACTGCAAGCTCATCAACAGCACTTTCCTGCACAACAAAGAAGGCTGCCTGCTCAGTGACGTCAGCGATGAGAACAATGCTTACATGGTCTACTTCGTCAGCTTCCTGGGCACTTTGGCTGTGTTGCCAGGCAACATTGTCTCCGCGCTGCTCATGGACAAGATCGGACGGCTGAGGATGCTAGGTAACACGAGGGCAGCCAGGGCCTCGTTACTCAGCACCATGTGTATTGAAAGAAAAGTAGAATGGGAGTTAAAGGAATACTTCACCCACAAAATGTCCATTTGTATATCAGTTACTGTGTAACCTTGAATTCCTGAAGAAAACCTCATGCCTCCACGGTGAACGGAGAATCAGAAAACTGAGAAATGTCTTGATAAATTGAAGTAAACGGGAGCCGCGTTTAACAGCAGCAAAACTATATCGAACCATTTTTACAAAGTACGGTTTTAGCGAAGATGCTGATGTGTTTGGGAAGTACTGAGCATACGAGTGGATAAATGAGACTTGGATTATACTGTTATACAAACTAGGAGAGAGTTTGTAAAAGGATTTTTTTTTTTTATGGTTTTGCCGTTGTTAAGTATGGTTCCTATTTACTTCAATTCATCAAGACTTTTCTCTGTTTTTTTGATTCTTCAATCACCGTAGAGACATGCGAGAAAAACAAAGTTTTCTTCAAAAATTCAAGGTAACACGGGGCGAGTGATTGATAAACAAATGCTCATTTTGTGGGTGAAGTATTCCTTTAAAGGTACTATATGTAACAATTTACATGTATTAATCACTTTATATTGCCAATGTGTGTAAGGATTGTAACGTAACTTAAAAACTTGAAGAAGGATTGCGACTAGTGGAAATAGTATGATATCTATATAGATATCTACAATGAACATTTCCACTATAAGGAATTAATTGTTGATATCAAGAATTAACATTTTGACTAATGAGAAATGAATTGTAGATATCGTTTAACTAGAATTGCTACTAGTCAAAATGACATTATGGATATGTAGATATCTATTACTACTAAAGAACAATATGTACTGACAGCTAGCGTTAAAAATGGGTAACAGCAGTCCAAATTCAAATCACTAGAGCCGTGGCCCGTCCGCTCCTCCGGTCTGACTGATAGCAGTGCACATTTTTGCAATTTGAGGGTTACCTTCTAGACACAACCGCGCCAGCCTCTGGCCAGCAGTAGTCGGAATCACTCCACCGGCTGTGTGTGTTAAACACTCGCTGCCTTGATAACTCAGCAGACCACAGAGAGATGTGCTGAGGCTTTTCAGGTCGGGTAGAATCTAACGTTATCTCTGTTGATCCAGTTCGTCTGCTTGCTTCCACGGCTGCAGAAGGCTGTTTGTTTACCAATTTGTTTCATATGTGGGTGTTGAAAAGGGCCGTGGACGGGATCACAGCGACCAAAACAAAAACAGATGAGAACATACTGACTGTAGCAACTAAAATGATTTCATTCTGTCCACATTATGTTTTTTTTGTTTTTAAATGATCTGGACAGAGCACCGTGTTTATTACACTTCTCTGGTTTTGCACTGTCTGGTCTAATTACCTTACAGCTCAAAATTATAGACTAATACTAATTTTCAGTTGATATGTGCAGGATTTCCTTCCTTCTTTCATACGTCACCCTCTCCCTCCACCTTTCTTTTTTCTCCCTTTGTCCACCTCCAGCGGGCTCCAGTGTGATCTCTTGCATCAGCTGTTTCTTCCTGTCCTTTGGCAACAGCGAGTCAGCCATGATCGCTCTGCTCTGCCTGTTCGGGGGAATCAGCATCGCTTCCTGGAACGCCCTGGACGTGCTGACCGTCGAGCTCTACCCCTCCGACAAGAGGTAGGCAGTTTAGGCAATGCCCTGAAACCTCCTTGACACCGCGAAGACGCGGTCAGTGGTGCTGAATGATGTGTCAGATGATGTCACGAGTGTTGCCCTGCAATGATTGGTTGGCTTACAGGGATGGATGACATTGTGGGGTGAAATCATTGGGGGTGTAAATGTGATGTAAAACACTTTGCTGTCTTGTTGCCACCTAATGGCTTCAGTAGGTTGTGCCCTTAATGCAATGCAACCTAATATAAGATAAGATATCAGTATTTGTGGAACATAGTTCAAGAACATGTATGTTTTGTGTTGCCCCTCTTTATTCAGCTTTTGAGTTTTCATTTTACAAGAGCTCCACCTTGTGGTTATATAGAATCCCTAAAGCCTTTACAATTAATGTAGTCTAGTAGAGTCTTCTGTTGCTCTGTGATTTCACTGCTTTTCTCCTTTTGGTTGTTTTTATTTCTCCTTAAAGGGAAACTCCATTTTCAAGATTCATACATGTTGTTCCTATGGTCTAAGAGAGTCCAAAAGAATATCAGTAAACATGAACAACTCTCTCCCAAATCTAAGAGTGCTAAAACTCAAACTTGTGATGTCATAGGGTATAAAGTGTGGAGCTGCTCCATAGACAATGAATGGGGAGAGATGTTGTAGATGACACTGAGAGGACCCAGAGGGATGATCTGAATATATGGGAACATTTTCGGTTTCACTACTGACAACACTAAAATAGAATAAAGCTCATTTGGGTATAAAAAACTACTACAGTACTCTATGACATCACAAGTTTGAGACTTACTTCTCTGGTTTCTGGCTTTGAGAGAGAGAGAAGCTCATGTTCACACATATTTATTGAACTTCACCAGGCCATGGAAATAACATATTGGAATTCTTAATTTAGGTGATGTTCCCCTTTAATACATCAAACAACAGACAATAACCTGACTCTGTTCTCTTTATCTTTTCTCAGAACCACGGCATTTGGCTTCCTCAACGCCCTCTGTAAATTAGCAGCAGTTTTGGGCATAAGCATCTTCACCTCGTTCGTCGGTATCACCAAGGCTGTGCCCATCATGTTTGCCTCGGGGGCGCTGGCGGCGGGCAGCTTTCTGGCCCTCAAACTACCAGAGACGCGGGGTCAGGTGCTGCAATAGTGTGGCGCCAACAACTTTCCGGTGGGGGGGGGGGGGGGGTAGGGGGGTGGGGCAGAAGAGTTTTCACCACACTGTGAATGAACAGCTCAAGAGCCCTCCAAATCCTTCCCTCTAACCCCTCTCTCATAATGATGTGAGTAAAGTTTGTGCACGTAACTCAACGCAGAAGAGCGACGCGGATCTGCTGTAAATATTTGAGATTGGTGATTATTTGATAAGCTGTGACAAACCGTTTGAATAAACAGTGAGTGATCAGCGAGGCTTGAAGTAACAAAAGTAATAGTAACATTTTCAGCGAGAGCATGACATGTCATTCCCCTGGAATATAATAATAAATTTAGATTCGGCCCCCCCACCCTGATATAAGCACATACACCTGGGGTTGGAGGTCAGGGGATGGGGGTTCTTGATAATGAGCCATGCAAATAGACTCATAGAAATGACCACTAGCCATTGTTGCAGAGTTCTCTGTAGTCACCTCCATTCTTCTGAGCAAATTCAACTCACCTGTCGAGTCTTGAGTACTTTGCCATTGTTGGACACAGAATCAAAAATTTGACATTTTAAGCCTCGATTTGAAGCATTTTTGACTTTGCGGGGTAAAACCAAGACACAACTCTCTTGGCTTTCTCTCTAACAAATACCTGTTCCTCATTATTTATCTCCTGAGGTCTTGTGTTGGTGTACAGACTAACTGCCATTTTATAGATTATAGAACATTCCAGGTTTGCTTTTGTTATTGTTGGGAATGTGACGAGGAGATCAATCGAGCCCCTTCTCCCTTTAAAACGTTGTTTCTGAATCACCAATCAGTTAACGGATACGTCTCCCATGCCAAGTGAAAACTGTGTGCTGTCATGTTTACCATCTCATCACAAAGATATTAAGCTGTTTGTTGAAGTGTACATTTAAAGCACAACCATTTTCAAGTGTGAACGTCCCTAACATTTTCTTGACTTGATGAAAATGTTCAGAATCTCACACTCAATCACCGTTTTTCAATCATACTGTATATCCCTTTGTAAGAAATGCCTTTTTAGGACCTCTCCTCCCCAGGCTTACAGTATGTTAGTCTGTTCTAATATATGTTTTGGAGGGTGTTATGCATGTCACAAAGTATGTATGTAAATTTATGAAAATTGAGAGTACAACATGTAAACAGCGTTAGGGACAAGTTGCTTAAGTCACCGTTATATTTTTTGACGTTTCCTACCCACAAAAGGCAGCACAGTGCTTTTATTCTGCTGTTGGTAGCTCTTCTCAGAGCAGACTCCACAGGATGTTCTTAACATGAAAATATCCCTTTATTACCTTAAATCATACACACACATGTGGAAGAAACACAGGTAATCGCAAGGGAGGAAAAAAAAAGTGACACAAAAAGTTTTCCACTTTTAGTTTAGATGGTTTCAGTGCAGGTGTGTAAGAGATGAAAGTTAAACTATAATCTAATTGTTTGTGTGAACTGAATGTTTATATTAATGTGAGCGTGCTTCTTAGTGCAATATTGAACCTCTGTGCAATATTGAGATTTTATTTCATTTTTTTAATGTCTTTTACCATTTCATATTTGGCAAACACTATTCTGATTTGTGAACGTTTGTGGGGTAGCTGTCTTATATTGATAACTGAACATGGCGTGATAACATACTGGACTTCACCTGTTTTTTGCTCTTGGATCGAGAGGTTGAGAGATACATCAGATCGGCAATACGTCATCCAGAGTAGGCTCTCATGTCCACGCCCGTTTTGGGGGGAAAACAATCCCGTGTCCCTCGTAGTAAGTAGTAACCGGTAATAGTAATAACGCTATGCCGAAGAGCTGCTGTGTAGTTGGTTGCACCAACAATAAATCCAAAAACGCTCCAAATCTCCAATTTGTTCCTAAAAAAGATATAATAGAGGGGCTTCATGGCTCCAAGCTATAGAACAGACCAGCTTAGCATCATAGCCGAGGCCGCGCTCCCTTTTGGGGGAAAGAAACTCGCTGTCACAGGAGAGGAAATGCTGAAAAGCTGTTGTGTAGCAGGTTAACTGAGGCTTTCACACTGAGATTTGAGGCACATACGATACGTGAATATTCACTGTCAGTGTGCTAAATGGCTAAATGATGCTGGTGACAGTGACTAGCATAACTAGCTAACGTTAGCTTGAGTGGGAGGCTGCTGCAGTGATACAATCATACATTAACATTATAGCAGCATCAGACTGTTGTCTACAACTAAATCTCAGCCTATAGATCAAACAGTTGGTTATTAACACGTTGGTTATTTACAAAGTGATTCAATCTAATATGTAGAGATGTCTGAATAAGCAATATCCTCCACTGTTTTGGACGGGGGAAGACTGAAGGGACATGGCGGCGATCAACCTTAATTTATTAAAGTATGGCGAACACTCAGGTTCAGGCAAGGTCTCAAAATAATTATTAAATATGTGTATGAAGCAAACATTTGTTTAACAAGAGATGAATGCATAGCAACTTGTCAAAATTACAATCAAAACACACGGCAAATTACAATTATATCTGTGGGATCCTCGGTTTTCGTTCCCCCAAAAGGGAAAGTACCCGTATGTGCCGGTCTGATGTTTAGGATTTTAGCATCAGTAGAGTAAATATTGAAATTGTTGGAAAATACTGCACCCAATGTAAAAAAAGAAAAGAAAAAAAAGCAGCATACAGCAGAGTAGCTCTATTTTAATTTTCCCTAACTTGGGATGTCCTTGGGGAATCAACATGTTGAACAGTGAGGGTTAACTGCAGTTGAAAAGGATTATTCTGCTAATGAGGGTATGGATTTGGACCTTGTGTTTTACTTGTGCTTTATTATACAAATGTAGCTATAGATATAACATGAGATTCACCGTAGATAACTCACTGCCAAGGGCTGATTGTCATATATGAACCCACATTGGTAACAGCACAAAGTGTTGGCGAATATCATCGCCACGTTCCCCTGATCTAGAAAAGCAAGGGTGATATGTTCACAATTGCATGGTAAAAGAAAAAAAACAATCATTAACATGTCAGATTAACAAAAAAAAAAACGTTTTCGTCCAAACTGCCATTTTGTAGGATAGCAGCCATACGTAGACTCAAGACAGTTGAATAAATAGACAACCCATTGCACTAAATGTACACTGTTGTACATGCACAATTGTGAATGCCTTGAGTTCTTCAAGACACAATCTGATGCAGCCTTGCTAGTGATTTAACGAAGAACAAGGTGGGCGTTTAGCAAGAGCACAAAGACCAAAACCTACCAAATGACAAGATTGTGAAGTGCAGTTGTGAACATAAGTGCTTCGAGCTTTGAAGACCTGCCCCTTTACATTTCACTCCCTCCGTCTTACACTGATCTAAAATTTGACATCTGACCCATTATCCATGAGTGTGCCATGAGTACCACCTCTCATTAATTATTGCCAAATATTTTGTATGGCCTGAGTTTACACATTACACCATCAGTTTCTCTGTTATAGATATGAATATATGTAAATAAAAGTACTTATAATGTATAACTAATAAGATAGCTCTTCAAACCTTTTTGACCCCTGGAAATATGCTCTATTGCAGTCAGTCTTTGTAGATCTTCAGCCATCGATCATGTGTAACAACAACAACTGGACTTATTATGCTAACGAAGACTTTTTCACATCTCATCTGAGAGCCTGTCTGTAAGAGTCCAGGTGCTCTTGTTTTAAAAACTGCAAGAAGCCAAAATGACCAGCAAGTCAGAAAAACAAAATTTGCCCAGATTCCCTCTTAAAAGTACATCAATAATATATAAATGCACATTAACTGTACTAAAAGCTAAGCGTCAGCAGTCCTATTCTCTGTATGTTGTCCTGTATCACCCATTAAATTTAACAACAACGATGTCAAGATAACTGTTGTGTTTTGTTCAACATTGAATGCTGTTAAAACGCTAACCCGTCTCAGTGACTCCGTTCAGGCTCCGTCCAAGTTAGAATGGTCTCTCGTAGATACATATCTTAGCTTATTTTACAGGGTTTTTTTGTATAATTAACTTGTTGCCTGAGCAACAGTCAATCGTGAGTGCAAAAAGTTTAACAAAGCAATAAGTGTTTGGGTATTTGTCTCTTATTCTCTTCTTTGAAGCTATTGGGAATTGGAGGACATTACTATATGCTGGCCTTGTCCACTAAAACGCTGTGTGTTGGCTTAATAATGACACAGGACTTAACAGCTAACATTCGTGTGTACTCTCTAAAACAACCCTAAGTCTCGAGGCTTTTGTCAATAAGATTGCATCGCCATTAATTAAATGTAACAAAGAATTTATCACCTTTGTCATTGTACTGTGCTGTAGAAACTGTAGTTGATTGTTTGTAAGCATAGAAACTGTTTGTGGAACCACGAATATTTAAAAAAAAAAGTTATATATATATATAAAAAAAAGAAGTGTAAATGAACAATGCTGTGTGTTGTCTTTGATTTTGTGTATTTTGTAAATGAGAATGAAATAAATGAAATATAAGTAAATACATCAATGTTAAATACCGGTTATGAATCATAGTTAGCCTAAATGTGAAAACATCAGTTCTGTTAAAAGGTGTGTGAGATTTTTTCTTATATTTTCTCATTGATGATTTTTGATTGGGTTTGCACTATGCTGTGCAACTGACCCTTTGGAATCACAATGGACAACAAAGAACCATGAAATAAACAAGAAATATGAAAAGTCAATCTTTGTCATTTCTTTATGTCTTACAAATATTGTTTATAATAGACAATACAAGTGGTTAAAATCCTGCAGCTGCCAGCACTGCTGCTAATGGACTACAAAGCGTTAAAAAACTACACAACCCAGCGTGTTTGTAGCACTTCCGGTGAGTCTTGCGTAAGGTACCAGGGACGTAACTGTCGGGTCTAGAAGGGAGCCCGCAAACTGCGAAATCTGATCTCGCGAGACTCGCTGCCCGAGGGCCTACTCTCACGTTAACCATCGCGAGAGTTTCCCCAGTTTGAGGGCTCCCTTCTAGCTACTACCGGACGCAACCAACGGCAGCTCACTGCACTTGCAAGGTGAGTAGCTCACAAAATTCACTGTAAACATTACCTTCATAAGTGTATTAATAAACAAAGACCGATGTGTTATCCTTTACGGAGCTGTTCGGTGTAGAGACGCAGTTACATTGTCTCGTTTTTCACACACATGTGATGTTTATGATGAAAGCTAACAGCTAATGCTAACAAACAAGCAGTGAATTAGCTCAAGTTTAGCCTGATTATTTAGCTAACTGTTACATAGCTGTCAGCAAAACTGGCACAAAACCGTTATTAAAAGTCATGACATTGTCACAGTTATATGTTTTGTTATTGAGGTCTTAGTTAAATGTGGAGGTGTAGTTTAGGCCAATTTAGTGATGTTACAGTTAAACTGACAATATGTGTTTCCAAATGTAGTCAAAACATTTCGTGTTTAACGTAACAACACTCAGATGAGGCTTAAAAATGCAAAATAAGGATGAATAGAGAGCTGTGTTTTAACACCGGCCAGCAGGCTAATATAATAAAGCACTTCTCACTACTAAGGTGATTCTCTTCTTAAGAGATTTCCTGATATGTTAGACGTTTATGCAATAAAGGGCATTTGTACAGCAGGTGACTTATTCATTAGGGATCCAGCTTTTTCACTCCTGAATATTTTTCCAATACTTCAACTCAGGGTATCTGCTGATAACATGTACCAAGTCGATACCAGTGTGCAGGGTTCAACGTTAATCAGAAATGTACTTGCCCAAAGTCAATTTTTACTTGCCCCCATATAAATTGTTTTATTTGTTAGTGGTTATCAAATAACAACAAAGATTAAAGTTAATTGTCATGTTTTATCCACCTTGCTCTCAAACTTGCAGCCATCTGCACAATACATAGTTGGAGTTTTGCCCACATCCTCTAACGCCAACCAAACTAAAATCCTGTTTCAAGGATAATTGAAAGGCTCGCTTGCACTTGAGCTCATAAAGTTTGGCTACGTTCCAAATCGCATACTTTTTCTTTTTACTTTTAGGACATACTGCAGCTGCCCTTACAAAGTACGTACTGTTGCATGTAGTATGCATACAATTGGGACATACTGTACTACTTCTTAACATTGCGCCTTGAACTTTGACCCCCTTGCTCATATATCCGCTGAGCAGAGGATTGTGGGTCAGAATAGCCAGAAAAGCATGCTGGCTTGCATACTGCAAATTGTGAACAGATGTAGTAGGACATCCTGGTATTTTTGGCATACTGCATTTTACATACTATATATTGGGACATACTACGGCTGTGTTTCAAATGGCATACTTTTTCGTTTTAGTTTTAGTACATACTACAGCTGCCCTTACAAAGTATGTACTGTTGCATGTAGTATGCATACAATTGGGACATACTACTTCTTCATAACATTATGCCTTGAACTTTGACCCTCTTGCTCATATATCCGCTGCACAGAGGATTGTGGGTCAGAATAGCCAGAAAAACATGCTGGCTTGCATACTGCAAATAAAATGCGACCGGATGTAGTTTCAAGTTTAGTTTATTTATAGAGCACATTTAAAAGCAACAAAAGTTGACCAAAGAAGGCTAACTCCTTTGCTACTTCTATCATCAGCTCTGGAAAAAAAACAATGTATTTAATTCTTTTTTACCACATGCCCGATTGAGCAAGTGAGTTGTTAGATTTACTAGCCCAACATGGCATTTTACTTGCCCTGGGCAAGCGTGCAAGTCTTGTCGTTGAGCCTTGCGTGTGTGTTGTGTTAATACACCTCAAAGCTTGTTATTAAATCAAAATGCCGACCAGAACATGAATATCTTTCTGGTCATTTAATAGCACGTCTCCTGTATTTATACCCAGCTGGATTTCATAGGAGGTCTCCGGCCGCAACCTCTGATGCTGCCTACTGTCCTCCGCTGTATTCGGCCCAACTCTACCAGTCTTGCCTTAAGCCGGCCTCTGGCCAACTTCACATCACACATGGACCCAGACCAGAGCCGGCCCGTTGAGAGGTCTATCAGAACCAAACTGACCGACAAACTCAAGCCGGACCACTTAGAGGTCCACAATGAAAGCCACATGCACGCCGTGCCCCCCGGCTCTGAATCCCATTTCCGTGTCCTGGTTGTCAGCTCCCAGTTTGATGGTCTGCCGTTGATACAGCGCCACCGTCTGGTTAATGAGGCTTTGAAGGAGGAGTTGAGTAGCTGCGTTCATGCACTGGCTATCCAGGCGAAGACTCCTGAGCAGTGGGGAAGTAACCCCTCGCTGGCTAAGAGTCCGCCGTGCTTGGGAGGCTCGAAGGGTGATCACACAATGGAGGAGAAACTGAAGGCCGGTCGGGAGTGAAGTGTTGTTGACTATAAAACTATTGGACTGAACTGTGAAGAAGGCAGGTGAACGCTGTTGCAGATTTCAATACAAAAAAGGCTTTCTGTGGTTATTCTATCATAATAAAATGCATTGCATTGTTAACTTTAAGTGTGTTTTAGAGGTACATTTTGTGCCATCAAACAAATGTTATAATAGCCCGTTTCACTACAGGTGGTCGCAGCTATTTTGCACTGGTGCCACACCGTTGTTGAATGAATACAATACAGAGGAAACACTGTAATTCCACAATGTGAGGCTACGGCTCATACATGTAGCTCCCATTCTCAGTGATTTCAGATTGGTGGTAAATAGTCATTTTTTTGTCAGAAGAGCACTTATTCCCTGAACAATAATGGCACTTACTAAGACCAGAGGTCAAGAGTGGATTTCTGCAAGTGAATGAAAATAAACAGTATTCTTAAAACAAATCTAAATACTTTTGTGCGATTCATGATTGAAAGTTTATTTTTGTTGATTTAAAGCTACGACGAGGAACTTTCATTTTGTGTTGATTTTGGTCCCTGTGGACAAAAGCGGTAGTTTTCCAGAGCACAGCAGCAGGGTCTGACAGTCTGCCTTGTGCAGTCCTGGTTCTGGTTCTCCCGTGCCTCCCTCCCCCCCCAGCGGGCCAGTAATGCGGCCTGGGCCTCCAGCAGCGTGGTGTCGGTGTTGGCTCCCAGCAGGGACCGGCGGAGCAGCGAGGCGAAGCTCTGCTCCTGGTCGAAGCTCTGCTCCTGGTCGAAGCTCTGCTCCTGGTCGAAGCTCTGCTCCTGGTCGAAGCTCTGCTCCTGGTCGAAGGAGGAGCCACTGATGCCGGGCACGGAGCTCTCCACCTCCCGCCGGAGCTCCGACTGCAGGTCGAAGGCGGCAGCGAAGCCGGATCTGGGTCTGTCTGCTGGTTGCTGTGGAGTATGGAGTCTGAGCTGAAGGAGTTTCTGGTGAACCTACTTGATTTTGTCTGAGGTAACTGTAGTAACTGTAGTTAACATGGTATAAGATATATGAATCTGTGAACTGTATGTGACTGAAACAATGAGGCAGTGTCATTCAGTGTCAAGTATTTAATACTCTTATCAACATGGGAGTGGACAAATATGCTGCTTTATGCAAATGTATTTACATATTTATTATTGGAAATCAATTAACAACACAAAACAATGACAGATATTGTCCAGAAACCCTCACAGGTACTGCATTTAGCATAAAGAAATATAGTCAAATCATAACAAGGCAAACTGCATCCCAACAGGCAACAACAGCTGTCAGTGTGTCAGTGTGCTGACTTGACTATGACTTGCCCCAAACTGCATGTGATTATCATAAAGTGGGCATTTCTGTAAAGGGGAGACTCGTGAGTACCCATAGAACCCATTTACATTCACATATCTGGAGGTCAGAGGTCAGGGGAACCCTTTGAAAATAGCCATGCTAGTTTTTCCTCGCGAAAATTTAGCGCAGGTTTGGAGCGTTATTTAGCCTCCTTTGCGACAAGCTAGTATGACATGGTTGGTACCGATGGATTTTTTAGGTTTTTTCTAGTTTCATATGATTCCAGTATCTTCACTCTAGCTTTAAAACTGAGCTGCTACAACCTAAAAATCGCAAGTTGCGATAATGCGTTAAAGAAATTAGTGGCGTTAAAACGAATATATATATAAGTTTGTATATATATGTATATATATATATATATATATATATATACAAACTTTTCATTTTTACCCCTTCTTCAATATTCAATATAACAGACATTATTGTGATATTTGTTATGCTCAAAGCAAAGGAATTTCCAACAAAGGTAACTAATTTTTAGCCTTCAATGCATTTAATTGTTAAAAACACAAGTGAGATCAAGTCAGTCATGTGGTACATTACTTTCTTGGTGTCTTCAAGTAACCGTTAACCAAGTCTGTAAGCCTTGTATGTCTTCTACAGACCTGCCACTATGTCATTCTCACAGACATCCTTCTTTAAGGCTCAAATAATCACTTAACATCATTATGATAGTATATAATAGTTCAAACATTCAGTTATGCTCATTTATATCAAAACCATCTCAGATAACCGTGTTATGAAATAGATGGAATTCCGAATTTAAAGTTATCTAAATTTAGTAAGATAGTCGTGCCATAAATTTTGCAATTTATTTTTATGTTTGACAGTAGGGCTGGGCAATATGATGTTATATATCATCAAAACATTCTAAATTGTCTAAGTCTATTGTGTATATTTTTCTATATTGTTTCTATCGCAATATGGGCTAGGCCTGTATTTATTTATTTTTTCTCTATAATTTCACTTGGAACTTATGTTCATTTTGCACTCGAGTTCTTAAAATGAAATCTTCATTTGTCAAGTATTTAATTCACAGAGGAGCATACGAAAATAGGCTTTACCATGTGGTTATTTCATATAGACTAGTTATTTATTTACCAGAAACCATGCTATATCGTGAAGTATATCTTTATCCAGATATGAAATAATCTATATCATGATAGAAGATTTTGGCCATGTCACCCAGCCCTATTTGACAGTGACTAGCTCTTAATGTATTATGAAATGTTTGGTAGTATAATGTCAGTACCGCTGTCTCAACACATGAGGGCAGTATGTGCACAAATTATACGACCAACTGAACTGGGTGAGTTGGCCGATGAATGCAAGATGTCTTCATTATTCACCTACAAGTCAAATTATTCAGTCAGTTTTTAGTTTTTCTCCTCATGATCGTACATGTGGTCTTACTAAAAACACAATGTAGTGATCAAATAACAATAATGATAAGTAATCCCAGGACTAATGGGTGAGAAACTGAACCACTCAATACATTTTATTAACTTAAAACAAAATCCAATATAAAATGTTTTAGTTCACAACACAAAAAAAATAGAAAAAAATATCTTTTAATCTATGGTGACTTAAGTCTTTGATACAATTATCCTATGATTCTATAAACTGTTGCTCAATTATATTTATCGGAGGATTATTATTTTAGCTTGTCGGTAATTGGCTGAACAAACCAGAGGACAAAAGTACAAAATGTTCGGTAGTTGCGCTTGTCCTCAGAATGACACACTCTTTATGTGTGTGTGTGTGTGGGTGGGTGGGCGTCTATTTTTGTCTCGGGGTTGTATGTGTCACCGTGAAGGTCTTCTTGTCCTCCCCTCAACCCTGATGACGGCCAAAAATCACTCCTCAAGCCTGCGAGAGTGATAAGACAACAAATATACGTCAAAAATCGTTGACGGGAGTCTTAACAAACAACGATCCTTTACCCCAATTATCATTCATCAGTGAGATGAATTAGCTCCAGATCACTTTCTTAATAAACGCGTTCTTGTTTGACACGAACGAGACGACACCAAACCGACGGCACACCGCAGAGCCAAAGCAAACTTTTAATGCTTTGCTGCAAAAAGCTATTGAAAGTTATTTGTTGGCTCTTAAAGCCAGGCCTTCAGTGGAATGCGGTGTGACCTCAAGGTAATGCGTGTCGTCTTCTACAATCATCCTCCGCCTGGAATTGACAGCCTGTCAGGACTCACAAAGGGCCCCGGTGAGGAGGGAGAACAACTGGTGTCACTGGTTTGGAAAAAGGAAAACAGTAACACAACCACTTTATGACCCCTGCTCGCCCATTAGAGCCGGGCCCGAGGGGGGAGAGAAGCAAGGTCGGGGCTGTGGGAGAAAGCAATAAGCCGGGCCGTACTGCCCGGGGACCCGCAGACTGTCTCTGCCGATAAGATTTACGTGTCACAATTCCAGGTGCTGTTATGATGGAGAGGGAGAAGACGTCAAGTCGTCAAAGGGCGATGAGGTGGAGTGCAGAGACTTGTCTTGCACTTTAAAGGTTGGGACTGTTTTACATGTGTGAGTAGCACATCACCTGTTTAGTCTGTGGCAGTTCTACAGCAGAATAACAGGGTGGGTCAGGTCACCTTTTGTGACTTGTTTGGGCCAGAGGTGGAAATGCACATGCTCTAATTGACTTTCTTTTACACGCACTTTTCCTGTTTCTAGTGTATTCCACGATCAGTAGTTTTTTACTTCAATAGATGCTGTCAAAGTTATCTACTGATCTACTTTTGGCAAGAAAAGCAGCAATTTGAGAGCAGCCTGCAGCCGTGCAATTAAGGCCTAATCAGGAGGAGAGTCCACTTAAGTTTGTTTTTTAACTCCGTCTCTGAGAAAAACGTTCTCATAAAGACAATACGGTCAGTATTTTTGATGATTAGTGGGTCTTAAAATCGAAAGCCACGTTAGCTTTTTCACACTTACCGTGCTCTGTGTTGTCCCCATAAAGGCTGATTCTCTACATGAGTAGTATTCTGCCACCTCAGTTATGTCAAGTATCAGTACTTCTACATGATTATATAATTCTAGTACTTTTTCTGCCCGTTGTTATTGCTTTCTTATGCAGGGCATGTTATGCACCATGTTAGAATCTATTTAGATGTTATCGCTCAGGTGTGTCAGTGTCATAAAAAGAGGCAGTTTTAATAGCAGAGTGGCCATTTATGAATGTATTTCTAATTAAATCCATCCAATTAAAGTTTATACATATACAAGTACATTATTAAACTAAGAATTGTTTTCCATAATGGGATGGCATGTTTATAAATGGGGTTGGTTTAAATAAATGTTAATTTTTTTTTTGGCTAACAAGTGGTGGAAGAAGTACTCAGGTCCTTTACTTAAGTAAAAGTACCAATACAATGATGTAGAAATACTCCAATACAAGCAAAATTCCTTGTGTAAATGTACCATTAGCAAGTACTTGCCCTGCAGAAAAATGGCTCCTGTGACAATATTAGATTTTTAATACTTAGGCATCAGTGTGTGTAATCATCATTTCACTGTTGTTGATAATATATGGTTAGGTAGTTTAGTCCAGTGGTTCCTGACCTCGGGGTCAGGCCCCTCCAAAGGGTCACATGATCAATCTGTGAGGTTGTGAGATAATAGAGGAAAGAATAAAAAAAAAACTTTTGCTGCACAAATTTAGATTAATTTATTGGATTTTTCACAAAAGCCTTTTTATGAAATATTGAAAAATTCAAAAATGTTCAATGAAACCATCTGAAAATCACTGTTTGGTTGAACTGCTAACAACTGACAAGGGGTCACAAGCCAAAAACAACAATATATTGTATTTATTTATGTAAAATGAGAATCTGAAAAGTAACTACATCTGTAAGATAAATACAGTGGAGTAAAAATGACAATATTTCTCTTTGAAATAGTGGAATAGTATAAAGTAGCATAAAAAGTACAGTACTTGAGTAAACATTAATCCTTTGTTACTTTCCCCCACTGAGGTTAACCCTATTGAAAGGCCAATCAATGTCATCCCCACATGGGGATGGACACAACAATGTAATTTGATAAAATAGCTCTACAATAAATATCATAAATATGCTTCGCTTAGCTTGTCTTACATCTTCCAGTTTTTGTAAGAACTGTGTATAAACTGTGGTATCAATGTAATGGTTTGCATTTTATTGTAAGGAATTCCTTTAATCTGTGAGCTGTATCAGCTCAGTCAGAGTTAATTTACAGTACTGTAGATGTACACCACGTCTCTTCCACCATGTCCAGACTGCAGTGGTGATGGATCTGTCTCCGGTCCCAGGTCTGGCCCATATGGCCCGGAGGGTGCAGCAGGTCAGTGGGAACCCACCTTGGCAGCGCTGCTCCTGCGTCAGAGCCCCGGGACAGATGGTGCCAGGCTGGGCTGAGACCTCGGGCAGGGCAGGGTTCCCGCGATGAACAGCCGCTGATTTACACTGCGGCTCCGGACCGAGGGCAGGGGTGCGGTGGGGAAGGGGGGGGGGTCCTTCTGCGCGGCTGACCCCTGCTGGTTGCAGGGTCATCCATCGGGAGGGAGAGGGAGGAGGAGGAGGTGGGGTGGGTACGACAAATGGGTGTCTGAGAAAGGGTGGTTTGGTCATCCCAGGGGATTGGCTTCATACTCTGTCCGCCTGGTCAGCTGCAGGATCTGTGCAGCATGTGTGTAGGAAGAGCAGCCTGTTAAACACGTTTCATTTACACCCCCACTAGGAACAACAATCCTTACTTTTATTGTCTTTAATGCTAAATATAATTAAGGAATCTGTCAAAAGTAGCACTATTTTGTCCCTGTAAATCTGAAATAGTACTACTGTGCTCACTGTTGAACAAAACCATTATAGAAGGCAGCTCAAAATCATCAGTCCTAATTACAGTTTATTAATCAAAGAAGGGCTTTTAAACGCTCCCACGCTGGTCTGGTGATTCATCTTTAGTTGGTTTCATGTTGTAAAAACAGAGTTGAATTTAAGGTGATGGTAATAGGCTATTAAGGCCTTTTAATTGGGAAGCCCCCCCCACCCCCCACCCCTTAGCCATCTCTCTCTCACACCACACCGCCAACTAATGAAATCAGTGAATAGCCAGCTTGAAAGCGAAGGACAAAAGCAGAGATAGGGAGAAGACAATATCCTTGTGTGGGAGAATTAGTTACACTCAGTAGTCTAAGTATTCAAAGCGCACAGCAAAAAAAAAAGGGGGGGGGGGGGGGGGAGACTAGAGAGGGATTAAGAGAAAAGTCCACACAGGTGGGTTTCTAGGAGGGAGGAGGGGTCACATGACAGGACGTTACCTCGTTTGATAAACAACAGCCGGGGCCCACAGGAAGGAGGAAGGGAGTTATTTTATAGGCGGAATTAACTGCTTCACCACATCAGGTATTCATTACGGTAAATCTCCCAGGTGTGCCATACATGCAAGTAAAGTCAAACATCTTTGGAGGTTGGATTTGATGCAAAATAACTTGGACTGATAGATATTTGCTGCGGGCGGTGAGGGTGGGAACTGGCAAGGACCTCACAAACTGATTCCAAATCACTCAAGTGTTATTTTTAGTGACGCAGTTATGAGTTTGTAGCAGAATACAGGCTGAATATGATTATTGTGCACTTGTGTCAGGAAACAAGATTCAGAATCACAGGTAGACCTCCGCACCTTGTTTTCTAAGATTGTTGAGGCATTAAAAACTCACAGCTGTCAATCATGACATCTCACCCCCCTTTTTATAGCATCAAATAACTCATTAAAACCAAACTTATCAGAAAAATGAACACTTGAACAAACATCAGTGTGATAAGAACTACCTAAAATGACAGAAACCCATCCGCTAACATGGAGGAGGCGGGCTTTATGACCTATACTGCAGCCAGCCACCAGGGGGTGATCCAGATGTTTTGGCTTCACTTTTGGGGAGCTGTCCTGTCGTCCAACTTTATATACAGTCTATGATATAAACGTAGCCACAATTTATATTAAGTATGTTTATTTACACTTAGTCTGATCACTCTGTAAACTACTGAGAGTCAAGAGGTTAACTACTAAAATAGTTTTAACTGAATAGTCACAAATTACTTTCATGAGCCTGGGAACAATGGACTTGCAGTGCTATGATGTAAGATTTACGACAACTCCTGAAATAGGTGATCTGAAAACTACTTTCAGGAGGTTGAAGTGTCTCCAACATGTATCAGTAACAAGGCAGCTGGTTGTAATTCCTCACTTAACCTTTCAGGCGTTTAATGAAGTAAAACAAGTTATGGAGAAAAATAGGAATGTCACCTTTTCGTGATTCGCTCCGCTGGAGAGAATAAAAGTTGTTGACGTACAGTAGGTGATTTATTGTGTTATTTTTTTTTTTGATCGACAATAAAATAATTCTGTTTACAACTCAAAAATCCCCCACACACACACACACACACACACACACACACACACACACACACACACACACACACACACATGGTCATCAGATCTGGTGATCCTGTGTCTTTTCACATAATGACCAAACAAAAAAAAAGTTTGTGACAAATCAGCTGACAGCACAGATGATTTTAACATCTGTATCTCCACTTGATGTGTGACAGGCAGCCTTTTTGTTAATGCGTTTTTTTTTTTGTTCCCCCTGCGTAGCTCAGGCAATCACATGATCACAGCACTAAGTCATGAGAGTTTTTCCTGGGGGTGTTAAGGTATAGGGCTGGTTAGGCTGGTTTTCGGGCCAGAGTGCACAGGCCAAGGCCTTCGCCCTAAGCCCTGCACACTCAGTTACTGACACGCATGCTGCTCCCCTCCCTCCCCTCCCTCCCCTCCCTCCCCTCCAGGGCACTAACCAGAGGAGTGTGCATGTCAAGACAGATGGGTCACAGATAAGGCTCTTTCAAGGCCTTGTCTCTGGGCTCCCGCTGTACCCTCTCTCAACCTCTGTGATCTTCCCACTCCTGCTCGCTAGCTTTGAACCTGCGCCTCATTCCTAGTGCGCCCCCTCCGTCTTCACTCGCTGTCAATCACATCATTTTCTGTGCAAACTATGACCCAGTTTGCACACTTTGGCTACTTTACCCTTCGCCTTAAGCGGTTTTCTCCTCATAAACTTCTTTTGACCTCTTATCAACTTTCATTCGACGTTTTAAACAGCCCTCTCGCTTGGAATAATGATTGCCCCAAATCTTCCGTCAGCCTCTCCGGGGCTCCCAGTTGCTCACGGCTGAACCCCGACACATGACTTCCTCTGCCTCCCTTCTTCCCTCCTTCTTTAGCACAGTGTCTCAACGAGGATTACATGCACTTAACCCCCCTGGAGTACTCAACACCCTATATGATCATGGTTATATCTCATGCACAGCCTGAAGCTATTATCATATCACCGTATTATGTTATTGCTTCTCCCCTTGGGTATTACTCAGTGCTGATGTTTTTAGTCAAAAGGTTGTAAGTTATTCAAACAGCAGTGTTTTAGAATATTTTGTGGTATTATTTTGAATGACAGCCAGCACATAGACCCATGAAGCATATGATATTCACATAGCTGCTTTTATAGTCACCGCAGAAAGACCCAGCCACACTCATAAACCTCCGCTCCGACATGTTTATCATCATAAAACCAAAGGGAGAGTTAACAGAGATTGAGCACATTTATGGCTGAGCTTCAGATATCATAAAAAAAGAATTGATTAGCACCAGGTTTTCTCATGCGGGCAGTGGTGTCACTCTGCACCTGCTGAACTCTAGTTTTAGATGGCATACATAAATGTTTGTGTTAGTTATTATTTCTCAGTTTGTAGAGATGATAGCAGCGCGGCTCTTGGAGTGGCAACGTCTGTTGGTCTGTTGGTCCACCACTTTGGTTAAGACTGAAATATTCTAACAACTAGTGGATGGATTGCTATAAAATTTGGTTCAGACCAAAGACTGTACATAAGAAGTGGACGTAGTCACTGTGACGCCACCCATTGGTCTGTCGATCACGGTTTTAAAGCCTTGAGTTTGGGATTTTGACCGTCGCCATCATGGTTGTTTGGAACCGGAAGTGACATGAGAGGGTGGAGCTAAGTACAACCGAACGCTGAATACAGTGCTGCAGGGATGACATATTTTTGTAGGCCAACCAGGAAGTCAGCATCGCCCTGGGTTCCCTTGTCAAAAACCCAATGGAGATTTTTCCATTGGGTTTTGGATTATTGCAGAAAATAAGCTCTGTGGCAAACAAACATTTATGATACTTACACGTTTTGTTCTGTAAAATAGTTTCCACAGATGAACACCACTTTTATGATTGTTTAAAGTGTGAATGCAATCGCCAGAAGTAAAAAGCTAACGTTAGGCTATAAAGGAACTATACCACGGTTGCATGAGCACGAATATACGTAATAATAACCGGGCTGTAAAGGCGGATGAGTCGGCATGTTTAGTAGTCTCATTTAGCCACTTGTTAGCAACCGTCTTTTTTAAGACATCTAGAAGCTTCAAAATTCACTAGTGGGATATTTACTGATGTATTTTATATCGTAGAACAAAACATTAAAATCTCTTCAGCCTGTGTTAACCACAGATCTTATTTCAGGCATTAAAACTAAAAACCCATTGACTTCCAGACGAGGGAACCGGGAGTGCTAAAGTGCTAACTCGTTTCTGGGCTTTAGGACTCATTCCTGCATCACTCTATAAGACATATTTAGGCAATCAAAATGTTCTAATTAACTTTCATGAACTGAAAACACACTGTTCATTCATGGTTCCCAGAGAAGTAATCCTGGTGACTTTGGTGATCCTGTGACTTTTCTTCTAGCTCCACGAGGCTGACATTTGTGGTTTTGAGGTGAATTGTACCAACAACTGTTGGATGGATTGTAATGAAAACATTCACGTTCCCCTCAGGATGAATTGTAATAACCTTGTTTTGTGACCAAATACCTGCAAAAATAATGACATTCCCACCAACTTTGGCTGCACTTTGTGTTCAGTGCTAATTAGCTAATGGTAGCATGGTAATATGTTGAACTAAGATGGTAAACATGGTCAACATTATATTCGCTAAACATCAGCATGTTTGCATCATTATTGTGAGCATGTTTGCACGCCAAAGTACAGCCTCACAGAGCTGCTAGTGTGGTTGTAGACTTTTGTTGTAGAGTCTTGTTTCAGTCAGTAATCTCCCAACAGCACGCTACACTTTTGTGTTGATTGTATCCCATTCGCTTCTAAGAGGATGATTTACTGATGCCACATCTATAGGGTGTCTTTGAGTCCTATATTAACCCATAAGCGATATTGTTGAAGCTGCAGTTTGGGTCAAAAGGGTCAGCCATACACGAAGCCAGTAAACGCAGGGTTAATCTCAGCTCTTCCAGATGTACCAGCCGACTGAAAGGAGCTGCGAAGGCTCCACTCGGACTTCCACAAAACGTGATCTATTGTTCATCTGTCAGCAGCGCCGTGATATATTCTATCCTACACTCGTGGACAAAACATACCCCGGCGATTATACAAGCGGGGCCATTCGCCCTGCAACAACGCCAGCCCGGTGACTGTGGACACCAGGCAGCTTGACCCCGGGGTCTCGCACTCCTTTGTTTCCACTGACCTCTGTTTCTTTTACCCCCCTCTGAACCTAAAACCTCTGTCCTTCCAACTGCCCCCTCCTTCCCCTGCCTCCTTCTCCCACACACTCTTCACACACATACAAATAAAGAAATGGGCCCCCTTCAGTTTATTTTATTAGCGCTTTGAAACCAAGGCCTTTTACAGGGGAGTGGAGGGAAAAAATAATAGGAAGGGGCTTTAATTACGAGAGTTATTAGGGCTCAAATAAAACAACGGGGTCAGGGGGAAGCACTGGGTCAATTGGGAGTGTGTGGGCTTTGATATGAGGACTTTGTCATCTTTGGGTTCAACCCTCATATCCTCAGAATAGGCTCAGGGTAATACTGAAGAGCTTACCGAGTGTGCACACTTTCTCTGTTTGCCTTTATGAATGCTGAGTGTGTGAGTGAATGAGTGAGTTCTGGTTGTTGTTTACATCTCATTGCACTTTCTACTATCTGATGGTTTGCATTGTATGTGCAGGAGGATGCATGCGTGCCACATAGATCACTATGTACAGCTCCAGCTGTGTGTCTGTGTATACATATGTGTTTGTTTAATGCCAGGTGTGCCGTCCCCTTCCTTTGTGATCAGCCTAACTGCGGATTGTGACATGGAAGCCCCTGCAATTTCCTTTACTCAACTCTTTACCGGCTTCCGACTCCGTCATAGTACGATTCCCCTTCTGTCCACCTCCTCGTGTTCCCTCTCCTCCACTTCCCCTTCCCCTCTTCCTCTCCTCCCGTGTAACCGCTCCCTTCGGCTTTCTCACTGTTTACCAAACACACCAATGGCCTCCTCCTCCTCCTCCTCCTCCCTCTTCCCTCGCTCCCGCACATGCACGCCCTTTGTTTGCGCTCATCTGAGTAGAAAATGGTTCCCAACTACCGGCGGGGCTGCAGTGTGAGACAGGAGGCCTTAAGTGGTGCTCGCCGGGGGGAGAAACAAGGGGCTCTGGATGCTGCTGAGTGCTGCAGACGCTCCATCCACCTCCTCTGGGGGTGCAGAGGGATGAGGGAGGGTGAGAATGGATGAGGAAGAGGAGGGGAATCCCCAGAGTTTGGCACAAAGAGAGACTGTGAACGGTGGAGCCTGCGCAGCACATGATTGCACTCTTTGCTGATTTACTGTAAATTTGTGTATTTCTAATTTCTGTAATTTGTAAACAACAAATTACTGGCTGATTATTACGACACCGTCCCACCTCAGACAAAACATGCAACGTTGTATTGTTGGATATAATGTACGTCTCTATGATTATGTCTGCTGTGCCGTGGACTGTATGTGTTTTCAAGTCATCTCCATATAAGTTGTAAACATTGCAGCCCTCCACACGTGAAAACACACGAGAGATCCCAAGAGATTTGGATTAAAAAAACAAGCAAAAGGATTGGAGAGTGAGGGCAATGCATTTCCCAGAATTCAGTGTGCGGTCCAAAACAATATTTGGCACAAAGGGATTATACCTTTATCTCTAAACTTTTGCATCAGTCACAGTCGGAGGCCACCGCTACAGATCCCTGCAGAGGGAGAAACCAACAGACAGATGTGTGAGACAGATGTGTGTGAGAGAGAGAGAGGGGAGAGAGAGAGAGCGTGCTGCTGGGTAAGATGTAGGTATTATAAGTGGCTTGCTCCGGGATGACCAAGTAGGTCAAGAGAATCAAGGCGGGAGTGAAGGGGCTCACAAAGCTGTGAGGGGAAGGTCAAGCGTGAAATCCCTCCCTCCTTGCCACTGTGACCCCCCAGGGAGGAGCTGTGGACAAGCAGTGAGGCGTGTGTGTTGTAGCACAGTGCAGTAAAGACGTGGGCATAATATGTGGCATTGGTGGCATGTAGCTACAGTATATAAAACTCCAACAAGTATCAGTACCTAGTACCTTTTAGTCGGTGAAATCCGACCTGTCAGATCCAGCACACACCTTTATACATACACCACGAATACTTGTAACATTATTTGAGCTCTGGTGTAACATTAAAGTACAGAAGATATGTTTTTATGCATTATTAAAATGTATTGACTCTTTGAGAGTTGTTTCTGGCGGAATAGCATTTGCCTGAACATGCAAACGGCAGCCTCGATAAACAGACTTTGCCTCTCTATATCCGCTGCCCAGAGGATTTTGGGTCAGAATAGTCAGAAAAGCATGCTGGCTTACATATCGCAAAATGCAACCAGATGTAGTAGGACATCCTGGTATTTTGGCACGCTGCATTTGACATACTATGTATTGGGAAATACTAAATAGTATGGTAGTATGGGTATTGGAACGCAAAGCCAGCTTTATACAGATGTGTGCATGCATGTGTGTGTGTTTGACTGTTTGGACCTGCCTGTGTGTGAGTATGCAATGCCATTCAAGTATTTCCACTGCGTGCACAGAGAATGTGTACTGATGCATGCAGGTACAGTGTTTGCAGTGTCAGAAATCTCTGCCCAAGTTTGCACGCTAGACGTGTGTGAGTTTCATCTTTCACTAAATAGTTTATGTTAGCATGTACACCTGCTGCCCTCTGCACTGTAAGCCATTATTTATAAAGGTTTTACAGTTTAAACTATTGGTGTTATTGATGTCAATTAAGTATTTATTATTTATTTAAATATCAGAGATACTTTTGGGTTGACAGGTTGTGAAAAAAAAACCTTCCTCGTCCAGCATTGCGTTGTTTATTTACCTAGTACTTTAATGAATCTACTACTTAATAACATAATATTAAGAACGTAATTAGTTACAAAACACACTTTGTGTTTTCTCATTTTATGTCTTTGGGCGTCAAAAGATTTGGGTTCCACTCTCTAATAAAGCATCCTTTAAAGGCTTTATACATGCCTTTATTAAAGGGTAAATTCTGGATGTTTCAACCTGGACCCTATTTTCCTATTTTCCCCAGATCCTACAAATTGGAGAGCGGCCGAGGAGAAAGAGAGAGAGAGAGAGAGGCTACAGGCAGATGAGGCTGAACCAGCTGCTGCAAGGCCTCCAAGCTCGGGAGGCTGGTGGTATTCCTGTGAGTGCTGTGACCCTATCTATGCCCACAGAGGAAGAACAGGACCTGTTAACGCTGATATTCAGATTTCACAATGAGATTTCTCCTTGAGCGGGACTTGGACACAACAACAAACAGACCGGATCAAGAGAAAGGTAAAGAAAACATTTTATTTCTCTGTAGGGTCCTTTCCATAATGTCGTCAGACACTTATAATAACAATCTGAGCCTGTCAGTGGCAAAAACAAGAACTTTTAGTGGACGTAACGTTACATTGACGCTGCTCACTGGCCCTCGCAGCTCGTTTCGCGGTTGCTGGTTACAGAGTTATCTCTCAATACCTTTAAAACCTTTATTACATTTGTCATAGTACATACAGATACATACATGAAATATGTCCTTTAACCCACCCGTAGTATTTTTTAGGAGCAGTGGGCTGCTGTAAAGCGCCCGGGGAGCAACTTGGGGTTTAGTGTCTCGCTCAAGGACCCTTCGACATGCAGACTGTAGGAGCCGGGGATCGAACCGCCAACCTTGTGGTTAAAGGACGACCCGCTCTACCCACTGTCACTTAGACACACAAACATGGGAAAATAGGGTCCAGGTTGAAAAATACAGAAGTTATCCTTTAATGGTTAATAGATAATTGACTAATGCTTTAAATATAAGTTATAAGCCATTAATAAGAACATGTTTTGGGTTGCCAGGTTGTGAAAACACTCCTTGATTGATTGAACCATACAACCTCTCACCCTTCAGACGTTCTGGACCAAAATGAACAACTTATTAAGCATTTATTAATGGATTATTAATGGATTAGCAACATTTATAAATACAAATAGAAAGGATAAACACCAGCAGTGGGGATTTTTCACAACCTATAAACATGATGGCTGATAACTGATCTATTAAAGGCATAACTTACAACTAATGAACCCATTAAAAAAAGGTCGGTAAATGTGTGTGTGTGTGTGTGCGTGTGTGTGCGCGTGTGTGTGTGTGTGTGCGTGTGTCTTTGTGTGAGAAAGTGAAGGATTCCTACGAGTGCGCCCTGCAGTCTGATGGCTCATCCTGTCACACCCTGTCGCCTTCAGGTCACTGCTGCACGGCGGCTGCTTTTCTCGCCCTCTCTCCACCTCAGCGCCCGGCAGCAGCAGCAGCAGCAGCAGCGCCACTCCCACCGCCACTCACCCTCCTCTTCTGTCAAACGGTACGAACTGTTTCTCTTTCTCCAAACACTTAAAGTGTCGGGTTCATTTAAGCTTTGGTGCCCATTATACACATTGTTGATGAACTGGTTTGATAGAAGAGTTTGGGCTTCACACACACACACGATACATTTCAGTGTAAAAATGCATTACATTCTCAGCATTTTTACTATTGTCCCGTTAGCGCCCATCTAGAAAGCTTTTTCCCCTCTTAATGAAAATATGTATAATCTTGAGAACAAAATGCCAGAGGTAGTAAATGACACAATACAGGAAAAATAGAAAGAAGCTTGGAGCTGTTGTGACTGATTAGACGTAGTGTGTCCCGGCCATAGACTGTATAAGATATGGACGTAGTCTCCGTGACGTCACCCGTAGGTTTCTAAAGAGCTCTTGTGAAGCTCAAAGTGAAACGCGTTCTCAACTCGTCATATGATTCTGATGGTCATACTGATGGTGATGGTCATACTGATGGTGATGGTCATACTGATGGTGATGGTCATACTGACGGTTTTTCAGACCCCTCGACGTCACTCTTTTGGTCGCAGTAAACACGTGCTTAATGTTGTGAAGTAAACAAAAACACGTGCTTAGGTTCAGGTTATAAAACCACTATAGTAAGGTTTAGGAAAAAACAACATGGTTGGGCTTAAAACTACTACGTTTGTACTAGGGATGCACCGATACCACTTTTTTTCAGACCGAGTACAAGTACTTACATTTGGGTACTCGCCGATACCGAGTACCGATACGAGTACTTCCCTGTGCCAAAAGACCCTCGTTAACAGCCAGCTGGAGGGTGTGTGCGACACACGGCAGGCTGGGGAGTCCCGCATATGAGGCGGTGTGCCGTGACCGGCTCTAGGTCGGCTTGGAAAGGCTCGGGGCGAAGGTGGCTCGCGGCCGCACCTTTACAGCGCTCCCCGCCCGGACCTCGCTGCACTCTGGACAAAGGGCTTGCTGCGCCCTCTCTCCCCGCCGGGGAAGGACGGGGCCCCCTGCTCCCGCTGCGACTGTCAACCGGGGCGGACTGTCCTCAGTGTGCCCCAACCGCGATGTGCCGCCAGGGCGGGGATCGGTACACGTAAAAGGCGCCAGGGGTCTGCGGCGATGTTGACAACCCACCCGACCCGTCTTGAAACACGGACCAAGGAGTCTAACGCACGCGCGAGTCAGAGGGTGCAAGCAAAACCCTGTGGCGCAATGAGACCGGCCCGTCTCGCCCGCACCGTAAGGGAGGTGGAGCGTGAGGACCCGAAGGATGATGACGAGAGGTTAACGTCACGCTGCCGTAAAGTGGTATCGGCGCCGTTGTATCGGAGCCGTTTTGCGAGTACGAGTACGAGTACGAGTACGAGTACATGAGCACAGTATCGGACCCGATACTGGTATCGGGTATCGGTGCTTCCCTAGTTTGTACAGTGAATATAATTGAAACGTGTGAGTTATATTCAAATTCACCCCCTGTACAGTTGTCATGAACGGGGATATTAGCTATAGAGACCAAAACAGTATTTTGTACCAGGCTGTAAACATGTTTATTTCTGTTGTACAGTCGGGCATTTTAACATGGAGGTCTACGGGGATTGACTCGCTTTTGGAGCCTCAAGTGGCCGTTTGAAGAACTGCAGTCTTTGTCTCCTCCGTGTTGGCGTCATTTCTCAGCACCGTTGCCGCTTGATCCCAGCTTACTAGCATGTTAGCTGTTAGCTCACCAGCTGCAGTGAGTGTAATCACTACGTCACCAAGATTCAAGAATTAACGGATGAATTTTGCTGTACCACTTTCTGCTAATCAGATAAATGTTCAGTTCAGCTACTTAAAGATATTAACAGTAAATTTCCAGCCCGTTCTCAGTCCCAGGGGGTCAAATACCGACACTTTGTCACGGCTGTTGGCGTTTGATATACCGCCGCACAAGGCAACCTTTAGCAGCAGTAGGAGACGCACCAGGCTTTGTATGTAAACCCATCCGTGGCAGTAAGTAGTAAACGCTGTGCTGTGGTGACGTAGTTTAGAGAGTGAAAGACACACACAGGAGGGGAGCTGGAGAGGCCAAACAAAGGCTTTCACATTCAGACAAGGCTTTCATCCAGGAGACCACATTACGTTTCACTTTCACTTTACGATCAGCTGTTCGTTCGTGTCCCGTGTTCACAACGCCCAGTCACGTTTTCACTGTAAAAACGTAGTAATTTTAAACCCAACCATGTTGTTTTTTTTTCTGAACTAAGTGGTTTTGTTTCCTGAACCTAAGCAAGTTAACTCACAACAGTAAGCACGTGTTTACTGCAACGATGAAAACGTGTTGAAATGTCAGGTTTTTCAGTCTCAGTTAAAACGTTAAAGGTAAAAACTTCTTCATCAATTCAACACCCAGAGAGAAATCCACTATAGAGGAGGCAGAGAGACCAATATTTCTCCACTGACAGAATGCAATACAGACTCAGGACACTCTTACTTTTTTTTAGAAAGCGACAAAACTTTCTCTTTTTTCGCTAGTAAAACAATTTCTCTTTTCCTTTTTCGAAGCTACAAACTCACTCTCAGGGCTGTTGGCCTGATGTTTCCTTTATTCACACTTGGACTGTCTAGTGAAACTAAAATCCTCACAGTTTGGCCACTGGACCTTTTTTGGAGTGAACAGTTATGTTACTGTATCTATATTATCATTTGACAGTTGTATTATTAACAGCAGCCATTTCAGTGTGATCTCATGATGTATGGTTATTTGTTCAATGCAAATTCTGTATCATCTAAAAGCTTTGCCTATTGTATTTAGACCTACCCATGTTCTCAGGATGGGGGCTCTGTAATGCTCCACAAAGGAAATAATTACTCCGGGTTAAAATGGGATTATGATTTAAAGTCAGAATTAGAAAGTATACATCGGGACAGGGCGGGACAGGAAGACAGTTTCCCTCTTGTGTCTCGCAACTATATGGAAAACTTTAATTAATCATTGTCATTAATTAACTACAGAAAATTGAACTCCTCTTTGCTGGCTCGAGGTAATTGAGTTTCCACACGCTTAATTGCTAAACTAGCCAATACATGTTGGCCTCTTTGACGGCGATACATCATCATCATCACAAAGACAGACGTTACATAAGAGCAGAGAGATTGATTTCCCCTGTGAGGAGAGGTGTTGCTCTGCTTCAGGCTCAGATAATGAATGACCAGTAAACTACTTCAGCCTGTGAGTGACAACTTGTAAGTGATGACTTCGAGGTTTCCTTTAACGTGCCGTCCTGGAGAATAACGCAGCTGTCATAGAAGAATGTCCGCCTGAATTTTGATGTTTTTCCAAACTTGAATTTAAAGTTTGTGAAGCTGTTAATGTGCTGTGAGTATGTTTCATGACCCTTTGGGTGTTTGGAGGGCATTGAATCCTTTCTGAAACGGGTAAAAAAGAGGAGGTGGTGTTCATCTGTCAACAGACACAAGCTGTGTGTGAGGTGAGGTTAAATGAGGTGAACAGGCTGCTGTGTGAATATTTAGCAGAATGACAGAAAGTAAAGAGATCGACAGGTTTCTTCAACTATTGTCATGTGAAAACTTGACGAGATATTTCTTTGACTTAATTTGAAAAACAAACTGTTGAACGGTGTTCGAGCAATTCTGTTAACGTGATTTTATCTGACACCTGCCAACCAAGTATTTGCTAAGTTCTTAATTAATGAAATTATCTCCTTTGTGCATACGTACAATGTGGGGGAAGAGAGGCGGATAACATGAAAAAAAAAGTCCCCAGTCAGATTCAAACAGGAGGACATATCAGTTACGTCTTGAGGCCAGTTTGTACGATGTGTTGTCCGAACACGTCTGAGAGCAAAAGTGTTTATAGCTGTTTCAAACGGCCACACTTGAAAGAGGGCGGGGGAATCTTTTTGACATAATTTGCAACAAAACAACAAGTGGACTTAATCATGTTAGGAGGAAAAACATTGTTTATTACAACTTGGGTTTTTATTTTTTGTCGCTCCGGCCATCATTTGTGTTGGTTATAGTAACACTATGCGCACCAAAGTGATGGTCAGATGGTCAGAACCTGGCAACGTAGCTCAAAATAGATCCAACAGGTTGTAAACAAACCTCCTGGTTAGTCAAATTTATTTGCAATTGTAAATTTAATGCACACAGTAAAATTATTACCCAAACTGTCCTTCATAAATACAACCAAGTATCATGACAATGCGTGTAATAGACCCGCCTGTCCACCAGAGGATAGCGTGCCAGTGTCGTGTTTTGCTTCGCAGAGGTGTGAATATTACACGCCTGCATGAACGTGCAGTACCAGCAGTACCAGCAGTACCAGCAGTACCAGCAGTACCAGCAGGGGGCAACAGTACCAGCAGTACCAGCAGTACCAGCAGTACCAGCAGTTCCAGCAGTACCAGCAGTACCAGCAGGGGGCAACAAAGCCACTCACTTAGGTTCAGGCAACAAAGCCTCTTATGCCGAATTACCACCAGAGCAAGGCGAAGTGCAGCTGGTGGCGAACTGCCATGCAATGTCTATGAAAAGCTGCGGTGTCTATTCCTGAGCTCAGCAAGCTGCGGGCGTTTGACTGTGAATGTGAATTCAGCGTTTGTTAGGTTTAGAAAAATGTCACGGTTGGCCTTAAAAGAAGTACGTAAACTAAGTAAAATACGTATGGAAACAACGAAACATAAGTACGGAAAACACGTCACTAAGGTAACATAATGTACAAAACAAAACACCTGTGTGTCCTGGGTTGTTGCCGGACCATCCATCTCCCCCCCCGCCCACCATAAGCAGTCTTTCATATGCACGTGGATGCATTTCATTGCAGTCAGTTCAGACTACATGGCGAACAATGACACACCAAAAGCAAGAACGGCGTTCTTTTTGCACACTTTTGTCCTTAAGTATTATTGTGTCATTCATACGCCTTTTTCGTGCGACCGTGCTGGTAAATATCCTGCAAAATTTCTGCATTCAAAATGTTTTCATTGTTAATACTATTAATGTCTAAGCTTTATTTTGCTGCTGTAGCTGGAGCTGGTTTTAGTTACTGTATGTACAGTCAGGTATTTTATCAGTGCTTCCCAATCTAGGGGTCGGGCCCCACAGTCACAAGATAAATCTGAGGGTATTAAGATAATTTATGGGAGAGGAAAGAAGAAAAAACAACGTTGTGCTTCACAGATTTTAATTAATTTTTCAGATTTAATCTCTAATCTTTCCTTTTTTTGAAATATTGGATAATTTTATCTATTTGGGACTCAAAGAGCTATCGAAGTGAAACCAACTGAGTGGTTTAGGAACTGCTTAGAACTCATAGCCTTGCTTATACGTATTCCACTGCAGATAGTACCCGCTCAGTGTAGGTGGGATTCTCAGCTGATCCCTTTAATGACGCCACGTGAAACTGCCGTTACTTCATCTTCGACGGGACGCTCACTGAATCATTTCATTGGAAACCAAACAGAGGAACGTCTGCACTTCGTCATAGTGTATGCCGTAGTTTCGCGGGCTGCCATTGCAAAAAAATATGGGTCAAATGAATAAAAACAAATTGTGGGCAGAAACGAGTCCTTAAACCCGGAAATGAGTTTGCATTTTAGCACTTCTGGCTTTTTTCGAGGGAACCCAGGGCGATGCTAACTTCCTGGTTGGCCTGGTCATCCCTGCAGCGCTCTATTGATGGTAGTTCGGTTATTTAACAATTGCGAGTTTGTACAGGATGTCTCGTTCTACCTTCTAGTATCGACTCAGCTCGCTTGGAACATCGACCGAGGTGGTACTATTTACAACGTTTACGAATGGAAACATGAAAAATCGTCGTTTTAATGTGTAACAAACTGAACTGGATTGGACTGGTTGGTGGAAACGCGGCTATAGAGAGCTACAGGAACGAGTCCTAAAACCTGTAAATGAGTTAGCCTTTTAGCTCTTCTGGTTCCCTCGTCTGGAAGTCAATGGGCTTTTAGTTAGATGCCGGAAATAAGATCTGTGGTTAATACAAGCTGTAGAGATTTTATCTTTTTTTTCTATGTCATGAAATACATCAATAAATATCCCACCCGTGAATTTTGAAGCTTTTACGTGTCTTAAAAAAGGTGGTTGCTAACGAGTGGCTAAATGAGACTAAACGTCATCACGCCGACTCGTCCGCCTTTACATCCTCGTTGTGTATACTCGCGTTCATGCGACCGTGGTGTAGTTCGTTAGTTTTTTACTTCTGGCGAATGCATTTACACTTCAAAAATCATAAAAGTGATGTTCATTCTTGGAGATTATCTTGCTGAACAAAACGAGTAAGTATCATAAACGTGTGTTTGCCACAGAGTTTATTTTCTGGAATAATCCAAAAACCCAATGGAAAAATCTCCATTGGATTTTTGTGGAGGGAACCAGGGCGATGCTAACTTCCTGGTTGGCCTGCAAAAATACATCTTCCCTGCAGCACTGTATTGATAGTAGCTTGGCTGTTAAAAAATCACGGATTTGTGCAGGAGGTCCCATGTCGCGCTAGTGACTATTTTAGTGATGATCCTCTCTGACCAATCAGTGGTCTGCAGTGTTTTATCTCCACCTAGTATCGACTCCGCAACAGAGGTGGTACTATTCACAACTTTTGCTAATGGAAACACGAAAAATAACCGTTTTAATGTGTAACGAACTGATCTGAAGTGGACTGGACTGGACCGGTTGGTGGAAACGCGGCTATAGACATCTGAAACATGACCAGGAGCCCCAAGTAGACGCTGCATTTTTTTATAATGTAACGAACGGATCACAAGCTAAAAAGTTTGGAAAGCACTGGTATAATTTTATAATCTTATAATTGTTTCGTAAAATTGTACAAGTAAGTGTAAAAGTACAGTACTTGAGTAAATGTACTTAGTTACTTTCCACCACTGCTCCCTACATGCATGTGAGAGAGTGAAAGTGTGTATATGTGTATTAGTGAGCGGGAGGCGGGCCTGGTGGCGGAGCGGGTCAGCGGGCAGAAAGGCGGTGGGCCGAGCCGGGAGCCGCGGCCCCTCCCGGGGGTCAGGCCAGAGAGGATGAAACCTGTCATTAGGGAGGTGAGGGGAAGAAAGCTCTCAGCGGGGGTGGGCATTGTCCTGGGGGCGGGCGGGTGGGATGGCTCTTTAGTGCCTCAAATAACACGGCCCCCGGCAGCCATTGTCGCGGAGTGAAAGGGCCCAATGGGGGGGTCACGGGGGTGAGGGGGCAGTTCTGAACAGTGGTCAGTGGGAGAAAGGAGTCCGTGGGTGAGGAGGGGAGAGGGATGGGGAGTGTGTGACGGGGGGGGGAGGGGGCTTTTATACAGTTGTTTTCCTCTTCTTTGTTGACAGCTCATCCAGAACCAGGTTCCTGTAGTCTCATCATGAAACCTCAGTGGATTCATCAAGTGTGTGTGGATGTGAGTGGATGTGTGTGGATGTATGTGCAATACAGAATCAATATATTGTATATATTTTAAACATATCTCTTTTTTTTTGCATACATGCACGTTTGCAGAGTGTGTTTGTGCTTCCTCGTCCTGCAGTGGGGGGGCGTAGGAGCGTGCAGGTTGAGTAGCAAAGGTTGACATCTATGCCAGAGCTCGGTGCAGAGTCAGGACCTTTCACTCGTCCCAAGTGTTTTAAGGCGACGGGTCACACAGATAATGGGGAACCGGAGAGAAAAGACCAAAGACCAAAGCTTTCCTCTTTACTGGAGGTCGTGGACGGACTCTTTGACGGCCTGTCACTCCTCTGAGCAGCAGACAACAAATAGCACACAATATATATCTAGATGACAGCTTAAGTTGGTGATTTCATTTGCAATCGATCCTTTTGCTGGTTTAGGAATAGTGAGAAAGTGTGTGTGCACGGGGTTGTCAGACAATAAATAGATAATTAATGAATTGAGAAAAAGGTGCTTATTTCTTGTGAGTTTTGTTGGTCCCTCGATCTTTACAGACTTAAATTGAAATTAAATTTTTTTCATTAAATACAGAGAAAACATCACAATTATGGTTCTTATCTTAAGACAGTAGCCCCAATGAATATCTTAAAGCTTACATTTTTAAAAATGTTCCATTTTCTCATTCTTCCTTAAAACAAACCTGAAAATATTCCTTTTTCCAGAACGACATGTCGTCCTGCTAACTGTGTTTTACCTAAAGGAGCCGGTTCTCTGCTAATGATGTATACTTTACTTTTATACGTCAAAGCTGCTCCCACAGCCAGAGCACCTAATAAACTGATAAACTGGACCAATTACTGACTCCATTAGAGTGCTTTCATCCAATCCCAATGCACTGATGACTTTAGAGGGCCAATAAAACTGCTAGGTTGTGACCTTAACGTTAAGGGACCTTAGCAGAACGAGGGGGGGGGGCAGACAGGGGTCAACAACATCTCACACTTGTCACATCGCGGTGTGAAAGTGTGTTTACATCTCATTTCTGTATCAATGCTGCTGGAGCTATGAGGCAAATTGAAATGTTAGAATGTTAAAAATGGAAATGAAACATAGAAAAAGTGAATAGAAATGTTGTATCTTTAATCTTTTAGGTGTTTTTTCTAAACCAATTTGAGTGCGGATTTATTCAGTTTTTGTCATTTTGGGGATTTTAAAGATTCAATGTTTGTACATTTTGACAGTATTTTGAATTATTGTGTGGAGACTTTTATTTATCAACAGAAGAAAAGCCTTTACTTCAAAGACGTTAAACTAAATTAATTAATGTGATAATTAATTTATTTGACTTTATTTGGTCTAATATTCAAGCTTTTAGGGCTAATTCACTTAGTAGGCTTTATTTGTCCAGTCAGTTTAATATTAACTCTACTAATATTATTAATGTCCACGTATTATTATTATTATTCGGCCCATATCTACTTTTTTTCTGTGGTTTTTGGATGAAAAGTACACTCAGCAGCTAATGGAACTATTCAAGTTATGATGCCTATAATATTGGCGTGTTAATTCAATTATATGTTTTATTATCGAGGTCACAGTTAGTGATAGAGTTGCACTAGCATGCATTATATTTAACTATGACCTCAATAATAAACATATGATACATTTTATAAACTTTATAAAGGTAGAATTTATGGCAGAACAGTTGTGTTGTATTGCAATAGATTGTAGGTATACCTAATAAAGTGGCCACTGAGTGTATATGCATATATGAAATTAAAAGCAGTGATCCAGAAGTGTTTTCTCGGGGCGCCGGTTAGGGGCAGCCCCCCCGCTCTGACATCTCTCTCCATTAATGCATGTATATAGGTCCTGTTTGTGCATGTGTGTGTATTTCGGGCCTGTGTGAACCATGTAGTTGTAAATAACAGAGTGAAAAAATGTAATTTCCCCTCTGGGATTAATAAAGTGCCTTTCTTTTTCTTTCTTTCTTTCTTCTAACGTCACTGCATGTGTGATAAAATAGTAAGATTTATGATGAATTGTGGCACTTTTGCAGCTGTTTAGTTTATTTGTCATTTTCTAAATCTCTTCTAATCTTTAGTTTGATCTTCTAAAGAGGTAAAAATATCTCCTTTATCTAATTATCTGGTCTGTGTGTGTGTTCGCTCAAGATGTTTCATTCACCAGCTGAACTCATTTCTGTGGTCCTCTGATTGGATGATCAAGGCAGCATCTCTGTACGGGATAATAAAGTACAGTAGGGGTGTGACGATACATTGGATCAATGATCAACGATCCAATATCATTGATGGAAAGTGAAAACATCGTTATATATCGCCATCTTTGTGATATGCCTTTATTTGTAAGTGCACCTCCTTTCTAAACATCCAAGCTGTGCTTAAACATGAGAAACGTGGCCCTTTATAGTGAACAACAGCAGGTCTATTTATGCACTTTTTATTAAAAAGAATAGATTGTTTTTCATTTAAATGTCTGGAAGAGCCCAGTAATAAAATAGTCAAATCATATTTTAGTTGCTTTTAAATGTTGATATAATATATACTGTAGTTGATATAAATGTAACTGATTGTGCTGAATGTGCACATGATATCGTCTTGTATAGCAGGCCTCTGAATTGAATTTACTATTTATTTATCGGACTTTGTGATATCAGCAAATATTGTATCGTTGTCCAAATAATCAATATAATATTGTATCGTGATGAAACTTGTGACTTACACCCCTAATGTAGATGTAATGTAATGGACAGGTTGAGCAGGTTTTGAATCATAATTTGACACAAAATATTGATTTAAAAATTTAAAAAAATTACTCGCTGTGTACGGAGATCATGACTGCGTCCATAGCAACGGTCTGTTATTCATAGCAGCGGCCTGCTATAAAGGAATAGAGAGTATTCAACCGCCGTGTAATAAGTGTATAAATAATGAACTGTTGTGATGCTTGTCCACCTGATGAAGGTCCAACAGGCACCAAAATTATAGAATTGATCTTCGAAATCATGCGAAACTTTTCAAGAACAAACGTGATGATGTATCTTAAATATTCTGGTAGCGCATCATGCTAAATACATTTATTTTGGTTGTGACATGACAGGAGGGGGAGGGGGAGTAGTTTGTTAAATTGTGAATTGCGGGTGTATAAATTGTGTAGTCGGTATCAGTGGTGCACTAGTGAGGTGAAGAAATTAGCAGCAGGCCTCACTGAGAGGCCTAAAACTGTTACAAGAGGGGAAAATGGAGGGAAGGAGGAGGAGGAGGAGGAGGAGAGAGGCAGGCCTAATCACTTTCCCTGCTGACTTCACAGGAGGGAGGGAGGTAAAGATCACAGCTCCACCAGCACATTGCAGCCGTCCTCCTCTCCTCCCTCCTCCCTCCTCTCCTCCCTCCCGGCCTTTTGAAGGCGGGCCCGGGGTGCCTGCTTCCCTCCCTCTGCCCACTGGGCTATTGAAGGAGTGATGGATGGCTTCATAAGGAGACAAGATCCATCTCTCATTCACAAAATCTCTCCCTCTTTAAACGACTCTTTCATTTTAAGTCCTTCTCTCGTCGTCTCTTTTCAGTTTCTCTCTGACGTCAGCGACAACGGCCCTCAATTTTTTCCTTTTTCTTTTATTTCTACTTTCTGTTGGTCACCTGCCTCTTTCTTTCTTTCTTTCTTTCTTTCTTTCTTTCTTTTTCTTTCTTTCTTTCTTTCTTTCTTTCTCGTGGATGAAGGAATGTTTCCCTCTCCGTCTCGTTCCCTCACTCTTTCCGCCCGAGGCTTGGGACAGATGTGGAGGCCTTCCTTTCCCAGCATTCCCCTGGGAGAATAGGGACAGGTCTTAACACCCTCTTGGAGGAGGGAGGAGGGAGGGAGGGAAGGAGGGGGGAGGGCAGTTTGTTGTCCGAAGGGTCACGTATTGAGAGTCAAGTGATGCATAAGTAATGCTTTGTTTGGACTGATCTGGGGGAAGGAATTTACTGGATTTGCCTGTAATTGGGTTATTTTCCTTTGAAACGGCTCATGAAACAAAGATTGGGGAGGTGAAAAAGGTCAATGCATCATGGGAACTATTATAACAGTCGGTCAGAAACATCAGAATTCAAAATGATGCCTTAATCAGCGCAGTACTATAAAATTATTAAATAAATTAAAGAAGTATAAAATCCGATTGCAACCACATGAGTAAAATGGTCATCAAAGATGCATTCAAGAAACCTGGTTACTGAGAGAGATCAGGGACAGTCATGCAGGAGATCAGACATGAAGCTCAGTAATCACATGGCTGGTCTGGTTTTCACCTTGTGAGTCTGTGTGTGTGTCACAATGTGGTCCTGGAGACACTAGCGGGAGCTACCACAGAGGTGCTTTTGAGTACTTTCACAGGTGTTTATATTTCTTTCTTTCGTTCCGTCTGTCTGTGGACAGATTTTGTCACCTCGACAGCGTCACAACCGTGCAAGATGCAGTCACAAACTGTACGGGTGCGTAGTTGAGATCAAAATCAAGGTGGGTGTTCGAAGATGGGTGTGGTCCGAGCAAGGGGGGGTAGGAACTTTACACCCACAGCCATTGCAAGATAGTCTCTAGTCTTTTTTTGTGGAGCATCTGGATTGACAGCGCAGTAGTAATGGGTCTGTTTTTTTACAAAAAGGGTGCAGCAGTAGAAACCAACTTATTTAGACTTATAGATATGGCTATATGGGTCCTTATTTTATGTATCACACACTATCAGGGGGGGGGGGGTTCACAGTCACAGGAGACAGATGAAGCAGACACAGATTTATTCATGTGCTCTGTCTAATTTCATTTTACACAATATGCAAATTTCCTAAAATGATAATAATCTTTTTTTCCTCAGATGACATTAATTACATAACTAATAATGTTTTGAGAAGAATAAGTTAAGATTTTGCTATGATGGTTGTTTCTTACAGTAGTTTATTCTTTGGGGTCCTCAGGGATCCCAGTCGGTAGTTATTGTATGTTAAATAGGTTGATAGGATGACGGTCAATGAAGTGCACGGGAAACAAATCCAGGCTTTCATTTATTCGACTGGAATGCTACAATAACTTATAAGATATTTCACAAAACTTTGCCCAGGATGTCTTTTGATTGTGAGGAGAAACTTTGCAACGAATCTTTGTGCGTTTGTTTGCATGCTGAGCAGAAAAGGAGAACTATTGATCTCAGGTGACATACAGTCGGCATCACACTGTCTGTGTATAACTGGACAGGAGTATCTAACCAGGATATTAAAACATGTACCAGCTCTAAGCAGCCTGCTGGTTATCCTCTCCTTCCTCCTCGGGCTGTCGGAGTGACAGCACACTGTGGTCGTGCTGTGAGGAGCCATTCAGGCCTCGCGGCCTCCACAGCACAGGCGTGAAAATCGGCTACATTTAATCAGCCACGGTGGAGGATTTAAAGAAAGGGATCAAGAGAGCTTTGTCTTAATGGATTGGCTACAGTTTAGGGGTCCAGCACACCGAGTTATACCTAGTTAAAAGCACATCACTCGCTAACAATATAACTCAAACCACATGGCACTTCCCTGAAAACGTACTCGCTCTGATCTTTATTACACATTTAGAAATGGAAAATATGTTGGTTGTAATATTTTTTCTGTTTTGTTTCTGCGTTTGAGAGCCGACTGAATTTGTGCAGTCAGACCCGAAGATGATCTTGATTGAGTCTTCAGTCAATCATTTCATCCGTGTTCAAAAAACAGAAAATTTGGGAATAAGTCAGCTTTTGTGTATTGGAAGTACATCAAATGACTCACACATACAGTGGGACAATTCTCTCAGTCTGTCTGTACATTAGAATTTCAAGCTTACGGCCATGGCAATTTTTACCAACACAGTAAGGCCATACAAGACGGAGGCGACATTCAGAAAAGGGCCAGTTCAGTCAAACAAAGCACTAAATCAAGTGGTTTGACACATGCTCACCAGACAGTTTGCCGTTTGTCACAGCGCCTGAATGGAACTAAAAGCAAAGTTGTGGACGCATCGGGGTGATCGCCATTTCTCCGATGCTGCACAAGAGGCCTTTTCAGACAGCTGCAACACTGATTACATTGTGTGAAGGCCAATCAAAGGAGAAAATGACGAGAGCAGTCATGCCGGACACACACAATGCACAAATGGCAGCGGTCAGATGGTGGAGGAGAGAGATTTTAAAGACGCATTTTGGGATACGGGGTCAGACGTATGGGGAACTCTCTCACACCCAGCATACCACACAGTACATCATGGAGAGGCACGTAAACACAAAGTTGTTTATCTGAGTGAGTTTGATTCCATAAATGAGGTGAAATATCACAGCTTCTTCTGCTAAATGGTCATCAGTTTATCAGAATCAGAAATCCTTTATTGAAATTTAAATTGGGACGATACAGTTGCTCTTATATAAAAGCATGAAGAATATAACAAAAATAGAAATAAAGCAGTATGTAACATGTGAATTATATTCATAATGCTACAATATATAGAACAATAAACAAATCAAACAAGTAAGATAAAGAAGAAAACTATAAGTTGGAAAAAATAATAAAGGAGCAACTGCAACATGCTGCATTCAGTGTGGCATGAGTGGTCCTGTGTCCTAATTTCATGTAATATCTCATAGTTCATGACATTATGTTAGATTTTAAGATTTTAAACAGATAAAAGATATTTAAATTATTCTAAAAAAAAAAAAAGATTAAAGGTGCATTAATGGTCGGGTTGTTAAAGATTTTAGAAACTTTTTTTTATAATATTAGTTGAAATTCTCATTACATCCCGACAGCCATCAATAAATCAAATGCTCTGACAAAAAGGATAAAAAAAATCTGGTATCTGTGGCTATCGCAGGACTGTAATAAACCCGTCCGATTATTTCAGGCCGAATGTAAAGACGGGACGGGCTGCCGTCCTGCGTGCACGCTGACCGTGCAAGCCACAGGACAGTGGAAGTGACTTTGGCTGAGGACTTTCTTACTCTGCCCATTCCTCTCAGAAGACCATAGTAATGAACACTTAAGAAGTTTTTACATTGCCTCATTATATAGTGACAGTTTTAGCTCCAGGTCAGCCACTTACTAGCTTCAAGCTTTCAACTGTCTTCATCAGCATATGGAGTTTTCTCATTTTGTCATGAGACTGCAGATGTTCAAATTTTGTGTGACTTCTTGTCTATTTTGGCTTTAAAGCTGCTAGCTTGACAGCTGTGAGTACTAACAACAGCCATGTTCTCTGTTCACGGTCATTATAACATGTTTACGTTCATAATGATAATTGTGGGGGAGTGTCTTTGGAGGGAAGCCTGAAGCAACGGACTGTCAGTGTTGTAGACTTGGCAACTTTCTCGCTAGATTTAGGGATTTTTGGAGCTGTTGCTGCTAACGTTCGCTACTTTAATTGGAAAGAGTCGGCAACACTGGGCTCGGGTTTTCGGTTGGATCATTTTTAAAAATCTAGTGTACTCTTGCTGGTTTCTCAAGATCACCGACCCTGCCTTTAAACGTTACAACCTGCAGGGCATCATCAGAAATCCTGAGGATCTTCTGACTTTGTCCTCTTATAAGAGCCACCTTAAACTGATTTCTGCCATCTTAAGTTGTTTGTTGGTATTATGATGGTTAGTTATATCTCAACTACAATTATTTCCCCCTAAAATTAAGACTTTTAAAGGGTCAGTTCACCAGAACATTTTCTCTGTTACCTCTAGTGGTATCGAGACATGCAGATAGTTTTGGTTTTATGTGTCCAGGCTTTGATATAAAGACATCAGTACACTTAAAACAAAATGCTTGTCGGACCATCAAACATCTGGAACCTTCCAATGTTGGAATTTGCGGGCTGTGCCGGGCCAATTTCTGCAGCTTTCTGAAACCGACAATCTGACGAGCATGCCCACTTCATGCAGTGATTAGCCAGCTGTGTGTTACGCTACATGTCTATCAGATCCGACGAGGACGATATGGGGACGCGCTGCTCCACTCAACTGGCAGACGTACCCTATAATGGAAAGCTCCTGGCAGGTCCCTGGTTCTCTGCTCGCCGTTTCAAACGGGAAACAACATGGCGGATATATTCAGTCTAAACAATCCACCAAAATCTAATTCTGAAAACATTTTAGGCGAGAAATAGGCGATGCCACTGCTGAATCTTCTTTCATTTTAGAACTATATCGCATAGTTTTGTGAGCCAGATGCGTCACGCTGGACGAGCTCATTTGCATAAATGTGAGTTTTTTTTTTACTTTATGCAAATACAGACTCCCTCCAACGCACAACAACAGTCCCACCATGCACTGAGCGACTGCTTCTCCTGCTTTCCATGAATAGAAAGCACTGAGACGCCCTCCGTCACTGGATCTGGCGGAAATGTGCCGCAAGATTAGAACTTCTTCCAGCTCTCATCTTTAATTCTTCACACGTCTGACAGTGTGCACTGTTCTCCCCGTTTGTACCGTTCAGAACAGGTTTAAGCACTTTGGCCTTCAAACATAGATGGACCAAACCTTGTATGAACTGGTTTGTTTCGAGCACACCTCCGGCCTTAACCATCTCTGAGATGTCTGCCATCCAAATTAAAATGGAGGTGAATGTATTTTGGAAGTTTGTGGTGCTCACAGCATTAAACAAAGTCTTACATCTTTCAAGTAACAAACGTATTAATAACCCACAGACCTCGATATGAGCAGTTAAATCTGTTGATTGGAGCTGAACATTCACTCTGAAAACTGTTGACAGTGTGTCCTGAGTAGAGCTGCAACCATTAATTGATTAGTTGTCAACTATTACATAGATCACCGACTATAATCAATTAATCAGTTTGAGTATTTTTTATTTTTTTTTAAGTCAAAATTCTCTGATTCCAGCTTCTTTAATGTAGATATTTTCTGGTTTCTTTCCTCCTCTATGACAGTAAACTGAATATCTTTGAGTTGTGGACAAAAAGAGACATTTGAGGACGTCTTCTTGGGCTTTGGGAAACACTGATCAACATTTTCACCATTTTTTGACATTTTATAGACCAAACAACCAATCGATTTTAAGCTGAAGTATGCGAGAATGGAGCAAATATGATAAAAAAAAGTTATTTTTATAAAACGGCTGCTATATCGTGACAAAAAATCATGTTCCTCTGAGTCCTACTGTGTCCTACGTTGCTCCTAACAGCATCTGCAGGTTTTCACATACCGGAGGAAAACAACCAGTCAGAGCTGATCTGAGGTCCGCTGTCCAGCTGCCGTCTATGAGAGCCGGCTGTCAATCACTCGCGAACTCCGATCAAACGGTCAAACTAAGCAGCGCTGATCAAATATGAATCAATATTCTGTTACTGTAATGACTATTTCTCTCCTCAGATGTTTTCAGAATCATCTTGTAGTTACTGTTTAGCTGTAAAATGAGAAAGTTTGTGACGCGGCCGCCATTGTGAAATCTGGTGAAGGAACGGCAAGTTCTGGTCACATGACCGGAGCACAGCAGATAGGAACGCTCACTCTCTGTGAAATGACCTGTGATTGGTCAAAGTCTGTAGATTTTCTAAAGCCTGAAAACAGAGACATGAGGAGGAGCAGAAGTCTAATTTTCGCTCAGAACACTTGAATTACAATTTGCTGAAAGGTTATTAGGGAATTTTGCCCAACGATGCCAAATATAGACTGCCTACTGACACTTTAATCAAGAAAATAATCAACAGATTTATCGACAATGAAAATAACGGTTAGTTGCTGCCACAGTTCTGAGTAACAGGGACAAAAGAGATGTTAATGTAGTTTGTTTTTTTCAGTTAATTTTTATAATTCCACTCACTTCCATTGTATTTCAGTTGAGGTAGAAATCCCAAAGATCTCAAAACATGGGAAACCAAAACTAAATACGCGACCAAAGACCACCAGATGAACGTGAGAAAAATGTATCTGAAATCTGGAGCCCTGAGTCTGAATGAAACCAACACAAAGTTATAGAAATGTGCATTAAACAACCTTCACTGCCACTAACGAGGAATTACAACAGATCTCAGCCATTTGTTTCGTCAGTTATTAGTTCAGATGGAGATTAATGAAGCGGGTGAGACTCCAAACACACAAGAAATGTTATTTACAGAGACGCAAAAACACACAGTGACACCACATAAACACAGAGTCAGGGGCCAAATGACAGAAACACATGCTGTGACACTCTCTTTGACACTCTTCTCCAGTCTCTTCTTCTCTGTTGATGAGGACAATGATGATGATTGTGGCGACGATGATGATGATGATGATGATGATGAGGAGGATAATGATGGTGGTAATGATAACAAGTACTGGCTGTTCTGTTGTCCCATCACTAAAACCCTCAAAGTGTCTCTGCTATGTGAACGATGCAATGACGGGATTTTAAAAGTCAAAAGTTTCTCTCTCCGTCTCACACACACACACACACACACACACACACACACACACACACACACACACACACACACACACACACACACATATCTGCTACCTACATATCAGGAATCGTTTCGATCATGTGCCTCACAGGAACCACAGAGGGTGTTCGGCCTCAAATGCGTCCCAAATGGGAACCAGTGTGTGCGTCTACTATGTTTGTGTGTGTGTGTGTGTGTGTGTGCGTGCCCGTTCATGTGTGGGAGGGCTGCTAGAACAGGGGATTTTTTGTGTCGGGGAAGAGAGAGGCTTGGGCACTTCATCTTCTCTTGTGTGCACTGCCAAAAAGGGCAGAGGTCAAAAGTCAGGGCGATTGGAGAATTCCGCGCTGCATGCCGACAGATCGGGTTTCAAGGGTGGGGGAGGGTCGTGGATCGCCCTAGAGGGATAGGTGCTTGCATATGTGTGTGTGTGTGTGTGTGTGCGTGAGTTCATATATACATGGAGGTGCCGTGAGCGTGCACGTGCTCGGCCTGCGCGTGCACAAATACGTGTTTATGTGTGAGCTTGTTCGGGCAGCCCGACATCTTTTTGCAGCTTTAGTGCTCAGAGCATTTGGAACTTTCTCTTGATGTTTACTGCTTTGTGGGAGTCGTTCGGAGGAGACTCGCCCATCGTACAGCAACACCTAAACTCCCCTGACCTCCATGTCACGTCGTCCGCAGTTGAAAGACGTCTATTCCAAAAATGCTTCAGATCCATTTTGGGCCGTTTGTCAGTCAGGAGCTCTGAAACCTGTCATGATCTGTAAAACAAAAAAAAAAATCAGTTTTCTTACCAGATGATAGAGTTTACTTCTATGCCATCGGTCATGTTATTTGCAATGTGGGTTTTTAATAATTCCTGTTATAGGATGAAGCACTTTGATTGCTCAGATAGTACTTTATTCTGCCTATTGGAGACAAAGTGAGTTTAAACAGGGCTGACGGATCAAAGCTTAGACCTCCTTCACAGAGCAGGAGGAGAGAAGATAGACAGATCTTACAGCAGATTATGTTCCTTGAGTTGTTTTAGGACTCAAAATAGCTCAACAGTTTTAATGAGGACAGATGAAACGTGTATTAAATAGGGCTGTCAAAGTTAACGCACATTCCTTTTAACGCCACTAATTTCTTTAACACATTAACGCAACTTGCCATTTTTAGGTCGTAGCTCAGTTTTAAAGCTAGAGTGAAGATACCGGTATCATATGAAACTAGAAAAGCTAAAGAATCCATGTCACACTAGCTTGTTGGGAAGGAGGTTAAATAACGCTCCAAACTTACGTTAAATTTTGGCGAGGAAAAACTGGCATGGCCATTTTCAAAGGGGTCCCTTGACCTCTGACCTCCAGATATGTGAATGAAAATGGGTTCTCTGGGTACCCACGAGTCTGCCCACTTTATGATAATCACATGCAGTACCTGTGAGGGTTTCTGGACAATATTGTTTTATGTTTTTAATTGATTTCCAATAATAAATATATACATACATTTACATAAAGCAGCATATTTGTCCACTCCCATGTTGATAAGAGTATTAAATACTTGACAAATCTCCCTTTAAAGTACATTTGGAACTGATAAAAAATGTGCGATTAATTGACATTAATTATGGACAATCATGTGATTGATCACGATTAAACATTGGTTAAAACCATTCTCAACAGACAGTAGATAACTTCTAGAGAGATCACCGATTGAAGAGTCTCTTTATAAGCAACAAAAAGCTTTAACACCTCACTCAGTAAGAGTTTAAACTGTCGACTCGACCGCAATCAATCCAGTGAGACACATCCTGGGTTTAAACATTTAGCAGAAGGTGCAGTCATTCAAATGGTTTGAGATGCAAAGGAGTACAGACCTCAGCGACTAGCAGCTCCCATTGTGGCCTTTGTAACTGATCATTAACGAACATGTGCTCGGGGCCTCCGGTGGCTCCCGGGGAGCCCGGACTGATCACCACAGCTGTGTTTCTATTGTGCTTACCCGCGGTGCCGAAAAATAACACAACACCCCAGCTCTGGCTATGTGCTGGAATTTATTGTGTTTACTTTCCAAAGCGTAAAGAAGCAAAGGTTGAAAAAAAAAGCAGCAGCGGTCCAGCACGTAGGAAACATTAAGGAGGATAACGAGAGCGCTTTTATGAAGCTGAATAACAGGGAGTGATTTATGTTGGCGTGATGTAAACGTTTCTTTAGGGATGATAATGTTACATGAAAACTGAAGAGACTGAAGGGAAGGCAGCGTGAAATCTGTAGGGAACAGCTTCACTAAGTGTTTCACTGTTGAGATACTTAAATACAAAAGACAGATATTCAATGACAGCCTTGTTCTTGGGCAGATCTTTGAGATTTAAGATACATTTCTAAAAGACACTTTTGATTTTTGATGCTCTTTGCAGCAGATCAATGAACTACAAAACATGCCTTAAAAACCCGTCAAATGCTACACGTTACAATAAAAGCTCTTTGTCAGCTGTTTCAGTGTGACAAAGAAAACTGCCCGGCTCCCTCATGACACTTGCTTTGACTTATATTCTGCCTCACAATATGTGAATTGTGGATTTATGCCTTCGGCACTCTGCGGTTTTTGTGGTGGGCAGAGGAAGTGCCGTACTTTGACTGTGCAATGACAGCAGATCCAGAACAAGTAGTCCTCTCTCTGTTCGCCGCTTTCAGGAGAAATCGGGGTCAAAGAATCGGTTAAATCACACAGAGCAAATATTGTACTGTATGCAAGTAGTGTATGCAAATTAATTTAACCCCTTAACAAGCCAGCCGGTGGGCATCGGTCATTACAAACTCATACTGTGCAGCCAAATCGTACATTAAATTCTACTGGAAATCTCAAAGTTTCCACAAGTATGACTTTTGTCCATCTGAATATAGGGGAAATGTGTATAATATGATGCATAAGAAATCTAGAATATTTCCATTTCATTTAATGGTGCAGCCATAATTTGAGTCAATCGATTAAAATAGTTAATCGCGATTAATTGCACATTTTTTTTATCTGTTCAAAATTAACCTTAAAGGGAGATTTGTCAAGTATTTAATACTCTTGTCAACATGGGAGTGGGCAAATATGCTGCTTTATTCAAATGTATGTATATATTTATTATTGGAAATCAATTAACAACACAAAACAATGACAGATATTGTCCAGAAACCCTCACAGGTACTGCATTTAGCATAAAAAATATGCTCAAATCATAACATGGCAAACTGCAGCCCAACAGGCAACAACAGCTGTCAGTGTGTCAGTGTGCTGACTTGACTATGACTTGCCCCAAACTGCATGTGATTATCATAAAGTGGGCATGTCTGTAAAGGGGAGACTCGTGGGTACCCATAGAACCCATTTACATTCACATATCTGGAGGTCAGAGGTCAACGGACCCCTTTGAAAATGGCCATGCCAGTTTTTCCTTGCCAAAATTTTACGTAAGTTTGGAGCGTTATTTAACCTCCTTCCCAACAAGCTAGTGTGACATGGATTATTTAGCTTTTCTAGTTTCATATGATACCAGCATCTTCACTCTAGCTTTAAACTGAGCCGCTACAACCTACAAATCGCAAGTTGCGTTAATGCGTTAAATAAATTAGTGGTATTAAAACGAATTTGCGTTAATGCGTTATTATCACATTAACTTTGACAGCCCTATTTTGAATATTTCACCCTGTAAAAAACATCACAAAACCTCAATGAAGAAACTGATACAGAATATACATGACACAGTCTGACAGTATGGAGTGAGATGAGTTTAACAACCTTAACTCTACTTAAGTTTTGTTCATACTTCAATATGAGCACAGGCAGCTGCAGACTTGCATGCACTAATAAACGTATTACAATCATGCACACAGACGTGTTACACACACGTGCACCAGAAAACAAGATGACGACCTTAGGACAGCAAGAAGAAGTCTAAAAACAGGAAATGGTGTTCGGCTGCTTAACAAGAGTTTAGGGTCGAGGATGGGGAACCCAGTACATCGCTGCAAGAGATGAGAAGCATTCACATTTTTGCTTTTCTAGTTCATGCGTAGTTGAGTGTAGTGAGTGTATGGTCCAATAGTTTGGACATTGGATATTTTATTATACACAGATGTGGCATGCATGCATTGGGCTTTACTGGAACAGTGGCCGATATGTCCTCACTTTTAGTCTCTGGTATAAGCCAAGCTTCAAAATGCTGGATCCTCCCATAATGCAACAATAGGGTCTTTAATTCGACCTTTCCTGCTTGTTAAATAAAAACTCCACACCCCCGGTTCATAACTCAGGTTTCTTGTCAAATATTTGAAGTCTCAGAAGCCTGTACTACGAAGCAGGATTTGGGGTTAGCAAGGTAACTTCAGGGTTAACCCTTTAGGGTTTTCTTTCCTACGAAGGTGGTTCACTTCTTACCGGGGGTAGATCGCCATGGTAACGGATGCTGAACAGCTAACCTGCTCCAGATTAGGTTATATTCCAGATAAGAGATCAACTCGTATAAAAGCACCGCCTGCTGACCAATCAGAGCTCGGTGCACAGATTGTATGATAACATTACACACATAAGAAGAAGTTACAGTCATAATCCAGACTAAAAACAACAGTTTAAACTGATAAATGCAGGAAGGACATCTGACTCTATGATGTAGGTGTTTACCGCTTTGAATTATGTTTTTATATTTCTTCTTTTACTTACTCTCAAGTCCGTTTCACACCGTCGGAGTCGGGGACGCAGCTGAAAGAAGGCTGAAATACTCATACACGCCATATTATTGTCAAAGGCTATAATGAAGTGTAATCTATTCATCCTATATCTGACTTTTGAGTATTCCGTTAAATTAATAAGTCTGTTAATTTACGCATTCACACATCTGCATTTTTTTCTTTTTCCAGCTGTCCTTCCTGCATTAGGCAGCTTCAACTGTGTTACTTTTAGTCTGGATTATGTGTTTAACTTCTTCATATTTATAATGTGTCTAATGTCTAATATTATAGTTTGCCCTTGGTTTGTATAATGTGCCGCTCTGCTGACAGTAGACTTGTCCATGCTTGTGATTGGTCATATGCTGCAAACCCCGCCCCTTTATATTGAACACGCTCATAGCCAGATGGAGAAACCCTGGGTTGACTTACCGACTTGATAACCAGCGTCGTAGGACCACTTGGCAAATCTTGTTTGTCAGGGTCAGTTAAGGCAGATAAGGAGAAGATACCCTGGGTATGTTGAACTCTTCGTAGTACAGGCCTCTGGTCTAATTCCTGATAACCCTCCCTGATGATATCACGGTTATTTTTTATCAGACTTTAGAAAGCTCCTCCGGAGCCGAGCCTGGTCTCACTCCCGGGCGTCATAAACTGATGTTTGGGCAGTAGCCCTCGGCGTCTTGCTACTGATGCACAAGGCACCCGTTAGCGTCTGACGCATGGGGCTTTCAACTAGCTCCAATGTAAACCTATCCGCGTGAAGAGCGAGAAAGAGGTGGAGGGGTGGTGGTGGTGGACGGGTCAGACAACCACCAAAAGTTGAGTTATTTTTACTGATGACGTTATGTCAAGTGACATATAACGTTATGTCTATAGCTTCAGTTACGTAACAAGCGTACTTGTTTTAAGAACAAACTATGATGCTTTTTCTAACCATAACCAAGTAGTTTTGTTGCCTGAATCTAACCGTGACCGTTTCACAGCGTTACCCATGTGTAACCACGTTAACCACGCGCAAACCTTACTAAGATACTACGCATAAGGCTACGCTGGGGGCTTCTGCCCAAGCAGAAAATATGACGAGTGAGATCACATTGCAGAGCCACAGAAGATGTTATACAGCTGTTTTTACTGGCATCGTAGGACTAATTAGTGTTGTCGATATTGAATATTTGAAATGGTTTCAATACTCGTTTTCCACAGTAACGATACACATTCTCTCTGACAGCAAGTTGAAGCACACACCTCTATTTATCTTTTCATAAAAATCAAAAAAATTATGCCCTCAATGTTATGTCAATCTTTCACTGTGGTATCGATATTTCTTTAAGTTAGATATAGCAGTATAGTGACAACACTAGTACTAACCATGACGAGTAGTAAACTGACGAGAGTGTGCCTTTAAGGGGAAACAAAAAGGGAAAAACTTTATGTTAAGGGGGTTAAAAATTCTTTACTGAACAGATATTTAAAGTGTTTTCACATGACAGATCTGACAGAAGGTTTTGCCTTCTGTAGCATAAGATATTAATACAAAATACAACATCACACACTGGCCTGTATTTGTTTATGTGCATGATCTGTATGTGTGTAAATGTATATTTAGCACTTCCACGATCCCAGTCTCCACCAGTTTTACACTTCTAAAACAAGCAGAGCTTTTGTTTCACACTTACTGCTGCTCTGTTGCACACGCGTGCTCACGCCTGCACCTGCTCATGTTGAAAAGCTTGAACATGTTATCCACTCACACACTCATACACACCTCACTGCCTTTACTTCTTCTTCTACATGGCCAAGTTGTCACTTTAAAAACGCTAGTACAGTATCAGATCCTTTACTTCCCCTTTCATGCTTCGCTGTATTTTTTTTTTGGCCTGGGATCATGAAAGAGTGCAAACGAGTCATTGATGGATCGGATGGAGCAGACTAAACGTGGGGCTTGACCTCCCCGCCCCCCCCTCTTCTTCCACTCCCCGGGCTGTTTGAGCAGAGTGTTCGGATCAGGACCGACTCTCAGGCCCTAATGGAGGCAACGCTGGCTCGTATCTTTGATGCTGAGCCCGTTAACAATGCGTCCTTTCTGTGACTGGGTAAGAATTGGCCAGCAGGGTTCCTGAGAGAGGGGAAAATGTAAACGGGGGATTAGCCGGACTAATGGACCCAACTTGTCGTTGATGTTAATTAGCGTTAATTAGGACCCCCTTCATTTAGCAGGTCGGGATTGAAAGGCGGAGGCGATCTGCTGGTGTTTTTGCAAATGTCCTGGATCATGTTTGGGCACACCATTTCTCATTTTTTCTCACTCCGAGCCAGAGCTCTTTCTCGTTAATTTCAGCATCTCGTCGGCGCTCGCACTCGTACACTGAGCGGCTTCCTTCTGTTTGTTCTTTGCTCGTTGTCAGAGGCCATTTGCTCTCGCCACAATGACTCCCTTTCACTGGGTTTGATCTTTGCAGCTATTCAGCCTCCTCTTTTCTAGTGGTCAAGAGAAGAAACCACCATTCCACCTCAACTCTTTGCACAGCTCTACAGCCAACCAAGCCCCCTCCCCCTCCCCATGTGTGTGTGTGTCCAGTGATCCAGGGGAATGTCAGTGGTAGGATTTGGGATCTTTTTTTGCTTCCAAGGTTCCTCCACTGAGACATAATCGGCCACTTTGTTGGGTCGGTTAACCCCGTATTGTCCCGGAGGCCCCTTAGAGCTTCGATGCCATTCAGCTTGCTGGTATCTCCCCCCTCCGCTTGGGGTGGCAGCTTTGTGCAACACGTACATGTGCAAACACACATTCAGGAAACGGGTGACACTTACACATGCACACAAACACAGAGAGGGAACGGAGCACGCTACCTGAGGCTTGTTTTTACTTTGACATGCACGGCCACCCCTTCCAACGGGCTCGCTCTCAGGCTCGACGTCCCAGCAGGATTCAGCGGTGTGAAATGGGGGGCCCACAGCTTGCTGCTGGTGGGAGTTAAGAGAGAAGAAGGGGGGGAAAAAAACGCTTCTCTCTGGCCAACACCTGGTATCACTTTATTAACCCTCGGCTGTCTTGACCCCTGAGAGCCAAGGAACAGCAGGGCCAAAGGGGGCCGCGAGGGAGTGAGAGGTGGGGGGTGGAAGAGGAGAAGGGGTGCAAGGGGTGTATGGACGTCACCGCACGGCCTTTGAAGGGGGGAAGCGATGCCCCCGCATCGGAGCCCCTGCGATGACTTTACCAGTACTGTGACCCCCCTTGACCCTGACACCCCCCTCTGCCCAACCCCAAACCACAACCCTCTCTCCCTGCAGCTGCTGGTTCCCATTGGCCCGCCGCGGGCCGCTGTGGCGGAGGGGAAGAAGGAATGGACGGAGAGGAGAGCGAAGGAAAGAAGGGAGAAGGACGGGGGAGCAGCGAGAAGGGGGCTATGCAAAAGGTCAACTGTTGGTCAGAGGTTTTTATTGGGAGTCGGGAGGGAGGGAGCGGGAGTGGGAGTATGCGTTAAAGACCACCGTCTGAGATTTTAACTGCAGGGAGGGGAATGTGGCCTTTTTCCACCCCTACACACGTTTAGTAGTTAGAGGATAGGCTCCGAGTGGACCTGTGTGCTAGCGGCCGAATGCTGAAGTACAGAGAAGTGACGCCCCTCGGCCCTGCGGGGTCATCTCAACGTCAACACTGAATGATTTCGGTTGGATGGACTGTATACTGCATGTTGACCGGCACTGCACAGCAACCAGGCAGCAAAGTTGAGAGAAGATCCTCACGTCACATACGTTGCTTATTCAGGGTTTGAAGATCTCTCGGGTCATGTAATTACCGTCGGATGGTAGGCCTGTGGAAATTCCATCACAGGGACGTCATACTGGAGGATTAGCGCTGATCCAATCAGAGGTTACGATCGGTGCGAGGCAACTCTAAAAACCCTATATGATCCTCTGATTAGTTGCTGGCACAGTCTCCAGGGATTCATGATCCACAAATAGAACCTGTAGGAACAAGTTAGCTCCTCTGACCTTTCATCAAAATCACCATCAAGATGCTTGCTGACCAGTTGTCAATCTCACCTGTACTTCAGAAAACTGATGCACAGTCAAAGATAGGAGAGCAGGGCTGCAACATAAAACGATTTCAATTATACATTATTTTTCTGATTAATTGATTAATTGACTACTCATATATAATGTGAGACAATTGTGGAAAATGGCTAATTTCCAAGGTCATCAGGTCACTTATTTTTTTCTCACCAGCAGTCCAAAACACAAAGATATTTAAAGTCCCCCTTCGCTCAAAAAAGTGTTTTTCTCATCGTTACTTAATTTGGATGTTTGACCTTCACTGTGCAGAATGATGTGCAGTTTGACACTAGAAGGCTGTTGCGTTTGTTGTATCTCTGTACTCGCCTTAAATCTGAGTTGAAGATGTAAAAGCGTAATTTTGTGACATCACAACTGGCCTGGAAGCAAGTGGTGGTGTCTGATGTGGAAACCTGAAACCTCCATTACGCATATTCTGAGAATGGACTTGAAGTATAGGAGACATCTTGTGTCAACAGTTAAATAAAAAAAAAATACATATGACCTATTTATACATAGTCATACAGCAATAAATCCAATGATATAAAGTTATTCCTCATTTGTTTCCAACAAATCTCTGTCAATTTCCGTTCCAGTCTTTTCAAAATAAAAGCCCGTCTTCACAAGAAACAAGTTAGGTTTAGGCAACAAAACCATTAAGTTAGGTTTAGGAAAAGATGGTGGTTTGGGTTAAAATAACTACGAATGTGACGTAACTTAAGTACTGAAGTTACGTGACAAATAAATCAACGTTGAGTTCTGGTTTCCGGTGGTTTTTAACCCACCCATCCACCCCGACCTCCTCCCAACACAGATTTTGTTGCTCTTTATCCTTCCTGGTTCACAATTACGTAGATTACATACGGACTGATTTTGTGGGATATATATATGAATTACAGTGCGTTACTTTTCGTAGGTATAGCTATGAACGATGTATAACAGTCTGCATACAGTAGATACATATATTATTGATGAGGGAGATAAAGTAGATGTGATTTTGAGAAGTTTTAATTTAAAATAAAAAAAATTTCGTGGATAAACCATATGAGACACACATTATTTAAATGTTCATGTCTTTAAATGTGTAGGAGGGAATCTTTAATTCACATTAATATAATACAGGGTAAAGCAGAAAAACACTCACTGTGAATGTTTGGCTTTTTTACTTGATATTTAACTTCATTAGTATTTGGTTATTCAACATCTTGAATGTATCCAGTGGTGGAGTGCAAATTCAAAGTACTTGTACATTATTTGAATATTTCCATTTTATGCAACTTTATACTTGTACTCCACTAAATCTCAGAGGGGAATATTGTACTTTTTACTCCACTACATATGTCTACAGCTGTAGTTACTTTTCAGATTACAGTTTTTCATCCCCTTCATGTCCAGTGAAAACCACATTATGTCCAGAATCTGTGAATTTTTAATATGATTTTTTCTGATAAACTGCAGGATGAAGTGTTTCTTTACGTGTTTCTCCTACTTCTGAAGCTAAATAAATGATTTAAAAAGCCTCTTGGATCAGCTGGAAAACCATGAAAAGTTGACTTTGAAGACAAACACATGATGATCTTATAGAATATGATGCTGTATATTAAACTAGCCAACAGGATATAAAGGAGTTAAAATTAGTTCAACCTTAAACATAGTATTTGGTTCTCAAAACGGTTGCTGATTAATCTTCTGTCAAATCAAGTAATTGTTTAAGCTCTACAATAACTACATTTTGATCAAAACACTATCGTTTCCAAACACATTCGATGGCTCCATACAGATCTGCAGATCACTCAGGAGTCACTTGGAGATGAATCAAACTGTCCTCACTATCTCCCGTCTGAACTGGACTCCCTTGTTGCCTAATTTTTCACTGGCCTCCTTATCGCAACCTGAGCGCACACAAACATCTGAAAACACAAGTTCTCTGAGATACACGGACAGCAGTCGCCATGTCAAGCATCTCTCTACACGGGGAGCAGCTCACAGACTGCTTTCTCTGGGTCGCGTTTGGCATTCGTCCAGACTTCACTCCAGCGACCAGGAAGACGTTGTGAAAAACAAGGTTATCTCCTGACTCAACCCCTGCAGTGCAGAGTCAACACTGTTCTGCTGCAGCTCGCCTCCACCGGCGAGTCACAAGGGCTCAGCCTTCAGCCAGGGTCCAGAGGTTAATTTATTGCCTGATCGCATGACCGCAGTTTGGAGTAAAAATGGCCGTAAACGTTGCATTATGACGGTGGAGGAAGGGTGGAGAATCGGAGTCTGCCTGCAGAGTACGCCGCTTGGTTAAGTGCATTGGTCACAGTCTGAACGCCTGACGGGTTATAATCAGGGCTGCTTGACCACAACTGACCAAACAGGAAATGAATCAGTGTTGGATTCATGGAGGGGAACTTTTGTTTTTTGCATTGTTCTTTAGATAGATAGATAGATAGATCAATCTCCCTCTTACTCTCTCTGTACTTCTTCCTCTCCAATACAGTCACACAACATAGTCACGAAACCTAATCTATTTGATTAGTGTACATAGACATCAATCTCCCTTTTTTTTCGTGACGCTCAGCACGACTTTCAACAATATATTTTTTCGTGCTTTTTCCTACGAATGTCCAGCAAAACGTGGCGCATGTGTCAAATTCTGCCAATTTCAGCCAATTTCAAATACTACTTAGGTTTAGGAATAGATCGTAGGCTTAGGCAACAAAACTACTTAGGTCTAGGAAAAGATCGTGGTTTGAGTTTAAATAACACCGGAAGTGCCTTAACTTAAGTACGGAAGTTATGTGACAAAAACTACTTACATAGCTTTAGGAAAAGATGGTGGTTTAGGTTTTAATAACACCTGAAGTGCCGTAACTTATGTACAGAAGATACGAGACAAATAAATCAACGTTGACTTCTGGTTTCACACGAGACACGAACGCCGGTCTCCTGGGCGACTGTCCGGTGTTTTTTGACCCTCCCATCCACCTCGAACTCCTCTCTACGCGGCGTTCACCGCTCTCTATACTTCCCGATTCACAATTACGTGGATTACATACGAATTGATTTCGTGCTGACCGTCACGAAAAAAAAAGTGAAATTCGCGTCGAACGAATCAATACATTAGATTTAGTGACTATTTCACAAACTGCTGTGCGACTGGGCTGTCCTCTCCGTCTTCTTTCATCCTTCTTTCTCTGTCTCTCTTTCTCTCTCTGTAGGCATCTTTTTATGGAACTGACATTCCTGGAGTGGTCGAAACAGAAGCCCTTGTTTAGAGGCGAAACCCTCCCACCCTATCCCCTTTTTTCATCTTCCTAGTTTTGGAGCCCTGGGTCAAAGGTCGAGACCCCCTCCAGCTTCAGAGACATGTCAGGTCATGCAAGCCACATAGCATTCCCTGTATAGCCCCCGCCACGCCACCCTGCCTCCCCTTCAAGCCAGCAAAAGGCCCGCTGCCTCTTAACAGTGACAAACCCCTTACACAAGAGGTGTGAGAGTATGAGCGGCTGAGTAAGCGTGTGTGTGACATTTTGAGAGATAGTGAGTACTAGCAGTCACTTGAGGATTTTACGTTGTTGAAGGTGGTTTTTGAGATGTTGTCTGAACTAAACTCTAACTTTAAAATTATATATGAGCACGATTTAAACACAGAATGAGAGGTCTAATCTGTGTGTTAGTAAAACAAGATGTGAATTATTGATATTCTGGCTGATCTCTTCCAGTAAAACAGATAAACAAAAATAAATTTCACTTCTTCGAACTAGTTTTCAGTGTTTTGACACTGTGATGAATCTAAATGGTTAAAGTAAATAAACATAAGATGCTGGGTTGCAAAAATAAATTGGTGATGTGTATTGATGATGTTTTTTTTTAAATGTGGGAAAGTTTTACATTTTCCTGTGAGAAATGATGAACTAAAGTTTCATCTGTCAGGATTGTAAGCTATGGTTCGCTGCCTTTGTGAAACATACGCAGGCACTTCGATGAAATAATGCAAAAATAGGAAATAAAAGACCATAAATTAAAGCGGAGCTGAATTAAAACTGTCGGGAAGCAATTAGGAAAACACCATAATTCCTCCAAACGGGGGCCAAAGTTGAACAGATAGCAAAATACGTGTTAAATGAAACTAACCAATTTTGGGAGTGTATCGCTGCCAAATGTTAAAGGTCACGAGACTCGGCGGGGCCTTCGCTCGTGTCCTCTTCGCTTAGTCAGCAAACGGAACCAGCGCCGCGATCCCACAAGGAACGACATGAAAAATGGGTTTGAGATGCACAAACAGGGCTGAGATGTAGTGCAGAGAAAAGGGTGACCCCTTCCAGCAGATAAACAAATAACTAAATAAATCCTGGGGACACTGGGGGTGAGGGAAGCTACCCCCGAGGGGTCAGAGCAGGAACAGATAAATCTCCCTTAAAGACGCCAATGCCTCTCCACAGTTAACCTCTTAATCAACCCCAATCGGCCAAAGGAAACGGCGCTGACTTTCAGAAACTATCATCTGTGTCTCTGCAGTGAGTAAACACCCTCACACATTCACAAAGTGTAAACCCAGCGCTGTGTGTGTGTGTGAAGAAATGCATGATGGGAATTTAATTACAATGTGCTTTACAAAAAAGGAAGGCCCCTTATGCAGATGCTAACATTTAGGTTGCACGCCACGCACTTCTTCACATGATGTCTCTCTTTGTGTACACACACTCGAGCACTCACATACTTCTTTGTAAACTACATTTTACTTCTTCCTTGTCTGTCCGTCAGCGAGCCTCTCTAGAGCGCTGCATCAGCGGTTAACCTCCCGCGAGCATCCAGATAGTATCTGTTCACGGGTCACGCAAGACACGGACGTAAGACCTCCTAACAAACATGTCATTCTTAGCTGTGAATTTCTATTTCGGTGGCACGCTCAGGTTACGTACCTGGTGGCCCGATGGCTCCTTTCCTCAATGGGATCATATTTAGCATAGGCCGAAGCGGAGCGTTGCATTGTGGGCTCTGGTGTGTTGTCAGGCCGTCCATAAATTAACAAGCAAACCGGTGGCCTCTGCATTTCCTAGGCCATCCGGTGCGGTCATGTTTACCACCCCTTGCCCCCACCCTGACACCCTCGTGTGTCAGAGCTTCACCGCACCAGTTGGTCCGGCCATCCATCACTGAGCATCAAAAACAAACTGGCAAAAAACTATTCTGTGCATTTGTTTTTATTTATGCTTTTAAGTGTGATAGCGCAAAGTTAAGACGATTCAAGGTGCGTCGGCTGAATCAGTCACGGAAAAGATGTTAAATTAATTTTTCCTCTCGGTGTTTGAACTCCCTGGAACACTTTTACGGTGCTACGTGACCTTGGACACCCGTTAGCCTCCATGTGGGAGGAAACTTACAAGTGTTGTTTGACCCAAGTTTGCTTAGGTTCTGATCTTCAGTTTGAAGTTTGAAAGTCACTTCTGAAGTTTAAATCTTCAAACATATATTTTATATCAAAACCTCTCAAAGGATAGGCTCACATTTTGTTTTAGGTTTATCTTAAAACAATGCCCACATATGTATATACACCCAAATAGTGTTTGGTCGCTGTAATTGTTCCTCCTGTCCACACCGGTCAGAATGTGAATGTAGTGCAAAAAGTGATATAGTGCTGGATAATAAAATATAGGAGATCTACAGTAGAGACCAGGGGATTAAGAAATGTCAAATATGGAATATAATGCGGGATAAGAACTGAGGTAGAGAGTTTTTAAAAATAGACATCACGTTATAACGTGAAAAGTTTATTGTTATAACAAGACGTTTTTCACATTATGACAAGAAACTTTTCTTGTTATAACAATATATTATTTATCTTGAAACTTACAACATGAAACTTTTCAAGTTTAAACGTGATAACTTATTGTTGTAACATAAAACTTAAAATTGTTAAAACCTGAAACATTTCACGTTTTAACAATATAAGTGATAATTATGTTATAACGTGAAACGTTTTATGTTATAACAACAAGTTATCACATTTTAACATGAAAACTTTCATGTTATTTCAAAATAAATAGTATATTGCTATAACAAGAAAAGCTTCTTGTCATAATGTGACAAGTTTGTATGTCGTAATAATTTGAAAACATTAACATCTTTTTATAACAATAAACTTTTCACGATGTAAAGTGATACTGATCCTTTTTTGGGGGGTGTAGCAGCAATATGGTGCTTTAGATCTGTTCTCAGCTCAACTCTTTCAAAGTACTAGCATGTGAGTGTTTTTTTAAGATAGACTTGAAAAAAATGTGAACCTTTCCTTTAAAGTGACACACACCTTAAAAAAAGTGCTTTTATTCCAGGTGGCATTGTCTTACTGTAGCCTACTGTAAAATATAATCAGATACAAATCAGGTATACAGTGTCTTTTATACAAATATTTCATCTTTCCTTGTTTTTTTTCAGTAATATTTTAAATCAGGAGTCCATGAGGAAATATTGCTAAACTAGTGTTAAGAATAATTCCGTCTTATCTCTCTAAACATGAACAACTTTCTACTCTGAATGTAAAATATTTGTTCAAGCTTGACTGCACAAATAGTGGGAGGCTAAACATGTTGAGAATACCCAGTGGTGGAAAGTAACTAAGTACATTAACTCAAGTACTGTACTTAAGTACAAATTCAAAGTACTTGTCCTGTACTTGAGTATTTCCATATGCAACTTTATACTTCTACTCCATCTCAGAGGGGAATAATGCTCCACTACATTTGTCAGATTACAGCTTTTCATCCCTTTCATGTCCTGTAAAAACCATGTAATTCCAGAATTGGTGATTTTTAATTTGATTTTTTTCTGACAAACTGAAGGATGAAGTGTCTCTTTATGTGTTTAGAAAATTCTCCTACTTCTTCAGCTAAAAAAAAGTCTTTAAAAAGCCTTTTTGATCAGCTGGAAAATGCATCATACAGCGACGCTACAAACATATGATGATTTTATAGAATATGATGCATTGCTGTAGATTAGCCAACAGTATATATTCAAATTAGCACAACTTTAAACATCTACGGCAGTGAAATGCAACATAATGCAGCAGTAATATTAATCCAGAAACATCATATATAATAGTAAAACACTGACAGGGAACATTTTACTGCACAATGAGTACTTTTACTTGTGATACTTTAAGTACATTTAGCTGATAATGCTTAGATAATTTTACTTAAGGAAGTAAAGGATCTGAATACTGAAAATAACCAACACATTAAAGTGTTCCTGCTCACTGGATGTGGCTTCAAAGAGATCTATTACTTATAAATGTTATTTAATTTGTTGTTGTGAAAGAGTACAGACATGCCAGTGTAGGTATCGTCTTTATTGAGAGATTAATGGGTGGACATCACATACATTACTAAACCTGCAGTTGATCCTCATTTAATTAACCCCTTTCTGGTCAAATTCATCATAAGCCTCAGCTGTATAGAGTTACACTCTAATTATTAGGCCCCAAACCCTGAGGTGCCCTTGGTGGCTGGCCTGCAGCTCGTGGAATCTCCTAATAGCGAGTCACTGGGCTAATTGGGAGACAGGTAAGGTTACATGTGACAGCAATTAAGCCGCGCGCAGGGCCAACCTCATGGCCTCGGGCGAGCCCGGCGCTGCGTTCAGGACCCCGAAGTGAGGGTTCGTCTTTTTAGCGCTTTCTTTCCTTCTGGGGGGGAGAGGCAAAGTTGGGAATAATAACGGTTCCCTTCCTTTTTATTGTCTGTAGATATATATTATATATATATATTATATATATTATGTAAGTTAAGTTCCTTTTGTGTTCAGCTGCTCTTGTTGCGCTCTGGTTATTTAAATATAGCCGAAAAATTCCTTATTTATCAGTCGTTTCACTTTACTTTTCCCCTGTTAATTTACTTGTTTTATTGTTATTATTATTATTATTATTATTATTATTATTATTTTTCATTATTATCATTCATTATCATAATATTTATTATTTATTATGGAGTTTCATATAGGAGCGGATAGATAGATAGATAGAGAGATAGATAGATAGATAGATAGATAGATAGATAGATCAATAGATAGATCATATAATCATGTCATGGAAGTGTGAGAGCGTGTCTAAAGACATTATCAGTTTTCAGACGGTCCCTGCAGCAGTACGGGGCCGGTGGGACACTCGACCCCCTGGCAGCGGTGTTGTTGGGATTACCTTCACATGACAAATCAAGAGCCTATCTGGGGAAATAATCAGGTCCCCGCTGCTCTCAGCGTAGAAAAAACCCCATTAGAGAACAACACTGTCACTGTTAATTACCGCACTGGCCTTTTGTGCGCTGCCAGGGACTATATAACACAATATATAACACAGCAAACCGACAGAATCAACACTTTCTCGACTGGTAAACGATTTAGGGAGTTTTTTTTATGGCTTGGTGAGAAGTTTGGCACCTTTTGTTGTTGTTGTGGAGCTGAGAGGGGTCTTAATCTGGAATATTTAAAATATGAATTTATTATTCTGCAGGATTAGTTTTTTGGCACAGTTTAAGCTCCAGTTTTTAAACGCAGGTGGGTGTTAAATACGATTTTTATACCAGTTAGAGACCACCAGTGGGATTACATCCAGTGACAGCTGACCGATGACGAGGCGGTGCTGCATGGGAGATAAAACGGCTGGTAAACTGTGACCTTCAGTCAGTTGATCAGAGGGCAAAACAATAAACAGCATTTATTTTCAGAAGAAAAAAAAATAACATTAATTTTGTATTTTATGTCATCAAATACCCTTTTAAAAAAACCCAGACAGCCGGTGCTTATATCGTAAAGACATGTTTTAAACATATTAAATACTTATTAATACTAATTTATAGTTCATACAGCAACTATAGTTTTCTCCACAAAAAAATTTGCTTCGTTGAAGCTTCTTCTCCCTTTCTGAAAAATCCTGAAAATAAAGGAACTTTAAATCCCTTCCCTCATTATTATGAAGATTTATGTAAAGTCAATATAAAATATAAAACTGGTTAAACAGAATATAGAAGATAGTTTCCAGAGTTTATTTAACCTTTTAAAGTTATTTTTCTAATGACATACTAGCAGCAGGTTTATTATACCTGGTGGTCAGGATGTTTTAATTCCAATGGGACACTGATGTAGTCCACTTTAAAGGACTTGTATCACAACAACCGCTGCTGTCAGTCAGCACCATCCGAATCGACCGCCGTCCAATCAGAACGCTCCTTACTTTTTTAACAGACTTTTAGGGCCAATCACGGCCGGCCCTTCATGTCTCACCTCTCCCGCTGAGGGGAGGGGATGTGACCTTATTTGGCAGTTATGACCTTATATGGAGCGCCGCCAGGGGGCCAGCCGTACGAGGCAGCCTGCTGCTGACACTTTCACCCAAATTGTAGCTTTGCCTCTCGGAGACGGAGCAGACAGTCGGAGGGTGAAGCGACACGGTCGAGCTGCAGAAAGACTGTTGTGCGCGTAAAGTGTCTCTGCTTGAAGCTTCTCCCGCACGCACAGGAGATCACCGAGGATATTTAGACTGCGTGTTGGGTAAAGATCAGACGTCGCTCTCCGAAACCTCAGTGCGGCGCGCATGAACAAGAGGAACAAGGGCTGTCTCGGGACTGCGCTCTCGTGCTGTCTCCAAGAGCTCATTGGGACTAAACAGATCCGTCACTGAACAACATGAAATGCGCTCTTTCAGGACGCACAGTTGATCTTGCGTGAATCCAAACGCAGTCTGCTATTGAGCGGTGGATAGACCGGAGCGGCCGGAGCTGAGAGGCGAGACGTGGTCGTCTGTTATATCCCTATAGAGGCGAAGAAGAAGAAGTGAGATAAGGTTTTATTTTTCCAGCCGACACGCCGACTTATTGGACTGACTTTTCCAAGAGGTTCCCCTCTGCAGAACAACGTGTTTATGGATTGCTGCGCAGCGAGGAGCACCGGGAGTTGTAGGCTGCGCGCTTATGCATCGATCATGTTGATACCTCGCTGTTGCTGTGAACTTTGATAGATGTTTACAGAAAGAACTCAGTAATATTAGATAAACGCATCAAATAAATAGGCTCAGATAAGCTCAGATTGACCTCTGGAGGAAGTGGGAAGCGCCTTTTCGCCCTCCCTCGTTTTTTTTTTCTCTCCCAAGACATCAGGACGGATCTCTATCACTCAGTCTCTCCTTCTGTGATTTAAACAAAGACCAAAGTGTTGGGGGATAGCATGGCAATGGTAGTAAACCAGTGGCCAGAGAACATTTCTGCAGATCCGGGGTCTCAGCTCCAGATGTGCGGCCAGGAGCCCGGCGGGGCACCGGGAACCCCCAACGGTTCCACCCCGGGGAACGACGCACTTTCCGGGGACAAGATCCCCAACGTGGACTGCATGGTGTGCGGGGACAAGTCCAGCGGGAAGCATTACGGCCAGTTCACCTGCGAGGGATGCAAAAGCTTCTTTAAGCGCTCGGTGAGGCGGAACCTCTCGTACACCTGCCGGGGGAACCGAGACTGTCCCATCGACCAGCACCACCGGAACCAGTGTCAGTACTGCCGGCTGAAGAAGTGCCTGAAAGTCGGCATGAGAAGAGAGGGTAAGACAATAGGTGTGTGACGGGTGCCAGTGCGAGGTTGTGGTATTTATTTACTGATCGTGTTTCTTTGTGCGTAATGTTGCCCACTGTTATCCACATTAACAGGCCATTAAGTCTGCAAGTCAGCCGTTAAAGAATTTACTGTTTTAAAACAACTCTCGAGGCTCTAATTCCCGATGCTCTTTCACTTATTTGGTTGATTTTCTAGAAACAATATTTGCAACAAAGTCTAAAAGCGCAGATCATGTCATTTGTAGCAAGGAAACATTTAAGGAAATTGTGAGATTTGGATTGGAAACCATTATTTCACCACGTTGACAGATTTTTCACGACATATTTCTTGTTGTTTTTTTGTAAATTTGCCCTCTCACGTGTCCAACTGAAAACGTGCCAGTGAGAGATTTTGTGCGTAAAATACGCGTCACGTTGTGATGCCTGTTGATCTAATGTGCGACACAGTTTATATCCACAGTTGTTAGTATTATGGGTAAATAATCAGTCACCACCTGCTGCAGCCACAATGCTCATTTCACATTCATTCAGCAGATCTTAACCATTCACCCTGGTGCGCTCCGTCCCGCATGTGAAATCCCTCCTTTGTCCCTCTGTTTTAATTATGCTGTTTGCTCACCGACACCCGGAGCCGCAAGAAGAGGATGCCGCTACATTTGTTGTATTGTGTTGGATTAACAACGGGTCAGTTGGTGCCAAAAGGGAGCAGTGGAAACGTGTTGGCGGAGAGGAGCGCTGCCCTTATTAATTATCATTCAGCAGCGCGTCATCAGAGAGGAGATGGTGCATATTTTAAAATGTTTGAAACCAAATGTCTTTCTCTAAACATCTGTGTTGGCAGCGTTACAGATGGGCTCGTTTGTTTGTGTTTGTTAATGCACTTTGGATTACTGAACTCCCGCCATCATTTAGAGAAGCGACGGATCTTATGATCAAAAGGCAGCTTGTAGAAATATTAGATTTTCTGTAATCTCTTTGGGAAATGAATGAAAACATCACACACCTTAACGCAGGTGAGGCAATGACGCTTTAAATGTCATCTGAGTGCAAAAAAATGCGCTTCGCCCGCTTATCCTCAAAAGTCTGAGTCTTTAATGAAGATGTTCCGTTTATTTTCCCTCTCAGAGGACATAATAAGGTCAGCTGCAGCATCCCAGTGAGCAATCTTGCCCAAGGACACTTCGGCAGGGGATGTTGAAGGACACACAGTGTCTCAACCATCCTGCGCTCTTTGTTCTCTGAGCCAAAATGTAAATACGCAGAGCGACAGTGGAAATACCCGTCCTCCTCACAGCCTGAGATGATCCCTCAAGGGTTCCCAATAGTGCACTGCTATGGCTCTCTGACTGTGTGTGTGTGTGTGTGTGTGTACACTGTACACACAGTCTTACCTCATGTAAAATACCCGCGAGCCACACCGACTCGGCGGTGCTTCTTTCCGTCTGAATGAACCCGAGGAAATCTCCTGACGCCCCACAGTCAGTTTACTGCAAAACATTTCTGCTTCAGTTTGGTAACGAAAGTTAAATCCTAACAACAACAAACAGGCGAAAAATATCAGTGGAGGAGAGATTTTTTTTCGCAAATCATCTTATTTGTCTTATTTTGGAGATAAATCAACACAATTAAATACCCGAAAAGTTATTTTGCGCGCAAAATAAAATGTTTATTTCACTTCCTGTGGCAAAACTTTTAACTAAAAAGTTTCTAGCATTCAGTTCAATTTGTAAAAGTTGAGTTAAAAATGTCATTTTTACAGTGCCGACCTTTCAGCCTTGAATGCCTCGTGTTGTTCATGAGACATGAGATATACTATAAGCCTAAAAGGACCTGGTGTTGCTGTTTAGATGAGAACATTACGATGCTTTGCTTATAGGCTGACTAGTCTACTCTGCAACAAGTATTAATCTTAACAAATAATTTAGTCTCTTAAAAGAAGTGAAAATGTTTCCAGTTGGCAGGAAATATTTATTTCAATTTGTGATAATTACAAAATTTAATTTAAAAAAAAGTGCATTGAAATAAGGCCGAATAATTCTTCAATTGAAAAGCATGTTTTTAGAAATAATAATATTTTAAAACTCATTATCTGCTCGTTATCTTTTTCTTTTTGTTCAGTGCTGGCTTATAGTTGTGCGCAAAAGGCTTAAATGTGGAGCAGGTCAACTTCCATTGGCTGAGCTCATCTGTTGGTGCATTTGAGGTCAGCAGGATTAAACAGTGTCCTTAAATCCTCTTTGTGGCTGACTTCTGTTTCATCAGCAATCATTTGTCTGCTGAGGATACACTTTTGTTAGGAAACATGAACTGTCCGTCAATTTGGAAAAGTAGAGAATTAAAAAATAGAATTTATTGTCATATATTAGGCTAAATATAAATAGTGATCATAATTAATTATAAATATTGTGCGTGAATTAATAAATCACATTTAAGTGTCCTTTAGTTATTTAATCATGACTCCCTTTGTTTTAATGAAGTAAAAGTCACAACAAAGACATGTTTAAATATTTGTGTAAATATTAATGAACATTTGAAAGAAAATACAGGCATCGTTATTATATCGCAACATCTCAAGTAAATTAAACACTGCTGCATCCAGAAATTGAAAAAAACTTGAAAAGTGGCAGGACTGTTAAAGCACACAGCCGCTGTCCTCGCTGTCCTCCTCCCATGAGGACATAAGTCATGTTTCCTCTGCATTATTCAACAGGTTCACCTAAGGTTGTCAAGGGGAGGCAGTGTTTATTCTCAGTATGATCCACTTGAAATATGCATTTGATATTTACATTTTACATTTCCAACAATATGTGAAAGTTACCGAAAAGATTCTGTCGAAATAAAGCAGATGATTACAAATTAAAATGCACATTGGAGCTAAAAGAGTTTGGCACGTTATCATTCATTTAAAAACATAATGTACTTCACATCTCAAGTGCAAAAAGTCTGAGGGAAAGTGCTGGCGGTTGGAACAAGTTATATGAATGTGTTGACTGGTTTTCTCATCACAAAGGAAATATGTTAAAAGATTATTTATTTGTTGGTGATGTAACTCCATTTCTTCAAACAGAAAATCAGCAAAAGAAAGTTTGACATAAAAAAATTCCAGCATCGTTTGATATCACTAACAGCGCAGCATGACATGTCTGTTTAGACTGAATACATATTTAGCTTCCTGAGAAGACATGCTAAAAGTTTCAAGAGTGGACGGCGTCAGATTTAGAACTACTTCGCTTAGTTTCATGTGTCTCCCCCCCCCCCAAGGGAGGACGTTTGACCTCTTTCTGTGCAGAACATAATATCATTTGTTGGAGACTTTTATCCAGAGCACCTTTCAGCAAACATTTCTGTGCTGCTGGCCTCAGGAAGAATCAAACCCCCGAAAAAAAAACCTTGGCAGCATTAGTGTCATTGTCTCTCCACGCAGCTACACAGAGCCTCTTCTTGTTTCTCTGTCAGCACAGTTTCTAGGTTGAATAGGAAGCGGAGAGGCAAAGAGAATCAGCTTGACAGTTCCTTTGAATGTTTTAATTTTGAAGCAGCACACAAGGACGAGCCACTGACTTCACTGAGGACACGTGCGCTAGTTTGCTGCTCTGATTAATGCACGCGTACACAGTGAAAATGTCATCTTGTCTGTTGTCTTGAATCATTACACCTGGTCAGCTACGAGCACACGCAGACACACACGGTTAGTAGTGTTAGTAAATAGTCTCAGCATCCATTTGTGTCACAGGAATCTATTAAACCCACATTCAACGAGCGCAGTGGGAAGGCTGCTGCCTCCTCTCACCCATAGTGCACTCTGACAAAATACCAACAGCAGCGGAAAATATAGGTCAACCCAAACTAAAACATTAATAACAGACAAGTCAAAGTCCAAATGTGTGAACCTGCCGGGATCTCTCCAGTGAGTAAATACCCCACTAAAGTCTAACAGACAGCGTGTATTGACTAATCCATACTCCAAAAACACTGCAGTCTGGCCTCCTTTTGGCTCTGAAAAACTCATCCCAGTAATTTAGCTATTGACAGATTCAAATACTTAACCCCTGTCACCAGGCTCGTATCCATTAACCGAGGCCTCTCGGAGGAAAATGGCTCCCATTCACATATCGCTCAGTACCGCCCAGCCTCCATTAAAGTGATACACTGGAGCCGTGACGTTATCTCCAAGGCTAACTGTAATATCACAGAATAGATGAATGATGCTGTCTTTTAATGCTTTTGGACGCATCAAGGTGACGAGGCTTCACGTCGCAGTATAACACATAATGACCTCTTCCTTAATGAGTGCTCCAGGGATGACTTGTTTTTGTAGGCCAACCCGGAGGTTAGCATCGCCCTGGGCTCCCTCCACAAAAAGCCAATGGAGATTTTTCTATTTGGTTTTGGATTATTGAAAAAAAAATAAGCTCTGTGGCAAACAAACATTTAGGATACTTACCCGTTATGTTCCGCGTGTGAATGCATTCGCCAGAAGTAAAAAGCTAACGTTAGGCTGTAAACGAACTACACCAAGGTGACATGAGGGTGAGTACAAACACAACGAGGCTGTAGACGAGGACGAGTCGGCGTGATGACGTTTAGTCGTCTCATTTTAGCTACTTGTTAGCAACCGCCTTTTTGAAGACACTTAAAAGCTCAAAATTCACGAGTGGGAAATTTATTGATGTGTTTTATGTTGCGAAACGTTAAAATCTCTTCAGCTTGTGTTAACAACAGACCTTATTTCAGGCATCGAACTAAAAACCCATTCAAAAAAACCCATTGACTTCCAGACGAGGGAACCAGAAGAGCTAAAATGCTAACTCATTTCCGGGCTTTAGGACTCGTTCCTGCAGCTCTCTATATCTATCTTTCTGCACATCCCGCTGTGGGTGACAGAAGTCATGTGACCCTCTCAGGTGCATTCATTCAATCACTCTCAAACAAACTCTGGACTGTTTTGTTTGAGACTTTAAGTAGCTCAACCTGTTTTTTTGCGTGTCACTCGGGTCACTTGCAACACACACACTTGTGAAAGAGGCACAGAATTTGCTGGTAACATTTAAGCCCCAACGATGCTTCTCCTTCAGTCCGCCACACATTCGTTCTCTAATACAGCGCTGTGGGGGAATATGTGCGCATTTATAATTTAGGCATCTTGTTGATGATCTTATACACGCTCACTCAGTGGGGGTGCAGCAGTAGTAGTGACAGATGAAAAAGAAGCAGAAGAAGCCACAGCTTCTCCTATTTGTCCCCATTTGGAATAAACAGTTAAATGTTGACTGTCATTAGGGGTGGAAATCACCAGAAGTCCCACAATACGATATATCACGATACTTATGTCACGATAGGATCTTACTGTGACTTTACATTTTTTTGTGATTATTACCTTTTTTCAACTGCAAATTATGCCGTTTGTCAACATCTGTTTGGGACTGAACAACACTGTCATAAAAACATAAATGTTACATCAAGCACCTGACAAACTGAACTGTTTGTATTAGAGCGTACATTGTATTTGCAATATAGTATATAGATATAGTTTGTAAATATATTTACAATAGTTTAAATAATAGAAGATCAATACTTGATGTCTGTTTATTGATACAATATTGCCACGCAAAATATCACGATACTATGCTGTATCGATTTTTCGCCCCAACCCTACCAGTCGTGTCCTCCACTTCTAATATGATGGAGTTCCTCTCTGACCACAGTTATGTTATCAAAGAGTTATTTCACCTAAATCCCACCAAAAAAACACATTTCCCCACTTAACCCCTTGTAGTTTCCGTCCATGCAGATACAGTGGTTCTGGTTTTATTTGCTCGGGTTTTGAGGTCCGCAAATGAGACCTACATATATACAACAGGAAGTACGGTTAAGCAATGCTAAGAGTAAATGTTAAAATATGCTGGGTTTTTTTCAATTCATTCCTTCACCACAGAACTGAAACACCTCTGAAATAGCTTGAAAACTAAAGATGACTAACATGTAGGTTGGTTAGCAGCTCTCTTTTGGGGTGGATGGTTTTGGATTTGAGCACCAGAAACAAAAACCCACTCACTTCCACTGTATTAAACCATTAATCAAACCAAAAATGTATGTATGGCTAGGTACCACTAGGGATAAGTTGGAGTTTGGGTGAACTGGTCCTTTAAATGTGTGGCCCATCTTACTGTAAAAAAAAACATTTTGTAAATTAAAGGTAGCTCCAGCACAAAAATTAGTTTACAATCAGCTGTCAAAAACTCATATAATTTAAGTCCTATTCTCTATTTTCACTGTATGATGAAGCTGAGAAATGACAAATAAAGCCAGGCAGCTAAGAGGGGTTTAAAAGAGCACATTTATGCTCAGATGTCATCTGCAAACTCACAGGAAGCACATGAACGTAGCCCTGCTGTGTGTTAAATAAAGAGCAGAGGGGAGGGTGTGTGTGGAAGTGTAAATAAGGACAGCGTGAATCTGAGGCACTGAGTTCGGGGTTAACTAATTAATTCAGGAACTGCCTCATCAAAGTCTGAGAGAGAGACTGAGGCAACGGCATCCACACACAGCAAAGCTACCAAACTTTGTCACGCACAGCTCCTCTTCCCTCCATGTCTCTGTCTCTCTCTGTCTGTGTCACCGTTTTCCCTCTCGTTCCCGTACTGCCTCGGGTTTTTCTGCACTCTCGTTCTGTTGTGTCTCTCACGTTTCGCCTCTCGTTTATACCTCTGCTCTTTCATGTTCGACACACGACTGAGGACAGGGTCTTTTGGTGTGCAGATGGCTTGTTAGGAAGGTTTGGTGAGTAGTTAAATTGTTATGAGCAATACTTTTGTATGAATAAATACCCATTAACAACTTTCAGCAGTCCCTACTGCGATATATGGAGCACCTTTTGTACCATTAAACATGTATTAAATGCACCAGCATTCACATACTTTTATATTAGCAACCGGTATCAACACATTGCAACATTATCTTTAAAGAGGAACACCACCTTAATTAAGAATGCCAATATAATATTTCCATGGCCTAGTAAAGTTCAATCAATATTTGTGAACATGAGCTACTCTCTCTCAAATCCAGAAACCAGAGAAGTAAAGGCCTTTACACACTGTCTAGGGCTTTTATTGTGAAAGGTAAGAAGGGAAGGAGTGGATCAGGTCTGTGCTACCTTTGTCGAGGATGAAAGGAGTAATAAGATTTGCCGTCCTGGTTCGCGGAGCCTCCGTGTTGTTGTTTCATAAATATAGGCGCAACTAGGGCAGGGTATCATCTAAAGAATTACAATGCCAGTACCAATACCAGTACCCTTAAAGTGATACCGATACCAGTAGAGTACTTCATTCGATACCCATCATGTGAATGGAAGCTGTGTGTGTGTGTCCCACTGGCTAGCTAATCGCCACAGCACTCATACAGCAGTTACCGTTGTTAATGCCGCCCCCCCGACCCATGGTTTCGGGACCTTGTTGTGATCTGGCTCAAAACGGATCGATTGCACGTATCGTTTAACTGGAGAAGTTTCGACTCTACTTGGTATGTTTCGGTCTCTGTTACTCGATACCTTTAAGGGCTGGGTATCAATACTTTAAGGTATCGAGCACCGATACCGAGACCGAGGCAAAACTCATTTGGTTCCGCACAACATGATCGGTTAATGCCTTTATTTAGGTGCAAAAGCTCAGAAAATCGACCTCGTTCTGGAAAAAAAATTACTTTGCTTTTTCGCCGCGTAATATTCGCGTTCTGTGACAAGAGAGAGAATTAATTGCCGGTATGTACCAGCCTTAAGTCTCAAACTTATGATGTCATAGGGTATAAAGTGTGGAGCTGCTCCATAGCCAATGAATGGGAGACTCATTTCGTGGACCCACAGTCGGTTTTATACCCAAATGAGCTTTATTCTATTGTAGTGTTGTCAGTAGTGAAACAGAAAATGTTCCCATATACTCAGAACATTCCCCGGGGTGCTCTCAGTGTCATCTACAACATCTCTCCCCATTCATTGTCTATGGAGCAGCTCCACACTTTATACCCTATGACATCACAAGTTTGCGTTTTAGCGCTCTAGTTTTTGGATTTGGGAGAGAGTTGTTCATGTTTACCAATATTTTTGGACTGTCTTAGACCATAGCAATAACATGTATGAAGTTTGAAAATGGGTATAGTTCCCATTTAAACCTTCAATAACTGATTTTTTTTTTTTACCACTTGGGGGCAGCGGAAACAAGCTGTAGACACAACGCTGACATATTACCTCCTTAAAAAGTTGATATGGCGAACTTGTTAGCAAACAGTTGCTTATTTACACAACCAGCTTTTGCTTTCTACTTAACTCCTGAGGGAAATGTCTGGCCAGAGACAGTTCAGAAAGGAGACGGTGCACTGAGAGTCAGAGAGTCCTGTATCTGTGTCACGTGGGTTTCGTCACTGCCCCCCACTATGTTCACCAGCTAGTTGCTAACCGTCTGTTGCTGAGCAGGTCGTGTACGACGGGTTTTAAGAGCTTTTTTTTTCGAAAGAAGTGAGAGTAAATCAAGGCAGTAAAGTTTACTGGTTTGAAAACCAAAACAATGAGCTGAAAATAAGCTCTGTAGAGTAGTCATGTGATCCATATAGCATCTTTAATGGAGAACCGTTTTGAAATGTGTTGCAGATGCTGAACAAAACTAGTGTTCGGTTGATGTTTAATGTGAGAAAAACAAAATTCTGGCAGCATGAAATGTTTCTGTAGAATAAACAGAAGAAGAACTCGTTCTGTCATGAGAGCTTGCACAATAGCACACAATTGGACAAATATTGAGGACCATGGACTCAACCAGACTGTGCGAAGCCACAGTATCTGTACATATCACATCCTTATCATAGAAATAAGTACAAAGTAATGTATGTTATTCACAGTCCAGTGACCCCGTAGAGCCAGCTGTTTGATTGACAACATATATTAGAACTTCAGAGCCGAGACCAGGTATTCAAATAACCGTTTTCTGCTCAGTAACATCACGTTGTTTGTCTCTTTATCTCTAATGCTCTCCTGGTTTACACATTAGCTCCTCGCTGCCTCCTATCTGACTCTCTTTGGGAGCTTTGCCCTGCTGCAGAGCAGTGACCCCGCAGGTCAAAGTTCACCGTTACCTCGGTGTCACGTCACCCGCTGCCCTCTGAGCTGGTTCGCACCCATGTACACTGAGAATGATAAATTTCTTTTTATTTTCCAAATGTTCCTCTCAGCAGATAAAAATATATTTTTTTAGCTTTACAACCGTGTGTTTTGATATTTTGTTGATTGCAAGATGTGCGGTGGAGGGAGACGGGCGCAGGTTCATGCGTGGTGTTTATTTTTCGTTTGCGAGTGCAAGCTTTAGAAATGGAAAATCTACTTATTAAAAGCAACTGTCAGACTGAGCCAAATCTATAATGCGTCTGTGTTGCCCCGGCACCGTGACCTTTTAGTCCAAATGTTGATAGGCCTTAATTGTATTTAGCTGCTGTAATTCCACTAACAGTCTGACCCAGAGGCTAATCCAGGCCAGCCAGGCAGCGAACTGTGCTCTCTGCCAGCTGCCATTTGCTGAAGTGGCATTTTGAAAGTCACAGCTGAAATGTCCCATGGTACCTCTGTTTGCACGCACTTTCCTCCTCTCCCTCATTCTCCTGCCCTCATTTCATGCCCTACGTACCTACACGGGATGCTCTTTTGTTTTGGGTGTTAGGGATTTATTTTTTTTTGGTGCTTTTTCTGCCCTCAGTTTGGTATCAGAATAATGTTGTTCACCAGGAAGAACGACTTTGTACATCGTTAAGATTTCAAGCTTGTTGTCTGATGACAAGCTCAGTCAATTACATTCAGCTAAGCCAAGGTGCACCAATTAAAAAGCAGGAAACAGCTTATGGCAGACACCCAAATCTGACTTTATACTCCCATCCCCCCTTTATTCTCCATCTCTCTGACCCTGCTTTCCTTTTTGGTCTTATCCTCAGGCATCTGTTTCTCTCTAATGTCATTTCTGTCTCTCTCACTCTCTTTGCTGCCGTCCTCCATGTCACAGTAATACATCTCTCTGTCTCTACACTTGTCTCTCTTTTTTCCTTGGACCATTCCACAATCATCCCTCGCTCTCCCCTTCCTTTTCCTCTCTCTCTGCTCCTCGGCCTCGTCCAGCCGGCTGTAGGCGAGGGGAAACAGAGAGCGATGTGTCTCAGTCAGGAGCACTCAAGTGCTCTGCCTCTCAGCCACGAGTGACCTCGACAATGAGGCTTTTGAAAAGTCAAGTGGATCAAGTAGATTCGCCACCATCTGCAGGATTAACCACGAATCAATATGAGAGCAGATTAATAGCTGTGAATTCGCACATCAGCAGTCACGAGAAGCAGCGGGGTCGCAACAGGTCGAGGAATTTGTGGAACGTCATTGGAGAATTTGATATATTCCCCATGAAAGTCAAACTTGTTCAATGCATTAGTGAGAATAACAAGTGGAAACCAGGTAGTTTATCCCTGTAGAACGGAGGATGACATTAACAAGCCGGGGCAGAGTGACAGTTTTAGGTTATGGGAGTGCTCTGCCTGAGATATGGACAGTCAGGGAAGGGTTTTTCACAACAGAATCTGTCCTTTCAGCAAGTGCCCCAAAATGACACATGCTCAAGTTCAAGCCACAAAGGCCTCCAGCAGCTGACTGTTGTCCCTCGTGAGCAAAAGAGGAAGTCGGGTGACGTTATTATAGAGCGGCAAAGGCCACATAGGGAGAGAGTAGGGAATCTCCTCCCAACCAAACGTCGGATTCTGTTTCCTCCCAACAGTCAAAGTTAGTTTCGTTTAACCATGACCACGTCCGTAACCGCATGTTTATTATTGTAACCACAACCTAACCTTAACTAAGTACTTATTTTAACCAAAACCACAATGATTCGCGTACCTCTAACCAAGGTGTTTCTGTGCCTAAACCTTAACCAGATAATAAAACTGATTTATTTTTGGTAGGGCTGTTAATCAATTAAAATATTTATCCCGATTAATCGCAAGATTGTCCATGATTAATTGCAATTAATCGCAAATAATCACACATTTTCTATCTGTTCAAAATGTTCCTTAAAGGGAGATTTATCAAGTATTAAATACTCGTATCAACATGGGAGTGGGCAAATATGCTGCTTTATGCAAATGTATGTATAAATGTATTATTGGAAATCAGTTAACAACACAAAACAATGACAGATATTGTCCAGAAACCCTCACAGGTACTGCATTTAGCATAAAACAATATGCTCAAATCATAACATGGCAAACTGCAGCCCAACAGGCAACAACAGCTGTCAGTGTGTCAGTGTGCTGACTTGACTATGACTTGCCCCAAACTGCATGTGATTATCATAAAGTGGGCATGTCTGTAAATGGGAGACTCGTGGGTACCCATAGAACCCATTTTCATTCACATATCTGGAGGTCAGAGGTCAAGGGACCCCTTTGAAAATGGCCATGCCATCTTTTCCTCACCAAAATGTAGCATAAGTTTAGAGCGCTATTTAACCTCCTTCACGACAAGCTAGTATGACACGGTTGGTACCGATGGATTCATTATGTTTCATAGTTTTATATGATACCAGCATCTTCACTCTAGCTTTACAACTGAGCCCGTTACAACCTCCGAAAGATTGATTGCGTAATGGGTGGGTAAGAAATTAGTGGCGTTAAAACGAATGGTGTTAACGTGTTACTATCGCGTTAACTTTGACAGCCCTAGTTTGTAGGGAATTTTTAGGGAAGGCAAACAAATGATGTCCTGTAGTACATAAAATGTGTTCTAAAGGGCAGTTACAAACAAGTACGCTTAATTTGGACGACTTGTTGAGTCTTTCACAAACCTGCATTACAATAACTCCTCTGACTGACAGCAGCAGCACTGTGAGCTTTAGCAGTCTTTCACTTCACACTCACGGCACCTCAGAGTGACTGAAAACACATTTAAGCAGGTAATCTTAGACTACTTTCACCCCTGCTGCTCGAGGCGGTGTTTCATTCTCTTTCGTTTGTGAAACCCCGCGAAGACAGACACGTGTGGCTAATCTGACAGCCGTCCTTTTGCAAAGCAAGACAAGAGCTGCCAGTGACGAGGAATGTCCCGTTGTGCAACGTCTTTGTGACGAGCAGCACCTCTCCATAGCTGAGCGAGGCCGCGCTGTTTGCCGAAGGAGACCGCATTCTTTTCCGGGAACACGCGGGTTGACACAAGTTCACAGGGAAAACTAGTAGGTAGAGGTCAACACCTTTTGTGCTGAGGTATGTCTTTTTTTTTTCTGCTCAGAGGACAGGCTAGAATTAAAGGCATTTTTATAACGCTCTTGAGTGATTTGACCTCTCGTTTTTCAGACGTGCCACGGTGCGTTCGATTGACACAGCTGCTGTGTGTGAGGTGACAGGTGATGCAGAGTTGAAAAGCATTTTCCAAACCCCCCCTCCTCCTCCTCCTCCCTTTTTATTTCACCCCTCTCTCCACCTCCTGCTTCCACCTGTCTCTTTATGTAAACCACCACTCTCTATCTGAAGCCTCATCTCAGGCTGTATTCAAATGCATTGAACTCCGCACCTCTCCTCTCTCCCTGCCCTCAATCTCCCCTCTCTCAGCTTATCACCTCTCCCTCTCTCCCTCTCCACCTTATCTCGCCACTTCACCCTTTTACCTCATTTTTCCCCTCACACGTGGCCCCCCCTTCGCATTGCCTCCCTCCCCCCCTCTCTCTCTGTGTAACAGTAGATGGAGTTATTAGTCAGACAGTGGGGATGACTGAACAGGTGTTTTCCAAATGGGCCTTTGAGCGCTCGCCGCATCATCATTGCTCCACAGGGAGGGGGGGGGGGGGGGCGTTGGGCGTTTGTGTGTGTGTACGAGAGCTTGGCCTCTGCGTGCCCTTTTCGCCTCAGGCTGAGCCATTTGCCAGTAGAGGGGGGGGGGTTACCGTATTCATGTGTGGTGCGTGCATGTGTGTATGCATATGCGGGTGCATAACATATGTAGGTGTGAAGAAGTGGTATATCTTTACCAGCTGCTGCTTGTCATTACTCATTGATGCACAACAGCGGTGCAGAATGGCCTTGGCCTGGCTGCTTTCCACCGCTCTGCTGAAAAGACGAGCGCTGACATATTTAGGAGTCAGAGAAATGTTCCCGTCTCCACACTTTTTGCCCCTTTGACCCCATTCTGCAACCCCCCCCCCCCCCCCCCCACCACCACCACCCGACACATTTGACACGCCCAATTTCACTCTTTCTTTTCCGTCCCTTTTTCGTTTCTCATTTCACTTCAGTTTGGATGCTTAGGTGTATCACATACTGTTATAGCAGGCCTCCTAATTCATTAAAGAGTAATAACGACCTGATGACACATATTTATCGTCGGTTAAAAGTTGGACTGAGCTGAAGACATACTTTACGCAGACAGAAACACTGGAACATTTTGCATATTCATTAAAAGTTTAGTTTAAAAGTTCAGTTCAGGCTGAATTCTCACCTCCACCTGTCTTGTTTTCCATCAGCTGTACAACGAGGACGTACATCGAACTCCCAGAGCAGCCCCGGACAGTACCTGACCAACGGCACCGACCCGTACAACGGCCAGCCTTACCTGTCCGGCTTCATCTCTCTGTTGCTGCGCGCCGAGCCCTACCCGACGTCTCGCTACGGGGCCCAGTGCATGCAGGGAAACAACCTGATGGGCATCGAGAACATCTGCGAGCTGGCGGCCCGGCTGCTCTTCAGCGCTGTTGAGTGGGCCAAGAACATCCCTTTCTTCCCCGATCTGCAGCTCATGGACCAGGTGAGTCAGCCACTTTGATGCCTGACTAGAATTTATGGTAAAATATTCAACCAGCAACTTTAAAGGAACAGTTTGAGGTTTTCACTTCGTTCCCAAGAGTTCGATGAGAAGATCAAAACCACTCTCGTGTCTTTACAGTACAGGGTTATTATAGTAAACTAAAACTGAAAATAAAACGAAAAGCAGTGTAAAACATTTTTAGTAAATAAAAATAAAGAAAAACAAAAACTAAACTGAAACGATATTGCCGATTAAAAAATTAATAAAAATAAAATAAAAATGAAACTTTTAGTATTTTTTAGCTATGATATATCACTACTGAAAAAAGGAGATAGCATGAATTTCTATCAACTCTCGTAGTGTTGAACCACTGAAAATTAAAGGACTTGAAGATTAAACATTATAAACATTATTCCTACACAGTTCTCCAACCATTGTATGTATATAGCTACATACTTCTGAGACATTCTACCTAACAAAAACAAACTACTGTACAACTAAAACTAAATATATAAAAACTAAACCTTTCTGAAAAACTGGAACTAAACTAAAACTAGCTAACACACTCTGAAAACTAACTGAAACTAAACTAAAATGAAATTGAAAAGTCAAAACTAAAATAAAAGAAAAACTAATTGAAAATTCTAAACTATTATAACCTTGTGGATACAAAGCTACGACCAGCAGCTAGTTAGCCTAGCTTAGCATAAAGATTGGAAACAGGGAGAATCAAAACTAACAAAATCCACCTACCAGCTCCTCTTAAGCTCATCGATTGTCATGTCTAATTTGTTTGACATGTTAAAAAACGGAAGTGTAAAGACGACACGAGTCCCCAGGACGTTACCGTACCTACTGTAGCCTCATTAAAGACAAAGCCAAGCTAGGTGTTTCCCCATGTTTCCAGTCTTTGTGCTAAGCTAAGCTAATTAGCTGCTACCTGTAGCTTCATATTTAGACGTGAGAGTGGTATCAATTTTATCAACTTAGTCTAATGTTGAATTGTTCCTTCAATAAAACATGCAAGGGGAACATACTGGGAGAGGGGATATAGTGCTGCAGGAGTGAGTCCTAAAATCAGGAAATGAGTTAGCATGTTAGCTCCTCTGGTTCCCTCGTCTGGAAGTCAATGGGACTCGTCCTCCTTTACAGCCTCGTTGTGTATGCTCACGTTCATGCGACTGTGGTAGTTCGTTTAACGTTAGCTTTTTACTTCTGGTGATTGCATTCTTGCTTCAAAAATCATAAAAGTGGTGTTCATTTGTGGAGATTATCTTGCTGAACAAAACGTGTCAGTATCATAAACGTGTGTTTGCCGCAGAGTTTATTTTCTGCAATAACTCAAAATCCAATGGAAAAATCCCATTGACTTTTTGTTGAGGGAACCCAGGATGATGCTAACTTCCTGATTGGCCAACAAAAATACGTCATCGCTGGAGCACTATTGGCTTTTGGCCTCCAAACGTAGAAACTTACAGTATATAAAATACTGTGTGCCTTTATTAAATATCAACCCAACAACATATTAACATTTTTCACATCACATTCCTTCAGTTCACGTCTGCTTTTAAAGAAATGTAGAGCCAGTAAACAAAATATTTGATGCCACAAACACAATTAAATTCTCTTGTTGTAGCTGTAATCCAATGAAAGACCACAGTCTCACGATCAATAAACAGATTCTTTACGACATCTCACCCTCCCTTTACACTTTTAAAAAAGAATTGGGCTTATACATAATTGATCTTTTCCTTATTTGTGAATCATCATCACTCATTGTGACATATAAAAAGAAATCTGTTGTGTTATTATTTACTGAAGCAGACATAACAGGCCGATGTCGATCCTTCTGCACATGTAGATTTATACCGGCTGTAAAGTCTTGGCACGAAGCAGACGCCTGAAATATTCACATGCACCTTGGGCAGACATCACAAATACAGTATGTCATGCTGTGGCTGCACCTTGTCATTAATATATCATTAACATCATGTCAACATGTAGAAGATATCTGTCCCGTCTCTCTCAGTAAGTGCTTTAGAGTTGAACCACCGTTTTCTACAAACCCTCTTTTTTATGATACTTTTCAACCTGCTATCAAAAGACCGTGTTTATACCTGGCATCAACACGTGTCATCTATCATTTTTAGTATGCGTCTGTATTATCTAGGGTGGACAAAATAATGTAAACGCCCTTTCATTCATTCATTCATTTAACCTTTATTTATACTGAGTCAATTACAAAACAAAGAAAAGGAGAACAAAACAACATCAATGAGATACACAAACAGAGAAGATGCAATAAAATAAAGTACAGTATATAAAAAAAGAACCTTGTAATTGCATAAATAATTTGAAAGATTCAAATTTAAAGTAAAACACATTTATCCAAAACAATTACAAGTAGAAGTTAGGAGATTTAACATCACATTTCTAAAGTGTATAAGTGAATTGATTTTAATGAGTTTCTGTATTTTCTTTCTAGCTGCACTAAAATTAAAAGCAGTTTTTTTCTAAAAGAAGAGAACTTATTTTAAATGCTGCTTCAGTAGTGGGTCATACTGTATTAGGTTGGATGCCGATTGCAAGCTGTGTCAACCCCCTGTATACATGTACTATATATCCATATCCATCAACTTGTGACTGCTGTTCCTCATATATAAAAATCATGATTTTATTAACGGTTGTTCCCCTCAAAACCATTCAATAATTTTGCAGTTTTTGGACCCATGATCTATAATTTACACAATTTATTTTCACTTCTGAGCTGTGCCATTTTCGGTTGTGATCACATCAGACATTTTTTTGACATTATTTTGTCAACCCATGCTTCAGTATATATTCAACCCATTTGTGCCCAAAGACTATATCTAGTACAGTATGATGAGGAAAATACGGCCACATTTTTTCTGATTGGTCAAAAGTTTTGAAATGTGATATCTTTGGGACAGTATCAAACAGTGCAGCTAGATCACATGAAAAATCACACTTTTATTAATTGTATTAAAAAAGTCAGGATTTTTGAAAAATGAGGAACAATGCTAGCATTGTGTTTATAAAACACTGCATATATGTGCATGTTTTTGATATTCAACTTGTTATGAGTTCATAGATACCAAATACTTGATTGTGCTCTTTGTTTGTTTCTGAGATACAGACATTTCCTTATCATACTAACTATATCTACTCTTTGGGCACATGGGACGACCATTTTTTTCCTAAAATATAATGAAATAAAAACAGTAGTCCCATGTGCCCTAAGACTAGATATAGCATGATAAGAAAAACTCACTTTTTAGAAAAACGATTTGATCAATTTTGAAAAAATAGCAAACCCAGAGAACACTTCCACCAAAGGAAATTAAAAAAATCATATAATATGTTAAAAGCATATTTCTCTTCTTCCTGTCATAACACAGCTTGTCACATCCTCTTGTAATCTTTATGACCTTTAAAACTGTCAATAAATAATTCCTCCTTACAGTCAGTTTTAGACAGTTAGGAGCTCTCTGTGGGCCATGTGCCTGGTTTGTGTACGCTTCCTTCTTCCTTCAGTGAATGAATATAGTAATTGCTGGGAACAAATGTGCATGAATGGAGCTCCTGTCCTCTATCTAGTTTGCATTTCCTCTTTGATAATGTGACCAAAGTCTGACCATCTCCAAAGGAAGTTTGGTGCATCTGGAGTCCCTTTACACTTAGAAAAATTAATGTGTAATTGTGCTGTTGAATTAAAGTTTGACTCATGTTAATGCTGGGTGGGAATGGGGTCTAAAGCCTGCTGCACTGCAGGCGATTCTCAAAAATGCTGTAACATTTTTAAACATCACTCCTGATGATAAATATCAATTGATTTGGCCACAGACCTTTTGTATCCTCCATTAGTTTCATAACCATGATTAAAAAACAATGTTTCTCTTATCCTAGAAATCCTATATCCAGATCTGTGGACCACATATGATTTAAATAATATTTGTGAGATATCCTGCTGACAGTCGAGCAGGAGTGAAAATAATTCCCTCCCTGTAATAACCCCTCCATGCTGCTTGTATCCTAGGTGGCGCTGTTGCGCATGTCATGGAGCGAGCTCTTCGTCCTCAACGCCGCCCAGTGCTCCATGCCTCTTCATGTGGCCCCTCTGCTGGCAGCGGCGGGCCTGCACGCCTCACCCATGTCAGCGGAGCGCGTGGTGGCCTTCATGGACCACATCCGCGTCTTCCAAGAGCAGGTGGAGAAGCTGAAGGCCCTGCAGGTCGACACGGCCGAATATTCCTGCCTCAAGTCCATCGTGCTCTTCACGTCTGGTGAGTTTGAGTGAAGCACGTGTGTCATATAAACAGTGGAGAGTCACGAGAAAACTGTACGAAATGTCAACGGGGTCACGTAATGATGAAACGGGATGTTGAAGCAGAATGTAACTGGTGGATGACTTAAAAAAAAAAGCTTAAAAATGATTAGAAATTCATGACTAAAAAATTTCAATTTCAATTTTAAGAACAGTCCTGCCAGACGGGAAAAAATAGTTACAAATTATATAAACAGACAGTTGTAATGATAATAAAATAAAGTTTAACAGTAGCACTATTATAAATTGAATTTTGGTAATATAAATCAAATATGAGTCAAAAAAAGGATCAAATGATCAGTTTTTGGTTGAGACTAACTAGCAAACAGTTCTTTCACTTGATCTTTACCCTCTACTCAAACTCAGACTCCCAGAGGATTATGGGTAGATTCTGATGTCAACACAAACATCACCTCTCTCCTGTGAGTAACTTTACTATTGCTCAGGTAGATGAAGGAGAGGAATTAGCAGGCGAGGTGAGCTGACTTCCGCTGGCACGGGAACATTCTGTTAATTGGTTTATTCATGTTGACGGGGACACTTAATCGCTGGGTATCAAAGCACTAAACAGCTCAACCAGAGTTAGATAGGAGGGGTATTCTGTCCTGCAGATAATACAATTGCTTATTTATCAGGAGACACACCCATTTAATTAAATAATACTAATAATAATAAATGTGTATTGAGTCACTTTTATGTAAAAGTCCTGACAGCGATCTTAGTGGATTGGACCTAGAAACATTTTCAACACGACAACAAGTCTGAACTGAATGCCATCAGATTAACGTAAAGGCTGCAGCAGCACGAGGTGAAACATGCACAGGAAGAAATGAAATGTGCAGCACTGTAATAAATCTCTCAATCATCTCCTTTGCACAAAAAAAATAGAATTACTATAACTTGAAGTTGTCGAGGAGATACTTCTCATGTTGGATCCGTCTATGAAAACGTCCGCAGTGCAGGACATTGAGCATAATGCTTTACGTACAGCATGGGAGCATATAGGAATTAATATGAGTATCCAACTTAACGTCTTGTGCACTGTTGGACGGTATAAAATTATAAAAGAGAAGAAGAACAGGAGGCGAGCATCTCTTGCTCTGAAAATGGTCGGAAATGAAAGCTTTGATGGAAAAATAAGTGAGGAAATGTGAACATAATTGTCTACATGACAAAAAGCCATTTAACTCATAGATGAAGCCAACAATGTTAATTATTTATGTCGAAAAGCTTGCTAATTAGCAGCATTATTGTTTATTAAGAGATGCTTCAAGCATACATTTTGTCTGTTATGAAAGGAGTCGACTACTGTGTGACACACAGACCAAGAGAGAAACCAAATTCCTGCTCATGATTGTAGATTTTGACCATTACTTGATGATTTAACTGCAGAATAAGAAGTTCTTAGCACCAAGAAACATGTCTTCCCTCCGCTGTGTTGGAATCCAGTTTGAGCTCACATGAAGCCGACTTCAACTGTACTTAACCCGCAACCTTTTCACCTCCGCTGAGCGTGACCGAGACGTGACCTCTAATGCTGCAGCAGATATCGTCTCATTGGCTCCATATGTAAATGCTGCTGCTACAGTCCTCCCACTCGTCAGTCATGGTCTCTGCCCTCCATGAATTTCACTGTAATTTGATCACTTCTCTCATACCGTAAAAGACCGCTATTGACCCCGTGAGTAGCTGCTCGTGCCTCACTTAAATCACTATGTTTTATTTGAACCTTTTTACCTCAATATTTATCTTTGAGTGCTCATTTGCTAAGTTGTAATACATTTGACATTTTGTGGTAAAGAATGATAGACAAGTAAATTACTTTTTTTATTCACATTGCACCAAAAGAAACATAGGGACAGATCCATTATTTATATAGATATTAGGGCTGTCAATCGATTAACATATTTAATTGAGATTAATCGCATGATTGTCCACAGTTAATTGCGATTAATTCCAAATTAATCACACATTTTTTATCTGTTCAAAATGTACCTTAAAGTGAGATTTGTCAAGTATTTAATACTCTTATCAACATGGGAGTGGACAAATATGCTGCTTTATGCAAATGTATGTATATATTTATTATTGTAAATCAATTAACAACACAAAACAATGACAATTATTGTCCAGAAACCCTCACAGGTACTGCATTTAGCATACAAATATGCTCAAATCATAACAAACTGCAGCCCAACAGGCAACAACAGCTGTCAGTGTGTCAGTGTGCTGACTTGACTATGACTTGCCCCAAACTGCATGTGATTATCATAAAGTGGGCATGTCTGTAAAGGGGAGACTCGTGGGTAACCATAGAACTCATTTACATTCACATATCTGGAGGTCAGAGGTCAAGGGACCCCTTTGAAAATGGCCACGCCAGTTTGGAGCGTTATTTTACCTCCTATTATTTAATCCTTCCTGACAAGCTAGTATAACATGGTTGGTAGGTTTTTTCTAGTTTCGTATGATGCCAGTATCTTCACTCTAGCTTTAAAATTGAGCCAGCTACAAAAAAATATCCCGAGATGCGTTAATGCGTTAAAGAAAGTAGTGGCGTTTATGCGTTATCATCACGTTAACTTTGACAGCCCTAATAGATACACCTATGCTCTCTGAAACCAACAAACCATGTTTACGACCTCTTTTAACAAAAAAGAAGCTACGATCTGCTAAAATTGCTTCCTGGTGACATTTAGTTAACATGTCACATTGTCTGTAATCTTATATTTCTGATGTTGATGGTAATTTCTTACCTGAATTAAACCACTCTCAGTTGGACCAAATGACTAAGAAAATACCTTCATGCTAGCACAGATTTGTCTATTTACAGCTGTTTGCATCCAAAGCTCTGATCCAAACAAACAGTGCACTTGAGCCTCACACCCTCACTGTGTCGCATTATGTTCTCCCCACAGAGCCGCAGACACCATTAAATCAAAATACAATGGTGTTACATCTTGAGGAAACCCACGAGATAGGCATTGTTTTGATACTGCTTATATACAAACCCTGTTGAGGTTTATCCCAACAGTCACTGGGCTCCAGTGCCAGACAAAATACTGTCACATCTGGGATACTTCACTGAGAGATCATGCTTTGTGACCCAGGGGGAAACGGATGGCGAAGAAGCCAACACTGAGATGTCTCTCGTCCCTGTTTTTTTTTATTTTTTATTTCTTTTCCCTCCTTCCCGTGCACGGCTTGTCACATTCACTCTGCGTGCACCTAGCGTCTGTCCTCCATGCACGTGGGTGTCTGTGGATCCACCTCTCCCCTCTCTTCCTTGCTTTTCATCAGCCATTTCTCCTCCATGATCCCATCTATTATTGAAACCAGTCATCCACCCCTCCTCCCTACGCTCCCCAAACCCAACCCCGAGCCCAGCCCGGGCCCCGGGACCCCTGCCCCCACCGCGGGAGCTGAATTATGTATGCTGGGTTTCAGTGAGACGGAGGATTCGCCTCAGCCCCGGCCATGACCTACATAACCCCTGTAGCCCTGAGCATCCCATGTGACCTCCCTGTGCGCGGGCAGATGTACCCACATGTATACGCGTCGCAAAAAAACTGCAAATGTCTTTGCCAAAAGAAGACAATACATTTAGTGAAACATGCAGATATTAACACAGAAATTTGAATTTAATGGAGACGGACATGCAGACACGCACACACTAGATAGACCCGTTAATAAACCTGACTCCTGCAGACTTGGCAGGATGAGCTAACAAGCTTAGACAAACACCAATCGTCTCTCACCTCCCTCTGAGTCCCCTCCCTCCGCTCCTCCTGTGAAGCCCAGTCCCATCAAGCCACATCAGAGGACGGGCATCTCAGTGCTGCCACCCTGATCCCTCACCCCCACTGACCCGGTGTGTGCCCAAGGATCAGACAAAAGAACACGCCGCTTGGCGTGTAAGGGCGCCCACAGAGCTGTCGCTTCGGCACGCGATGTGGTTTCAGTCCCACAGACAGCTTTACTAATCCCAACCAGGCAGGGACTGCCTTGTCACGCAGGACCCAAAATGGCGGCCCGACAAAAAAGCAGTCCAGCTGCCCCCCGAGTGGAGGGAAATACAGCCGAAGTGGGAGCAATTATTCACTCAGAATGATGAGAACGGTGGCCGTTGGGGGCGGGGAGGGGTTGACACACTCGATTAAAATATGACGTAAATTAAATTTTTCCGTTGTACGGAGCTCGGGCCCAGCAGGGTTTACTCAGGGGACAGATCAAAGTGTGAGATGACAAAGGGGACCTACGATGCGAGGCGACAGGTTAAAACCTACGGGCCAGCGCTTTTAGACTGAAAGAATGCGCTCGAGAAGAAATTGCCCTGATCGAAAAACCTGTCTTCCAAATGAGGGTTCATTCAGGGGGCAGAGTCAGAGAGCACTCCCACCGAACGTACAGTATGTGGCAGAGTACAGTGAAATGTGTCTTTGTTTTGAGTTCACACATCCCTGACCTCCTTTGCTAAATCCCCCGTGCTCTCCCCTGCACACAGAGGGTGCGAAAAGTATCGCGCCCAGTGTTACACACTCTATCGGCTGTGCGAGACTCTTTGCCAAAGCGGGGGCCGGCAAGGAGGGGAGGTGTGAGGAGGCGGGAGGCAGGACATGACCTCCAGCTGCGGGGAAAGGGAACGCTGTAGTGTGCTGTGAACACAGACCACGGGGGTGTAAGAGATGCGTATCTCTGCAGTGACAACCTCGATTCTCTCAAGTTTGAGCAAGATTTCTCTGACTTGAGGAATTTGAAATTTAAAAAAAAATAACCGTCAGCTCTTGCATTTTATCTCCCCTCTGTGTCAGCATTTATCTCTGTCAATCAACTAAATGAGATTCAAAGTACATGCACAGCATCAGGTCACGACCTCACATTGAGCCACCCACTTATCATCCACCAAATCCAAGTTAGATTCTTGCTAAATCTAAACCTCTTTGGGAATAATAATAAACAACAGACCCATGTTGTCCCATGTAGTGTGTTATTGATAATATTTTGTAGGTTCAGTTTAACTTCTTGCAGGGTGATTCAGACTCTATGATAAGGATTGTGTTTGATAAATGTCTCTTCCTCCCCTCTAGATGCGATGGGGCTGTCAGATGTTGCCCACGTGGAGAGCATCCAGGAGAAGTCCCAGTGCGCCCTGGAGGAGTACGTAAGGAACCAGTACCCCAGCCAGCCAAACCGCTTCGGACGTCTCCTCCTCCGACTGCCCTCCCTGCGCATCGTCTCCTCACCGGTCATCGAGCAGCTGTTTTTCGTCCGCCTGGTAGGCAAGACGCCCATCGAGACGCTGCTGCGTGACATGCTGCTCTCAGGCTCCAGCTACAACTGGCCCTACATGCCCGCCGTGCAGCGCGACCGGCCCATCTCCCTCCACTACAACGAGAACGGGCCCTGAGGTGCAGAGACGGACGAAGGAGAGGAGAAATTCAGGCTGATCGTTCATCCAACTACTCATCCATCCATCCTTCCCTTCATTCGCTCACACAGCTTTCCCAGAGGAAGCATCTCCCTCACCATTCCGCTCAAAAAAACCCCGACTGACGATATAACCCGTTACCGTCCCGGTTACACAAGCCAGCCAATCATCCACAGCGGCCATTGCAGAGACTCGATGGCCCGTTGCAGTCCCTCAGCCGACGGCACGGCCTACATTTGAGATGTGACTACGAGACGGACAAGTTGGTAGAACGGGTTATTGCGCAGTTCACCAGCAGGTCTGTTGGACTCACTTCAGATGTCAGTCTCAAACCCCACGAAAACAGGGGCAGAAAAAGACAAAACATTTGCTTTATTGCTGGTGCTATGCCTACATTTACAGAGGCTCAGTACAAGCACCTCAGTATGGCGAATACTGAGCAAGGGCTTTGCCAATGGGACTCTACAACCAAGAGCACGAGGCCCGCTGTATATTTACCAATTTTTGAAAGCCAGAAGCCATTAAAAAAAAAGACAAACGCCAAAATGTCTTGGACTTTTGCAGAAGACATGTTTTAATGTGTGTGTTTGTATTAGCACTGTTTATATGGAGAGAAAACTCATGATTGTGTCCATATGTACAGTATATCGTTGATTCATAGGCATCTATAGCATATTAGGGTTCAATGGGAAAAGCTCAGGTTCAAAGGGTGGGGGAGACAGACAGACAGACAGACAGACACGCCAATATCAGAGCAAAAAGACAAACCCAGTAAAAATGTACACTTATCAGCAGCCTGTGCCAAAGCTGACAAATGCATACTGTTTGGATATTTTTGTGGTAGTGTTGGTGATGAAAATTTTATGTTTGGTTTGTCTATAATTTGACTATATACTTTTTTGGGGGGTCTCAGGAGGAGAGAAGGAGTTTGTAAAGAAAAAAAAAAATGAAAGCTTAGGCACTTGCATTGTAAACTAGTCAGAACCGACACTTACTCACTCCTGTAACATCACAGCACTGGTAGATTCTCGCTTCGCCATTTGATCGGTTTTTACTTATTCAAAAGACCCGTTAAAACGTCTTACATGTTGTTATCACAGGAGTGACGCAGCTCGTCCTCATTGTTGTTCTATTGTCTCGATTGTCAACATTGGAACCTTTTGGACTGGGTGGGGCGGGGGAGCATTTTACAAAACTAGCTGTACTTGCCTTAGAACAAAGATTTTGTCACTGAGCATTTATCTTATGACTGTGCCATAATCTCTCGTTACCTGTTATAACAGGTATTATGTCCCGTCAGGAGAGGAAATGAACTCGCATGATGAAAAAAATGATTAACGTGAACATAAATTCATAGATAAGTGATGCAAACAGACAGTTCTGCTTTAACATCATCAGCACTTTCATTATTTCAAACCTCATGTGAGTTCTTTTCCTCTTCCTGATGATATTGTCATGTAGGGAAAACACCCTCGACTCATGTCATTTGAGCTTATCGTACTGATACCGTAGAGAAAAGTATCACTAACCTCTGAAAACCTCAGTCTATGTTACAATATTATCCCAGTTGGACTTATGACTGTGACTTAGTTTAGGACTATTTTAAGTTGTTTTTTTGTTTTTTTCTTCCCCTCGGTGGAAGCAGGTTTGTCTCACATTTCCAACATGGCACTATGGTATCGACATTGGTATTGGAAAAGCCATCTGGGACCTTAGAAAGCAGTCTGTTGATAAATGAATTCACAGAAAGTTCCTATGAGTTTGTTTTTATCCCCTCTACTTTTGTTTGGAAATATGGATTATCCATTAATTGAAATAAAATTCTGTTGTTCACAGTACGTTTTCTGCTGTCTTTTACTCTCATATATATAAATCCAAAACAATTTCAATATGTTCAAAACAGATACACAAAATGAATCCTTCAGTCTGGTCTGTGATTGGATGTTTCTTGATGAAATGCAACTTGAGAGTCGTAGTAATCTTCTCCCCCGAAGTTCTTCTGTAAGCAGGTTCGACTTTTAAACAAACAACCAGATATTTTATTGATTCATGACTCAGGTAATATTGTCTATTGGAAAAATGATATGTGAAAAGAGCTCCATAGAGCTTCATGTCCAGAGAGGTGACAGTCTGCACTCAGCTGACTCTCTGTAGGAGATACATGCTGAGTTTGAGCAGTACAAAAAAATGCACAACAATGCGATGAAATTAAGGATCACGTCATAATGGGTTATTATCTTGTAGAACAAAACAAAACATTCCAGACGAGGGAACTGGAAGTGCTAAAATGTTAACTCACATCTGGGTTTATCTCGACAAAAAAAATAAAATAAATAAAAGGTTGCATCACAAGGTTACAAGGTTAATTTATTTATTTGTCATTTTGCAACACAGGGTTGCACAATGAAATGTACGTTGGAGCCTCTTCCTGCTACACACACACATGGAACATAAATATACAAATATTTAAATTACAATAGAATAAAATAAAACTAAACACTATACAGTTACTAATAGGGCTATACAAATCCTTATATATACATATAGTGGGAATGAGGGAGTAGAAACCCATCTGAGAATTAAACCAAACACTCCATAGAATAGGCAAGCACAGAACTGGACTATGCACGCACTGTAATAAACCGGAAACAGTCAAGCATGTTCTTATAGAGTGCAACAAGTTTGACGAAGAAAGAAGGGAATTGCTATCAGGAGTAAATAATGGAAATATTACATTGGGGAATCTGCTAGGAAAGACATCTAAGAAAGTACACAATCTTCTAATTAATTACTTAAGGGCAACAGGAATAATGGAGATAATTTAATTATTATTAGTATTGGTAATATTATTAATTTTATTTATTTTATTTTTTTCCTGCCAATCTACAGCTCCACACTCCAGTCCAGTAGGTGGCGGTAATGCACCTTTAAGCTGGTTTGCCAACCGCCAATAAACACCGAAGAAGAAGAAGAAGAAGAAGAAGCACACTCAAACGCGATTCGAGAAACGGAGCGTCGCGACGCCCGCTCCTCATTTGCATAAAGTTGAGGGCTAGTCTACTTTATGCAAATCGCAGGCGTCCGACGCGACCCGCCGCCTCTCGAAACTCCCGAAAATCTTTTAAAATAAACGTTGTCGATCCAAAATAAAGACAGATTTAGCAACTGCGTGGCTTATTTCTCGCCTCAAATGTTTTCAGAAACACATTTCGGTGAACTACTTTCGTGAAATAAGAGAAGAAAGTTTCCAAACGAGCCTCCATACTGGTTCCGGTTTGAAAGCTGGGAGCAGCAGAGCAGCCGACGCAGGGAAAGCGTTCGTCCAATCAGGTGCAGCCGGAAGAATTTGAAATAAAGCCGGGAAAACGTCACCGCCCAATTGGTCAATCATCTATCGTGTCACCGCCTAGTAGCACGCCCACCAAGCGTCCAATGTTGGGAATCGTCGCGTCCCCTCGCGTTAAAAAACGCCCCTGTGGACACGTACCAGTTGTTGTTTGAGAACAGGTGCATGCTGGGTGTAGCTAATATGCTAATGCTAACATGCGCATCATGGACGGTGGATCTCCCAGGTGACTTTTTCTCTTGAAAACCTTTTGAATTTGAGAAGGACGGTGGAACAGAGAGGCTTGGACTGGTTATATTAATGAATGAGCAGAGACGTTTATCTGCAGATGGAGGAGGACTTCTTGGAGCACAGCACCACCAGAATGACGTTCAGACAGGTGAGTACAACAACAGCAGCTCTGTAGCTACAGAGGATGACGTCAACACGTAGCTTTATACTGTATGTGTGTGTTGCACTGCAAACTGAGCACTCTATTTGCTTTAGCTAATGTGTGTGTTTGTGGGCTGTAGCCCAACGTTAGCTGTCCAGTTTATATTGTCGTTTAAGTGTCATGTTATTAAATTCATGTAGCCTACAGTAATTATGCTTATTTCACCCGCTGCGGTGTTTTTGTACTGTCAACTATACAGTTGACAGTATAGAGGCAGAGAGGAAATGAGGGGAGAGAAAGATGGGTATGACATGCAGAGCTGAACCCATATGCCCCCCCCCCCCCCCCCACCATATTATGGAAGCTTGACAATGAGTAATGTTCTGGGATCTTTTTTGTTGCTGCTGAAAAATTGTAGAACCTGGGTACCTGTGAAATAAGCTCCTGTATCGTTTCCCTCGCTGAGGTTTCACAGATTTGTGGTTCAACTCTGGCTCGGAGCAATGTTTTCAAATGTGAGTTGGGCATTGTTGAGAGAGTTGGATAATAATGAATGGGAAGCCGGAGTCAAGACAATGAACGGGAGCTCAACTGTGTATGAGTCAAACACCGGCTAAATATGATAATAATAACACGCTCATATGACATATCGGGTTCTGCCAGCTTCCTGCTAGCTGTATGCGGCTGTAATAATGGATATATTGGCTGTAATTCATCACTTTTATTATCTTATAATACACCCATAGGCTGTATGCTGTAAGCCTTTACCGTGGTGGATGTATCAAGCTAGCTAGTAGTGCTAGTAGCATGACATAAACAGGATTTAATGGAGTTGTAGGATATTTACTAACACGCAGGGCAAAAGCACAGGACACAACCTCTTCTACATCCATGGTCTGTGGTCTATTGGACTCCATTTTGGATCCTTGACATGAAAAAGTTTGAGATTGATCTCAAAATCTGTGTGCTGGATTTTTCTAACTTCCATTTATGTCCATCGCTCACTTTATGCTCCTCTGGGAAGGCAAAAAGTTTAATAAATAAATAAGTAAATAGTTATAATAGTAGGGATATTTATAATATTTTTATCGCTCAACACAGGCCATTTCGGTAGAGACATTAAAATTATGACAATAGAATAGAAACAATTTAGTTTTACTTTTGTACGGCACTTTGCAGGCGGACGTTTTACTGGCGTCCGGTAGTCGCTTACAGTCCAAAATGGTGGAGGCCTAGCTCTGCTGCTGGGCGCTGACGTTGCAATGGAATAAACAAGTGACTTTCACTTCTTATCCACATATGTTCTTTGCTAATGGTACTTTTTTACTTTTCTAGCATTGCTGCGTTGTTGAGGTAAAACGGACCACAACATGACATGTTTGTAGAGGGAGCTTCACAATATAGCGTACTGTTGTACATCTGCAGGTGTGTTTGCATTATTATATGATCAATTTGTCATAATATCTAAGCATCTAAGAAATGATTTCATAGATAAGTTATAGCTGCACGTCTTTTAAATCAGACAGGGGAACACATTAGTGTATGGCGTGATTACTGTCTGTCATAGCAGTTAGATCATCACTGACAGTGTCCTGGAAAAGTCCTGGAAAATGATCTCTAGAAAAGAAGAGGGAACCCTGCCGCTGCTCGCTTGTAGATATTCTTTTTTTTCCAAAGAGCACTTTGATTCGATGAGGTAAAGAGGCACATGTGCCAATCAATACCGTGGATCAGTCAATGATTTTAAACCAAGTGGGGGTCGCCCCGCATTCACGCTGGGACTCAGCCCAAATGTTGATACAGGCCTGCTTAGTGCGTGACAGAAAGTAAGCAAACACCACGACCCAGTGTATGTATGTGTGTGTGTGTGTGTGTGTGGGGGGGGGGAGGAGACACAGAGAGAGAAAGAACACACATGGTCTCTGACCTTTGGGTTCAAGGTGTGTGTGTGTGTGTGTGTGTGTGTGTGTGTGTGTGTGTGTGTGTGTGTGTGTGTGTGTGTGTGTGTGTGTGTGTGTGTGTGCGCGCGTGTTCAAGTTTGGGTGAATATAGCTGCTGGTAGCTCTCAGCTAACAGTCAGACACAGAACAAAAAGAAAGACAGGGACATAGACTAGTACAGGTTTGTGCATTTTGACTCTCAAGCATGAGGTCAAGTTCCCTCCTTCCCAACACACACACACACACACACACACACACACACACACACACACACTCACTCACTCCCCCCACATGGTAACCTTGTGCCCCTTACACCGAGCCTCCCCTCCTCCAACTACCTCCCCCAATCCCCCAATCCCCACCCTCTATCCTCCCCGCCCACCACCATCCCGCCTCCCCGTGTGTGTGTGTGTGTGTGTGTGTGTGTGTGTGTGTGTGTGTGTGTGTGTGTGTGTGTGTGTGTGTGTGTGTGTGTGTGTATGAAGAGTAGCCGATTGACTTATGCCTTCATTTCGGAGCTGTCACTCCTGGCCAAACACCATGACCTCTCAACCTCCATTTTGGAGGGGCACATTTTTTTTCTTTCCTTCACCATATGAATATAAAAAACACATGTGGCCCAAAGGTGTGTGTGTGTGTGTGTGTGTGTGTGCATGTTTATGTGTACAGGTAAATCAAACTGACACAGCTCCTTTGAATGGCAGGAGCTGAATTACTTTTGCACTTCAATTTTGCACACCTGCCATTTATGGCAAACACTGGGCTCAGCATAAACCATAAAAGCAAAATATGTTGCTTCAAGATACAAATCGGAGCCAGTAAATATCCCAACGAGGTGCAGCAATTGCAGGTTATTTGTTTGTGGGTGAAATTACTTTGCATTTTACATTATTGTGGTTATTATTGTAGGTCTACATTGTGCGCTAATATGTGGGAATTTAGTGCAGATTTCTTACTTTGTTGGAACAACTTGTGTTTATTTTGAATACCAAAAAAAAAAGTGAGCAGAAAATCAATAATACCACAGACTATAGGTGAAAATAGTATTTTAAACATATCATTTGCAATAAAATTACTCTTCTACTTTAACCGTTTCTTGTTTTTGAACTTGACTCTGGCGTACTCAGCGGCTCATTTGGGGTTTCTCTCCATGTTTCTCTACACTTTATATCCCTGGAAACATATTCTCAGTAGTAATGCACTGTAAAATATGGTTATCATATTCTTAGCCTTCTTGCACCAGAAACACAACAATTTTAACTTGTATGGGGACAGAAAATCTGGGTGAAAAGCACAGAATGTATATAAGAAGTGGGCGTAGTCACTGTGACGTCACCTATAGGTTTATAAAATGACGTTTTGAAGCCTCGAATTCGGCATTTTGGCCGTCGACATCTTGTTTTTTTGCAACCAGAAGTGACACGAGAGGGTGGAGCTAAATACAACCGAACGCTGAATAACACATTTTTAGCAACCAAAATGTTACAATTACCTTTCATGAACTGAAAGCACACTGTGAAAGGGTTAAAGTTCTACGACGAAAACGCCGTGGTAGCGACCTGTCAATCACAAGGTAGCCACGCCCTAAAACATACCTTGGTCTCCTTGACTCTAAATGGGACCATAATTTACTAAATGAACATCATGCTGTATTGAAGAAGACTTGAAACTAGCGATTGAGACCATAAACTCATGTTTACAATGTTTACTGAGGTAATAAATCAAGTGAGAAGTAGGCTCATTTTATCATAGACTTCTATACAATCAGAGGAGTCGCCCCCTGCTGGCTGTTAGAAAGAATGCAGGTTTAAGGCGCTTCAGCATTGGCTTCACCTCTTGGAACCGGAGGTAGCCCGCACTAAAGAACTTGTATGTCAAAAGAAAAGAAAGTAAAAACCAAAAAACTATGAGCGTTAAGTACTTTCAAAATGTAAGAAAATGTTCTAGTCCCAACAAAAAGTACTAAAATGTACTACTGTATAATATATCCATCAAAGACAATACACAAAGTGTATGCTACCGATCATTTAAGCGCAGTTCTCGTATTTATTTTTCAAATGGATGACTCATTTTGTTGTCCATATTTCACCCCATGACACGAGAGTACTTCACCAAACCAAGCGAGGGTCGATTAGGTTGCGGCGCAGTGCTATGATGCACACATTTACACATGCAGGACAGAAACAATGCATCCATCCGAGCCGTCTGCAGGCGGGCGGCCATACCAATCAGGTCCCAGCCAGAGGTCGAGATGACAAACACAATAAGGCAGCAGATTCATCACCCCGTGTGCTCTGACAGTAATTGTCCTGGGTCCGTGTCACAGTCTCCCTGTTAAAAATACAAGGGATGCTCCTTTGACAGAGATGACATCGGCGCCAGTCACATGCATTTAAGCCAGACACCTCCTCTATTTGTTATGACACACTTTCAATTTAGCAAAAGGGCCCCACCGAAGATGAACGGTGCCCTTCGTGGGAGGAGGAAGGCCTGTGAGAGCAGGTCGCCGTGTGTGTAATTTAGACTTTAGAGGAGGCGAGACATGTGGAGGGATTTTGTTTAATAAAAAGGCATGTTTTGTCTTGTTGCTAAATGTGAATGTTGGCAGTACAAGGGCGAGCTAGACGTCCGTCTCTGGGGGATACGGCAGCTCAGATCGATAGGTGGGATGTCAGATTGAATTGAGGTCACTCTTTGTCTCCCCAAAGAGGTCCCACTTACTGGCTCACCATCAAAATGTAGCGGGGTATTAAGAGAAAGGGAGGGAGTGGAGGGGGAGGAGGCCGGACAGTTGTATCGGTGACCCTCGTCTTGTCAGAGCAGCGAGTCTTTCTGTTCCGCAACATGTTTATTCTCAGTTGTCCTGAGAGACGCTGTACGCTTGACACTGACACTGGTCTTTGAAGGATCAATAACCTGATGAGATGTGATGAGGCTGTTGTTGCTTAATTCTATCTAAATGTTAAACAGACTGACTATATGGAGTCTTTCTGCTTAGCTGAGTGCACATCTGACTGTGAGAGTGAATATCGTAGCAGGTGGGTGGAATCATTGCAGTCTGGGGCTTTAACGATGAGTCGATTTAATCAATGACTTGCTCGACACAAACTGCATTGATTAAATTTCTGATCGTTTTAGTCATTTATCAAGTGAAATGAACAAGCATTAAAATGTCTGTCTGTTTCTTATCATTGTGCAGTGTCCAGACCGCAAGCGTGTCCGACGGGTTTTTTACTGCACGTCTCACGAAACAGATACGCTCTGATATTAATCTATGCAGCTGTCTGCACCGGCTCTGTGCAGGCTCGCGTCTCACAGGCGTGATCGCAACCTGCGGGGTAAATCAACGACTTTAGACGACCGAACGAATAATAGATTTATTTGTCAATGATGCTGATTAAAGCTGCACTATTTACTAGCAGCTCTTTGTTTTGGTTTAACGTCCCGTAACTGTGTTGTTACTTTTCACTCTCATCTCAGAAACACGATTCTTATTTTCAGGTGATTAAACGCTAACAAAAACATGCTTATTACTATTATATTCCATTTATATCAATAGATCCCCCTAAATGCTACACATTGTTCCTTTAAGCAAAAAAAAGCTCTTAAAAACTCTCTGTACGCCACCTTCCCAGCGCTGAATGACAGACAGACAAAGTTAGCGACTAGCTGGTTAACGTATTTAGCAGCTAAAGAACCAGATATATTTCTTAGGAGTTGTTGGAGACAAGACTAGAGCTAAAGGAGAGTGAATCCAAATTAATGCTAATGATACTCACTGTGTAAACACATACACCATTTTTACTTTATACACGTAAGGCAGTAATATGTCATTGTCGTGTTTACAGCTCGTCCCGCTGTCCCCAAATGGCCAAAAACATCTAATAATACTGCTTTGATAATTCTTATTTAACTAGTCTGAGTGATATTCAACAGCTTCAAATTAAATGGTCATTTTCACATCTTTTGCTTCTGTCACCGCATTACAAAACACTCAGAGTCCTTTAGCTTTCCATGGCTTCTACAACCCATAATATTTCATGTAGCATGACAAATGCGGCTGAAAATCTCAACCACCAGTGTAGGCTTTGCAAATGGTTTAGGGAACAAGACAAAGCCAAAGTTCATTTTGAGTTTCATTAATTTCCTCTTGTTTTTTTTCCCTCTGTATGATTTATATTTGAATGCATGACAAAAGAGCCGGGCCTGAAACTCTTTACCGAGCACGCCCCTCTCGACACTTGATATATAGAGCAATGCGTCTCCAAAGCTAATATTATAATGAATTGGATCTGTGTCTACGTGTGTGGCCCAACGGTGGACTGTTTGTGAAGATGTCCCAAAAGCAATACCCCCTTCTCCAGAATCAACAGACCCCCATTTAGCATTCCCAGATCCCCTGAAATGAAACGTTCATTTTTCCATAACTATCATCTCCGGCAAAGCATTGCGGGGGAATTGGATCTGTCTGCGCACCTCCCCTCTCCACTCAGATCTCATCAAGCGTGGGTTGGAGTCACCGCTCTCCCACGGAAATTGCTCTGAACGGCAGGAAAATGTACATTATTGAGGTGCAGACCAAAAATGCCATTGGCCCCCTTCGCATACAGACAGCACCCCCCACCAGCGTTCCTCTTATAAATCCTTAAAGAGGGCCCCGACTCCAATGTATGGCAACACCATCAATATTGATGTGGGAGAAAGTTCTTCCAAAGCCGCCTCAGTCACAGAACATTAATATTGATAGTGTTGTGCACCAGCCCGGACGCTCTAAAATGATAATGGCATCTGGACTAGGGGTTAGAGGCCAATATCATTGCTGAATATGGACATGGCTGTTTAGCAGCAAGCAGGACGGGAGGCCATGCCAATCATCGTGTCCTCTTCGTCAACCTGACCAACCGTCGGGGGTCACTGAGGAACTTTGACTCTCACTTCATTTGATTTGATTCTTCTAATGAACTTTTCCCAGGACAGGCCCAGTGAGATTAAAGATGCTTTACAAGGGAGACCCGACCAAAATGTACCACCAAGAATCATTTTGAATTAATTTCATGGGTCTTACCTGTGGCAAGGATGGCTGAAAAGATAGTTTGTCTTTTTAGCCATGGCTCTGGGGATGGCAATGTCAGTCTGTCTGTCAGCCAGTCGGTCCACCACCACTTGGGTCCAGACTGAAATATCTCAACAATAATTGGACGGATTGCCATGAAATTTGGTGCACACATTAATGTTCACCCCAGGAGGAACTGTAATAACTTTGGAGATCTTCTGACTTTTCCTCTAGCGCCACCATCAAGTCAATTTTAATTTGTCCAATACTTTGCTTAATGACTAAATATCTGCAAAACAAATGACAACGAATGAACACATTAGCAGAACACTTTTTGTTTATTGCTAATTAGCTAATGTTAGCATGCCGACACACTAAACTCAATGATTGTGAACATGGTGAATATTATAGATGCTAAACATCAGCATGTTAACATTGTCATTGTGAGCATGTTAGCATGCTGAAGTTAGCTCAAAGCAAATGTGCCTAAATACAGCCTTACAGAGCTGCTAGCTCATTTGCATGCCATTGGTTGCATTATGGGAAACATAGGATCCAGTGTTTTTGGAGCATGCTTAGGGATGCTTCTTTTTTTTTTCATTTTTTCTCTTTTTCTTAATCTGTTTCTTGTGACTGTATGGACGTGCAGTACTAAAGTGCTGGGGTGCCCCTTTAAGGACATATGAGCCAAGTGACCTGATTGAATCACTCTGTGCATGATTTTGTCATCCTTACATAATTGACTAAACAACATGCTTCATTTGCATGTGACTTTGATGCATTAACCTGCGGCGGACGGTACAGCATGTAGCAGGCATTTTATTAAGAGTTACCGTCAGCCATAATGATATCATGGCTCTGTCGCCGTGGTGTCCTCTGCTTGTGCAAACATATTACACTGAGGCTGTTTTCTGGGTCAGTAAGTTAAATATTTCAGATGGTTTATTTTTAGCGCCGTCTGTTTCCACTTTGTGCATGCGCTGTGCGTTGTGTGTGTGTGTGTGCGTTGTGTGTGTGTGTGTGTGTTGGTGCATCTCTCACTATCTGCGATAACTGCAGGCTGCATTTGACCCACTAAGTCATCTCCACATGGCCCCCGGGGTTTATCAATTGAGTGTTGTGTGCAGAAGGGGGCCACCGTAATTGGTTGCCAACTGACTGTTAACACATCCAACAATATACAGGACATGTATCGTCTGTGCTGACATTAAACGTACTTTATACTTGGCTGTAATGTCAGTTATCTACCCACGACCTATCAGTCAGGTTTCACTGTGTGCTGGTTTCCATAAAGCTCAGTTTTAGCTGCTTTTGTTTACAAATCAATGAGCCATTAAACTCTTAAAACACCATACTGTTCCTTAGGGAGCTGTCTGTGGAGACATATTAATTATCTTCTTTTACAACTCTTTATTAGGTTGCTTGTATCTAATCGCTGTAATGTGAATATAAGCATCCTGAAGAGTAGTGTAAATATTCAGTGTGCTTCAAGCAGTGGGAATCTAAATGACATTAGATCACTTGTACATGGCATTGGGTGCAAAGAGGGCAGTGTAATTGCTGCAGAGACGAGTGGTCATTGAACTGTGAAAAGCAGACAAGTTTTCCACAGATTATGAGAAAGAGAATGATTGGAAACTGCCCAGGGGCAAAGGTCCCATGATAGTTTTTGACCTTACCACATATGTGGAATCAATGCAGGGCTCTGTTGTTGACCTTAGCCTTTCTCTTCAACACATACTGCTGTTCTGTTTCCTAAAGACAGAACTCCTACAGTATCCATGCTCATCCCCTGCTTTGCTCCTCTCGCCTCTCGCCCTCATTCCACTTTGGTTTTCCTCATAAAATAAAAATGAATTCTACTCAATACATCCTATTATATGGTAAGATTTTTCCTCTCAAAATTCGTTAAAATGAAATTAATAAATAGTTTAAAGTATACAAGGAACTTTTATCTGGTTATGAATCAGATACTGACGCCTCTATATGACCTACCTAAGCAAACGAGACCATCAGCGAGAATATTTGCTATTTCTGTGTAGTTATTCTTAACTACAAGTTAATACCTTAATTCCCCAAAAAATCGGACAAAACTATTTACGGCACTTCGCAGCGGGGCCTCCAGCAGCGAGCTGCAGTCGGAGCTCTGGTGGGAGGTGAAGAGCTCCGTGCTCTGCAGCAGCGGCTCCTCTGTCGGTCAGGAGCAGAGCTTCGCCTCGCTGGGAGCCAACACCGACACCGACACCACGCTGCTGGAGGCCCAGGCCGCACTGCTGGACCCGCTGGAGGGAAGGGAGGCACGGGAGAACCGGAACCAGGACGGCGTGGTTCTGTCAGACCCTGCTGCAGTAAAATGAGAGGTTTTCTAAAGGGACTCTGGTGCTCGGAAACACCCCCACTTTTGTCCACAGGGACCGCCAAATTCAACACAAAATCAAAGTTCCTCATAGTAGTAGGGGTGTAAGAAATTACTGATACACATGAGTATTGCGATATTATGCTATGTGATACTGTATCGATTCTTTATTAACCTCTTAAAAATACGACGGACCCGGCCGCTATTCTGTCTTTCGGAGGTTGTAGCGGTTTTAAAGCTAGAGTGAAGATACTTGTATCATATGAAACTAGAAAACCTTATGAATCCATTGGTACCAACCATGTCATACTTGCATGTCGAGAAGGAGGCTAAATAACGCTCAAAAGTTACGCTAAATTTTGGCGAGGAAAAACTGTTCCTTGACCTCTGACCTCAAGATATGTGAATGAAAATGGGCTCTATGGGTACCCACGAGTCTCCCCTTTACAGACATGCCCACTTTATGATAATCACATGCAGCTTTGTGCAAAAACCATGTAGTTAAAAGTGTTATTTTCACCTATTCTAAAATGATGTATTTGAATATTTCTACATACTTGCAAAAAAAAAATAGTGCCTTTTTAGAGCAGTTAAAAGCTAAACAAAGCTTTATCTCTAGGGCTGTCAATCGATTAAAATATTTAACCGCAATTTTTTTTGCATGATTTTCCATAGTTAATCACGATTAATCGCCAATTAATCGCACATTTCTTATCTGTTCAAAATGTACCTTGAAGGGAGATTTGTCAAGTATTTAATACTCTTACCAACATGGGAGTGGACAAATATACTGCTATATGCAAATGTATGTATATATTTATTATTTTAAATCAATTAAAAACACAAAACAATGACAGATATTGTCCAGAAACCCTCACAGGTACTGCATTTAGCATAAAACAATATGCTCAAATCATAACATGGCAAACTGCAGCCCAACAGGCAACAACAGCTGTCAGTGTGTCAGTGTGCTGACTTGACTATGACTTGCCCCAAACTGCATGTGATTATCATAAAGTGGGCATGTCTGTAAAGGGGAGCCTCGTGGGTACCCATAGAACCCATTTACATTCACATATCTGGAGGTCAGAGGTCAAGGGACCCCTTTGTATATGGTCAGGCCAGTTTTTCCTCGCCAAAATTTAGCGTAAATTTGGAGTGTTATTTATCCTCCTTCGTGACAAACTAGCATGACATGGTTGGTACCGATGGTTTCTTTAGGTTTTCTAGTTTCATATGATGCCAGTATCTTCACTCTATTTAAAACTGAGCCCGCTACAACCTGCGTTAAAGAAATAAGTGGCGTTAAAACAAATTTGCGTTAACGAGTTATTGTCACGACAGTCCTATTTTCATTCATAATCTTGGCGAGTTATGCACTATGAGTATGACTAAGCTGCATATTAGTAGCAGGGTTTTATTAGATAAAACGACTTGTCTTCACTTTATCCTTTTGACTTTTTCAAAGGGTAACACCTCCCTCTGAGTCTTGCTGTCCTGGCACGTACACTCACTTCAGCATGTGAAGTCTGTCAAAGCATAAATGAAGTGAAACCATCTTGACTGTCTTGCTCACAAACACAGTGAAATAAAGCTTATGAAAACAAAACACAGACAAATAAAGATAGCACAACTTGAAAACCCTGTTTTCGAAAGAAGTTCTATCCCGGCACTTCATCTGTAAACGGACTTGCAGCCGTCCCAGGCGCAGCCACAGGGCTTCATTGTGCCTCTGCCAAGCTGTGACAGGGCCTCGTCCAACTTCTCACCTGCAGCATTGTCCGCCCGGGGAGCTCAGTGCAGAGTAATTGGGAGCCGAGATTCCAGGACAAGTTTCTTTTTGTCCATTTTGTGGGAATCACTGACCCGGACGTGTGAGGTCACAGCTGTGGTAATTGGTGCTGGGTGATGCAGCTGTGTGTGTACGTGTGTGTACAGTACAATCTGTGAACAATTGTTCTGACTTACACAGGTTGTGTATGGACAGTATGCGTGTGCTCTCGTGTTTTTTCAGTGTTAGCGACTGACAGTTTGTCCCCGAGCTGCCTCTTCTGTCCCTGAGCTACAAAGGCATGAGCTCTACAAACTGAGCGCCTTTGTTGGACCACTAAAAACAAAGTTAGTGTACTACACAGTCACTGCTTTATCTCTGTAGAAGTGGCAGCTATTAGTATTCAGACTATGAGAAATACGATAAGGGGGAGATCAAAACTCAGCTTGGCTCTTTCCCAAACTGCTTCCTCTCCACCTACAGATTGTCACTCTGCATGAAGCCACACTCGCAGCAGTGAAGGGCAATCCGGATTAAGGTTAGGGTATAAATAAACAGGTAAACTGTGAGACACACACAACTCTTCCTAGGGGTTGGGGGGGGGAAATCAATATAGCACAGCATTGCGATATTTTGTGTGGCAATATTGGCACGTCAAGTATCGGTCTTTTATTATATAAACTATTAACCTCTTAACAATCCAATCAGTCTTTAAGAGTAGAGTAAAGATACTGGTATCTGGGGTATAAGAAAATATTGATACACATGAGTATCGCGATAATATGTTTTGTGATACTGTATCGATTCTTAAAAACACTGTATTGATTTTTAATTAACCTCTTAAAAATTCCAGCGGATATTCAATCTTTCGAGATGGAGGTACCGGCATCATATGAAACTAGAAAACCTAAAGAATTGATCAGATCATGTTAGCTTGTCGGGAAGAACGCTAAATGACGTTCCATAGTTGCGCTAAATTTTGGTGAGGAAAAACTGGCACGGCCATTTTCAAAGGGGTCCTTTGACCTCTCATCTCAAGATATGTGAATGAAATCTCTGACATGAACAGATTGAAATCTGTATCTTATTAGATTGGTACTTTATTTATTTTTTCTCAAAGTTGACACTAATTTGGATGTAGCTACGTAGCTAGCTTAATCCTGCTTCAGTGATCAATTGTTTTCCAACGAGCAGCCGTCAGTGGGCAGAAACACCAGGCTGAGCTCTGCGTGGTCATTCAGAGCTCTGATACCAGGATAAATCAGATAAATGACTAGTCAAATGAATTTAAAGACAAACTAATGATTCACTTTTATAATTTCACTACTACTACTAACTACTGACCAATCACAAACACGGACAAGTCTACTGTCAGCAGAGTGACATATTATACAAAGGAAGAGCAAACTATAATATTAGACAAATACGAAGTTAAACATATAATCTAGACTAAAAGTAACACAGTTGCAGTTTCCAAATGCAGAAAGGACAGCTGGCAAAGATCACCGATAATAATTAATAATTGATAATTATAATATCACTGCCCAATTTAGAGCACGATAGATCTGACTATAATGACATTTGTGTATTCTGTTAATGTGTTGCTTAGATGTATTCTTATACAATAGAATAAAGGACACTTTATTCATCCCCTTGGGTAAATTATGCTGTGTATGACAATTTTTGCCTTCTTATCTCAGCTGTAACCCCGACGGTGTGAAACGGACTTTGGGAGCGAATAAAAAATATATACATAAGAGCATAATTCAAAGCAGTAAGCAGGCTTACTTTCATATCTTATGATCACCCACATAAAAGTACCAGTAGCAAAGTAACGCAAGGCAATGTCTGCCGGACTTTAAGCGCACAAAACCGACGTGTCTCACAGCTACATACGGCTCAAGTAACTGATTCAGAGAGCCTAAGTGAATATATGATCTGAATATATGTAATAGAATATATACTGATTCTGTGTTATTGTGTGTTAATAATTAACCATTAACCGACATTAAGCATTTTAACCGATTAACACTATCGGTTAAAACGGTTAAAGAAATATTAATAATTAATTCAAAAGCTGAGCGGCTCAGAGGAGCGGCTCGTCACTTTAAGGAGAAAAGCTGGTCCTCCTTAACGGTCCACCTTAAGAGGCGGAGCGGAGGACTTGTAGTTTCGTAGCATTTATTCACTGACAAATAAACTGTCCTCAAACTGTCTGCTACAGCTACGTTCACAGCTATAACGCCACCAACAACCTCACACTCACCACCAACACACACACACGGTCTGTCAGAAACTCGTCAAAGTTACGCAGACTACGTGTTTGGCGGCGGCGAGCACGAAACCTCCGGCAATGCTAGAGCTGCTAACGTAGCACAAATACACACACTGTTTGTTGGACACTTGCTAAAGTTATGCACAGCTGACAACCTGCTTTACTAAACTAAATGTGCGGTGGAGACTTTTACTGGGAAAGTGGCTGCATGTCCGCGACACTACACGCAGCACCGCGGCTGCAGTTAACGCTCCTGGACGGTGAACTGGGGACTCCCAACGAATATCTGTTGTGCTCCTGCAGCGTGCACACCGCTGCATGTGAGGCACAAATCTTGTCGGTTAACGGTTAATAATCGGTTAACGAGGGTCGGTTATCTGTTAAGAACATTTTTCAAAATTAGCATCCCTACTCCCAAGTCCGTACAGCCGGGGTTGCAGCCTGCTTCGGATCAGGTTAGGCGTTCAACATAAGTTACTGTGGCGGTCTGCCCCGGTAAGAACCACCGTCGAAGGACTGAAAACCCTGAAGGGTTAAACCTGAAGTTACCTCGCTAACCCCAAATCCTGCTTCATAGTAAAGGCCTCAGTTCAAATGAAACCACATTAATACATCAGAAACACTCAAGATTATGAACGTTATAAAAATCAGGACACTTATTTGTCGGTGTTGTTAGAATCACGTTTAGAAATGATATCAACAAAATAATGCACTTGCAGTGATAACCAAAAAAACGTAGATTGACAATGGAAACTTCTTGGACCTGGAAACACTGACCCCCATTTGGCCCTAGAGGTGAAACCCCATCCCAGGTCATGATAGATGATGCCGACACCGGCCTCCCCCCCCCCCAACTGACCACCTGTCAGTCTACAGCCGGCCTGGGAGTCCACTGCCTGGTCTCCGTGGCAGTTGTTTCCACTGTCACAGCCCCGGGACGCCACCACCTGTCATGACCTCCGGGTGCACCGACTGTAATGGAATAGTCACTAATAGCGTAGGAGTGAGGCATCAGTCTTGGAGGATTTAGCAGTGTAAAGCCTGTAACATTTTGTTCTAGCTCTCTAGTAGTTCAGCATGATCTGTCCAAAATCCTTCATGAGAGATAGAGACATGATTTCCCAGACGTAGACTAATCCTCTTTACATTACGGGACCTGGGTTTAACAAGGGATATTGACAACGGCTTGACTCACGTCTGGGCCAATTTACTTGGAGCGGTCCACAAAGTTCAGACACAGGTCATTGCCATCAACGCAAAATCTAGCTGCTCTAAAAAGTAAGAAAGAAAAGAGTGAAATAAAAAATAAAAAAACTCAAATGTCAAACTTGCCAAATATACAGTATATATATCAGTGGAGGTTGGTCCATAGAGGCAGAGGAGGTTGCTCCCCCTCTATTGCTCCTCCTCTATTTTTTGAGAGGCAACAGGGAGATCAAAATATAAACAAAGAGTAATTGGTTGAAATAAACCGTTATCAAATCTCAGTATCATTTATAAAATATTTTTTCTTTCTTCTTTGGAAAAAATCTATTATTCAAATTCTGATTAAAATGCCTGAACAGTGACACCTGCAGGGCGGAGGGGAAAGGGCAGCCTGTGTGTGTGAAGTAGTTGTGGACATCGTGGGGGGTAGAGGAGGGCAGCAGGTCCCCGTCCTCACTTGGGGCGGGACATCTCCTATCAACTAAATGCATTTCATTTTTTTCCTGCTTATCTGTGATTGGCCAAATGACGCTCCAAGGGGGATAACCTCCATTAACTTGTTGCCAATCAACAACCAGCAGAATACATGATTGACAGCAGGTTGGTCCAATGATAATGTCCAAATGTCATCTTCAGTCTCTCAGTTGTAAAACGCACTAATAGTCGAATCCAGAGTTATTTCCCTTCCTCCGTTCATGTCAATGAGACCCAGACCGTGACGACAGCGTGACGTTGGGACCCCGTGAACGAGTCATGTGACCGAGCCGACGCTACTGCGCATGTTCCATGTGCCCAATGGATGCGGAAGATCGCCGGAAGATCCGGGTACTTTTCCAGACGGAAGTCGAGCCATTTAGAGCAACTTTCATAGGAATAAACGGGGCCCCGCCTCCAACGCTGTATACAGTTCTCTTAATACATCCATGCATCCACCTCTCTTTAGGAGTTAAACTTAAATGTTTCCATTTTGTAGCGAGTTTTAGCAGCTAACTTTGTATCTGTAACCTGTTCTGTGTTGGCGGAAGTGATTGCCCTCCTTGTGACCCTGTTGCTAAGCAACCATGACAACACATTAGTCTAACTTTTTTGTTTTTTTTCTCAGACGTGGAGTGATACTGAAGTGCAAAGGAATTAGACGTCATAGCAGTTGCGTGTGGTTATTATATCACGGCTATGAATCAGATTGCTTGATTTGAGCTACCCGTTTTATTATGGTCATTAGTTTACAGTCAATGATCACTAACTGGAACTTGTTTTTTTAAAATTACAAAATGAAGTATACTTAAATGCATGTATATTAGAGTTGTTTAAGCATGGGGATGTAGGGATCCCCACAAGGGTCGTAGGATAAATCTGAGGGGTCGTGAGATAATCACCAGGGAATGGACCAGAAAAAAAAAGTCTGCTAAACAAAATATGATTATTTTTACTGGGGAAATGTATCTCTTAAGGCCTCTAAAAATAAAGTAAAGGATGAAATCACATTGTGAAATGGTCACAGCCAATACCCAGTTAGGAGGGGTCAAAAACAGATATTGCTTCATCTGGGAACCGCTGATGTAGGACACTCTTATGTTCATGGACATAATGCAGCACGCCATGGATATTACTCATGATGGGAAAAAAGCTGGGAAACAAATGGCAGATAGAACAGTGCAGCAATCAAATACAACTTTTCAGCCTGACACAGCTCACAAAACAAAAAGTAAGGTTTTGTAATTATTTCTGACATTTTAGTAGTTATTTCTAAAAAATGTTTTATTTATTTCATTTTTTTAGGTAATGAATTGAGAGAAGACAGATGAGATTAAACAAGACAGAACTTAATATATTGAGTGACATGAAAGGATAAACACGACGGGGCAAAACAAGTTAGTTAGTTATTTCTAACATTTTAATAAATCTTAAGGCCTTTACACACCGGGGGGTTGATGAATAAACTAGGGCTGTCAATCGATTAAAATATTTAATCGCGATTAATCTCATGATTGTCCATAGTTAATCGTGATTAATCGTGATTAATCGTAAATTAATCGCACATTTTAAAAAGGGAGATTAAAGGGAGATTTGTCAAGTATTTAATACTATTATCAACATGGGAGTGGGCAAATATGCTGCTTTATGCATGTATATATATATATTTATAATTGGAAATCAATTAACAACACAAAACAATGACAGATATTGTCCAGAAACCCTCACAGGTACTGCATTTAGCATTAAAAATATGCTAAAATCATAACATGGCAAACTGCAGCCCAACAGGCAACAACAGCTGTCAGTGTGTCAGTGTGCTGACTTGACTATGACTTGCCCCAAACTGCATGTGATTATCATAAAGTGGGCATGTTTGTAAAGGGGAGACTCGTGGGTACCCAGAGAACCCATTTACATTCACATATCTTGAGGTCAGAGGTCAAGGGACCCCTTCGAAAATGGCCATGCCAGTTTTTCCTCTTCAGAATTTAGCGTACATTTGGAGTGTTACCTCCTAATATGACGACGTTGGTACCGAAGGATCCCTTAGGTTTCTCATATGATACCAGTATCTTCACTCTAGCTTTAAAACTGAGCCCGCTACAACCTAAAAATGACAAGTTGCGTGAACGCGTTGAAGAAATTAGTGTCGTTAAAATGTTGTTAGCGCGTTAACTTTGAAAGCCCTAGAATAAACGAAACGCAAAATGCAAAATACTCGCCTGTGAATATCATACAGTATGTCTATGGCTTTTATTGTGAAGGTTAAGAACGGAAGGAGTGGATCTGGTCTGCGCTGCCTTTGTGAAGGTTGATGACTTGGTTCGGACTACGGAGCCTCCGTGTTGTTGTTTCATAAATATAGGGGCAACTCAACACGTTCCGCTTGACGTGATTGGTTGATGCATTTAAAAGCGGTGCGAAAGCTCAGAAAAATAAACCTCCTTTTTAAAAAAAGTGCAATTTTTTTGCTGCGTTATATCAAGTATTCAAGACAAAACAACAGTTCGAAAATATATACCGACGTGCGAATTGACTGTATGAAACAAACGCTGCCGGTGTGTGAAAGCCTTTAGGGGTCTCAAGATAATTACCAGGAAAAGGACCTGAAAAAAGCTTTTTCTCTATTGTTTGGAGGCATTAACACGGTGCTACAACACATTCATTTATTGTATACAAACTTAAAAAAGCACCTAAACTTCATAGTGTTAGTATATATGTTGTAGAAGTGGGACACAGTGTCAGTCTATGAACAACACAGGGTCTCCCAGCCATTCCTCCAGGGACAGCTCTGTGACCTTTTCACATACGATGTGTGTGGTAGCACAAGTAACACAACTTGTTCTGGCAGAACTCTGTTGTGATGCCCTCCAGGCTGGATACCAGCATGTGGTCCACGTGTCACACACACACACACACACACACACACACACACACACACAGCGCCCCCGTGACCTCTGGCTGACACTCTGTGACCTTACAGTAGAGAACAGTGTTAATGCAGAGTTATTAAACAACAAGGGATCAATCAGAAATCCTCTTTTTATCCCACGCGGCCGTCTTAACAACCACCAGCATGTGCCTGAAATGCAAATGTCCATATGTTTATATGACTGAGTAATGCATTTAACATGGTCAGTGTCTAAACAAACAGCAGTGTCATTCCAGGGTATGATGACAGAGCGAGGCCACCACATACAGTCAACTCTCAATAACCTCTATAATAAGCTTAGTGACAGTGTTTACAAACATGTACCAAAGCTTCTCTGCACTTTGAGGATTCAGCCACACAAACCCATGTGTCTGAATATAAAGTATTCACAGTATACAGTCATTTTTAGGGCTGAAACTAACTTTTATTTTCATTGTCGATTAATCTGTCGATTATTTTCTCAATTTATCGATTAGTTGTTTGGTCTAGAAAATGTTAGAAAATGGTGAAAAATGTCGATCAGTGTTTCCCAAAGCCCAAGATGACGTCCTCAAATGTCTTGTTTTGTCGACAACTCAAATATATTCAGTTTACTGTCATAGAGGAGAAAATATTCACATTTAATTCGCTGGAATCAGAGAATTTTGACTTTTTTTTTCCTTTAAAAAATTACTCAAACTGATTAATTGATTATCGAGATAGTTGGAAATTAATTTAATAGTTGACAATTAATCGATTAATCAATTAATCGTCGCAGCTCTAGTCATTTTTATTAATTTTTCAGAGGGTATGTCTGTTTGTCCATGTCTGTCCTGTTGTAAATTAAAAACTTGATAAATGGAATTAGGGGTAAACTTCTTACTGCACTGTAATCAGTAACCACATAGTAATTATATTTCTAGTCTTTTATTTTTTTGTCCATTTTTTATTTTGTCTTTTTTTCTTTTTTTATCTTATCTAATTTTGTTGTAACTTAATAGATTTTTTTTTCCATTTTTATTTTTATTTGCATTTTTTTCACCTTATGTAAAGCGCTTTAAATTGCATCCCTGTTTGACAGGTGCTATACAAATAGACTTGTGTGCCACATATGGCTCATCACCAATAGACTATGAAACATAACTAAAAAAGAGACACCTTGTTATTTTGATGAGAAACCCCAATAGAAAGGAACATTTAAACCTTTAAAAGTTAATGTCTATTTCCTAATTGATCACCGTGGTGCCTTAAAGATAAACTGTGTATTAGCATATGCTAAGAAACTGGATGGATGGATGGACACTTGTTTATATTTTTAGTATTAAGGTCAATCATTGACTTAGAGAAAAGCTGCCTTGTATTCACAGCAGTGTTGCTACGGTGACCAAATTCTTCCGTTCTGTTCAGAAGAACTTCAAAGAGCTTAAAATTGAATTCACACATTATTTCTTTGAGCTTTGTCAGGCCGGCCTTTAATCAGCTGATGCAATTAGTCAGCTAAGACATGTGATGTGGACTGCCATACAACAGTCCATAAAGTTTTCAGCCCAAATAAGAAGATTTGGGCTATTTTGCGAAAGAGGTGTTTCTCTGTGTGGATTCTGACAAGTGTTGAGAGTCTTTATTAAAAGTATTTTAAAATCAATACAATATAGATTTAGTGAAACATCATTAGCTTAATACACAAGCAGTTTGTGGCTTTTGGAAGCAATGCTGTCAAGACAACACTGAAGTATTACAATGACTGTCATGTTTCATCTGAATTCTTTCCCATCCTGCACTTAATGATGGTGCTGATAATAATATAGAAAATGTTCACCCACCAGTATTAAACCACCAGGGGGGGAAAATAATATAACTCCACTCACAGCTTTTAGAACAAAGAAAAACTAATATAGATTAGCTGTGTTGCATAGAAAGAAGTTAATGTGTAATATTATAACAAAGTATATGTTTTCTTTTTTTCGTACGGAGTAGCGTACGGAGTAGCGTACGGAGTAGCGTACGGAGTAGCGTACGGAGTAGCGTACGGAGTAGCGTACGGAGTAACGTACGGAGTAACGTACGGAGTAATGCACGGAGTAAGAAACGCACGGAGTAACGTAGGGAGTAAGAAACGCACGGACGCAAGGAGTAAGAAACGTACGGAGTAACGCACGGAGTAACGCACGGAGTAACGCACGGAGTAACGCACGGAGTAACGGAGTAACGCACGGAGTAACGCACGGAGTAGCGTATGGAGTAAGAAACGTACGGAATAACGTGTAGCGTACGGAGTAACGTACGGAGTAACGTACGGAGTAACGTACGGAGTAACGTACGGAGTAACGTACGGAGTAACGTACGGAGTAACTAACGTACGGAGTAACGTACGGAGTAACGTACGGAGTAACGTACGGAGTAACGTACGGAGTAACGTACGGAGTAACGCACGGAGTAAGAAACGCACGGACGCAAGGAGTAAGAAACGTACGGAGTAACGTACGGAGTAAGAAACGCACGGACGCAAGGAGTAAGCCAAGTATGTGGCCTTTATTGAAGAGATATTATGAACTACCTTTAATACGCGCTCACACAGATGTTGCACAAAATGAAACTGAGTCCATCAAGCTGCCGCTCTTGCTCTCTATGCACCACTTGTCTAGAACAAACTCCCAGTAAACTTGAGGTCTGCTCCAAAGGTAAAACCTTTTCTATCTGCCACTGCCTTTTACCACGTTAAACCTGGAATTATTCATTCATATCTCTCATATCATAATCTGCTTGATTACATTTTTGTGCTTCTATTTTTATCCTCTGTTTTATTTTAATCATTTAAATCCTATTTATCTATCCCTTTATCACCTTATATGTTGTCTTAATGCCTTTTTTATGTTTCATGTAAAGCAGATTACTTTGAAAGTTGCTATACAAATAAACTTGCTTTCCTTGCCTCTGCACTTTGTGGTTTAACTCAACCAAGGACATTATTTCTGCCTCCAGAGAAGCTCTGAGAAATGTTTGTATAACTAAGATGCCAATCTGCCCCTCAACAACCAGCGTCGAGATGCCCTTGACCCCCAGCTGCCTGGCTGGAGCTGCTCAGCAGCCCGCAGTCGTAGGCTGTGGTTGTACTGAGCAGCTCCCTGGAGTCAATGTGTGTAAAAGTATAACTGTGAGGCATGCTGGTAAAATGAAACTGAGCATGCATGCTCTCAGGATAAAGGTTAAAAAATTGTTTAACATTGACAACTGACTTACCATTTCCTTTTAAGGTCCATTTGTAGAAATGCAGACTTCCACTCCTGGCACTTTTCGACCTCGCCTTGTACCTGTGGGATATGAATAAGTCATCAGAGGGAAGTCTTTATTTCGCCAACTAGCTGAATGTAAAACTCCGGTTACTCCCAGCTCAAAGAGGAAGGTGGGGGGTAGTTTCGTCCCACAAGAGGAGCTGTTTAATGTGTTTCTGTTGCCATGAAATATTTCTTTTGCTTAGTGTGTGAAGCCTGTCAAATGAAAGAGCAGAGCACACACACACACACCACTCTGTGACTTACAGGAATTACATTTTCACACATTTATTATTTGTTTAAATTATTGATGTTAACAGATTATTTATTTTTAATGCATATCTGTTGTAATGGGGCAGCGGTACTATACGTCATTAAGGTGCAAATATAGAACTTCCATCTGAATATTGTGGATAGGAGGATGTAGCATGCAGACCCATTAATACTCATTGTAATTAACGGCATTATCAATTGTAATCTGATTACAAACTGCCCCGTCCTCCATGTTTTTCACTAGTCTGAATATTGTTTAAACTAACATCATTTTAGTAAGGGTTTAAATCACAACTTTCATCACGATACAATAACATATTGTTTCTTTGGACAACGATACAATATTTGCTAATATCCCAAAGTCTGCCACGATACCATTTGGAATTATATCAATTCAGGGGCCTGCAATCGATATGAGATAATATCATACGCCCATTTAACACAATCAGTTACATTTATATAAAAAAAGCCACTAAAATATGATTTGACAATTATATTACTGGGCTCTTTCAGAAATTTAAATGAAAAACAATCTACTTTTCTATAAGAATAATAAATATAAAGTGTGAATTTCAAAATAAAGGCATATCTTAACGATGATGATAAGTAGCGATATTTTCACTTTGCATTAGTGCTGGGCAATGTATCGATATTATATCGATATTATGATATGAGACTAGATATCGTCTTAGATTTTGGATATCGTAATATAGTGGTTAGGCGTAAGTGTTGTCTTTAGCTGGTTTTAAAGGCTGCATTACAGTAAAGTGATTTCTGAATTTATCAAACCGTTCTAGCTGTTGTATTATTTGCCTTTACCCACTTAGTCATTAAAGCCACATTACTGATGATTGTTTATAAAAATCTCATTTTTTTAAATTTTAAAATATTTTGTAAAAGCACCAACAGTCAACCCTACAATATTGTCGCCATATCAAGGTATTTGGTCAAATATATCGTGATATTTGATTTTCTCCATATCGCCCAGTAAGGATGCACCAATACCGATACCGGGGCAGATACTGACTCAAATAGCTGGATCGGGTATCTGTGATAATGGGGTCGATCTATTCAATTCAGGGCCATGTTTATATACAATATAGACTGGAATTTTAATTCCCTTTTAAAGTTTTGACCAATTTGTTGCTGTATCAAAAACGTTCACACCTGAATTGTAATTCCTGTTAATTTTGAAGATCTTTTTTTACCAAGTTGTTGGTGTACAATTGATTATTTTTATAATGAATAACAGTTCAGTAAATTTATATTTATGTATTTATTTGTTACATTTTGTTTTACAAAGTTAGGAAAGCTATGTTTAAGTCAAGCCTGATGTTGCCTTATACATAGAAGTGAGGCATACAGCTGATTAATTAAACTCTCATATCGGATCGATACTCGGTATCCGGACTGAAAAAGTCCGATCGGTGCATCCCTATCGCCCAGCACTACTTTGCATCGATGATATTTTGGATCGTTGATCATTGAATCGATATATCGACCCAGATCGATGTATTGTTACACCCCGACATTTTAGCAGCATCCAATCAGATTTGAGACGACAGCTCACCAGAATTGACAAAGAATTTTAGAATAAATGGGTGAAAAAAAAAAGAAATCAGGGAGTCGGGGGATTGGAAGGACAGTGTGGATCTGGTATGTGTAAGCACTTTGTTTTGGCATGTTGACAGCTTAAGTCAGTCCTAAACCAGAACTGACAGCGTAGGCCTGAGCGGGGGGGGGGCGGGGGCGAGGGTACAGCTTTGAAAGATCTCCTCACAAAAAAAATAAAATCCTTACTTTACACTCCGGGGCTCCATCTTCTACTGCAGCCTTAAAACGAAAAAGAAGAAAGTAAATTCTCGATTTTAATGCAGGATGAAACAGTAAATGCCCTTGTTGTTTTTTTAACCTCAGTCATCATCACCGCCCCCCCCCCCGCCCCGCCCCTCCCTCTTCTCTCCGTCTGTCTGTCAGCTGAGCACAAAACAGAACCAGGATCATTATGTGTTGTGGTGACCGGTCCGTGACCCCACAGTGCATTCGGCTGTGCCCTCCTGGGTGTGCCACAGTGGGGGGAGATAAAGAGCTACCACAACCTCTGACACGTCTGGTGCTGTGTTTTGTTATATGCACAAAAGCGTGCGTGTGCATTTTTGTGTCTGTGTGTGTGTGTGTGTGTGCACGGCACACCTTTAGGTTCTCTGTGTTACTTTTTCTACATGATTGCAAAGCTCTGTGGATTAGCATCTGCCCGCTACATAAGGGTGCGTAGGGCAAAGGGCAAGGTGAACATGCATGTTTCACTGGATCAATGTGTGTGTGCATGTGTGGGTGTTTTTGTGTGTGTGTGTGTGTGCAAATTTCACACCAGTAGAATGAGTGGATATGTTTCCGCCACAGTGATGATGGAATTATCTGGTTGTAACAGTGGTAAAGTGTGTGCGCTGTTTGTTTTCTGTGTGTGTGTGTGTGTGTGTGTGTGTGTGTGTGTGTGTGTGTGTGTGTGAGCATCATCCCGTAGGCTAGCTGCCGCGGTTTGTAGCTCCCAGGGAGATCCGTGACCGAAGATCCTCAAGTTTAGAGTTCATCTTCAGTTCAGAGAGAGGTTCAGCTGGCGGTCAGCGGGCCACTGTTAGAGCAGCCTCTCTCTCTCTCTCTCTCTCTCCCTCTCTCTCTCTCTCTCTCTCTCTCTCTCTCTCTGCTCTTACTCTCTAATACCAAACCCCCACACACCCACCCACACACACTCTCCCTTTCTTTGCATACAGCTCTCTATTTTACTCAAACTCTTCCCCTCTTCCATGTTTCTCTCAGCTGATCTTTTGCCTTCTGTTTGACCTAATCAGGTGGCAAAAAAAGTCTACAAAAACATTTTTTTTTTTACTCTTTATTCTAACATTCATGTCTTAGCTTAGATCAAACGAACACTGAGAAAAAAAACTATGTGAAGATATGTGCAGGTGTTAGCGCAGAAAATCCTTCACTGCCTGTTGCAGAAATAGTTTGTTAAATTGAGTTTATCTTTAATATGTTTTTCCTCAGATTTGCCCCTTTTTTTCAGCACATAATGCAAACAGCTTGTCCCTGAAAGCCAAAGGTTTTGATTTGTTGGCTTGAACTGACTCAACGCTAATCCTTTTTTTTATTTTTTTCAGGTCATTTATCCGCATCATATAAATGAACCTGAAAGCTTTTGTTTTGGTTTTATGATTGGAATTTTGATGAGGACATACAGTCCTTTTTCTGCTTGACTAGCGTGTGCCGTGAGCCTGATGACCGTTATGGCTGCAGAAATTTAATCAGAAACCCCTTTGTCTCTCATTACAGGAAAACGATGACCTATTTCAGCAGCTGACCTCAAACAAAGTGGTGCCGAGAAGTGTTGGGACTCGATCTGAGAGCCTTGTTTTTGGGCAGTGCCACGCAAAGTGGCCGACCTGACCTGACTAAGATTAAAGGTATGATATGCAGGAATTTCCTAAAAAAACAATGTATAGACTGATACTAAAATAATCCCTCTCAATAATCACTTCTGACCCACTAAGTGTGTGGTCTTTATCTGCAGAGACGCAGCCCACTTCCTGTATTTTCTTCTTACTTTGCTGTGTTCGGGACGTTTCTGGGCTTCAGCAGTAACATTTTATTTCTCTGATTCACTGCTTTGTTCTCGCTAAAAGGGATGTCACGATGCCAGAAATTTAGTAGTTGATACCAATACCAGTGAAATTCCACGATTCTCGATACCAATTCAAAAGCACGGTAAAAAACAAAAGTAAAACAATAGATGTACTTCAGCATACGCTCCTTTATTACCGTTTGCACACTGGTTTTTGTTAGGAAGTTAAACGGGTCATAATTCTCTCTTTTATCTATTTTATATTGCTGTGAGAAAAATCTCCTTCAAACAACTGGATTTATTCAAGTTTCTTGCCAAAAATTACATTTTACAAGATTACATTTGAACACATCATGATAATGCTAGAATGTACGTTCGCTCATTTTTACTAAATAGAACTGAACGCATCATAGTGTACATCAATGGCACCTCCAGTGTTGAAATCAGCAGGACGAGAGCTAGTTAACGTTAGCTGTTAGCAGCCGGTAAGCAGCACGGAGCTAACAGCTAACGTTAACTAGCTCTCGTCCTGCCGATTTCAACACGGATTTGTTGTTCGCAGTGTAGCATTATCAGGGAAAAATTAGGGTGCGTCCTTAACACACTTTCTATCATCTCCAGGGCGACGGGACGCGATAGTCTCGAACCCTGACGGTACCTGCGGTACTATAAAAAAACGAATACCGTCACGTTTTCTGAATTTTGGCATTGACTTAGTACCGGTTCTCGTGACATCCTTACTCACCAACGCCGCTCCCTCTCTTCATTCACTCTATAGCTCGCTTGCTATAGCTAGCTGCTCTCTCTCTCCCTCGCTTGCTCGTTGAGACGAGGAGGAAACCAACATCAACCGACAACTGTTACATATTATACTGTACCTTTTAAAACCAAATACAGCAAATCACATTCAAATGCTGTGAAACATTAAATTCCATTGAGTTGCATGATGTCTAACACAGTGGTTCTATTCTTCTCAATTTTACTTTGCTATGTATTATTAGTAGTAAATGTAGCAGAAGTAGTATTGTTCTTGTCAGTACTCTTTGGCATACCGTGACTTTTTCTTGCGCACCGGAACTTGCTCACAAGCTGCTGGTACTCTTTTCTGCCCTCTCCATATCAGGTTCTCTGGCAGATTCATAACGACGCAGTGCCAGCGCATTACTGTTCTTCATAACTTGTTTTATTTGTGAACAAATATGATTAATGAAACATTATTTAAAATATTTGATTTATAGAATATGATTTTAGTGGGCAAACATTTCCAGATTAATTAAATGTTCAGACAAAGGCTGTGAGATGTGTAAATAATAAAATAATCATTTAACTAGTAATAATAATGGTCCAAAATGATGTAAAATTGCATGGTTTTAAGTCAAAAACCTTCAGATTTTCTTGGGGGAGGACCCCCAAACCCAATATCTCCTACTATCTTTTATTTGCTGTAGAAATTAAGAATGTGTCTCTTTATCCTGCTGCATAATATGTATGAGCATCCTGACTGGGACCTGAATGATACCCGACTATAGGCTACAAATAACACAGGAAAGGACTCTAACTATTAACACTAAACACACCACCTTAACCCTATAATGTTCCAGTTAGAATATTACTGGAGTATTATAGGCCTACTATAGAAGATGCATAGCCCATGTTTAATAATAGCAATAAAACCACAGCTGATTATGACTGAGACAGTGTAACATGCTTCAAGAAATAATGAATAAATAGGAATAAAACACAGGATATTACTGATACCGGCCGATACATATGTCACGATGTGAATAAGAGGAGTACTGGCACTTATTTGTTTTTCCACTTCAAACACTGGTTCATGTTATAAATCAAAGGCTGACTTTACCAAGAATAGCCCTAGTGTGTTCACGTTTTCACTCATCCATTTAACAAATATTGAGTTATCCTGTTAATGTTAATACAGTCTGTCTGGCAAATGCACTGTATAACTAATTGCTTTATGTACAATGACCAGCTTTATTATTTCTAAGCAGCTGTTTCCTGTCTGACCTGACAGTTCGGCCAAAAACTACTAGCCAAGAACAAAACATTAGAACGAAGGTGAAGCTTATTGAGGACTTATTTCTAAAATAAATCGTTGATTCACTTTAATTGACCAGATGTTGTTTAGCCTGAGAAATTACTTTACTCCGTTTGAATGTATAGCTTTTTGATTAACTATTAATTTCTTGGATGTTTTACTGGTCATCTTGCCTTTTTCTTTTTGCACAGAATGACCTCGGCTATGTTGCTCTTCGGTGAATTTTATCACCAGCTTTGTGGTTGAAGAGGACCCCCCCCCCAGTGGAAGAACAACTCAATAAGCAACTGCTACAGTAAGTGCTAAAGTGAACTGTTGTTGTTTCGGCTTCGCCAAATCACAGGCAATGTCACAGCGGGCTTTGCCATGATATACAGTGCATGTTTGCAACCCTTCACCCCCCATGCCTGTCTGCTCTGATGTGGCCCAGCTTGTTAAGCCAGCCCATTGGCTTTGATCCAAGAGGGATAATGCCAGATTGAAGGGGTTAGAGGCAGGGTAAGAGTTTACCACATGATACAGCCAGGACGTGACACAGGACAAAACAAACCGGTCACACGTTATTGGCTAAGTTAAGCAGAGACGCCTTGACTCTCAATATGTTGCACTGTCTGACTAGTTGGTAAGAATATGAAGAGATAATACACAGTATACGAGGCTTTACTGTATATTCCAAAACATAATATAGTACATGAAGAATATATCTCTCACACACAACATAGTTAATGTTAGTCAATGTAAAAGAAAAGAATCATTATTTAGCTGATAATATATTTTTGGTTTGATCTTGTTTATCATTATTTTATTGTGTGTAATTTGCTTGTTCACAAATAACATTCACCGTTTGAAACCAGGGAATTAATGGCTAACTTTAAAGGACCAGTGTGTAACAATTAGGGGGATCTACTGGCAGAAATGGAATATAATGTTAATAAGTATGTTTTATTTAGTGTATAATCACCTGAAAATATGAATCCTGTTTTCGTTACCTTAGAATGAGCCGTTTATATCTATATAGGGAGCGTGTCCTCTCCACGGAGTCCACCATGTTGCACCGCCATGTTTTTACAGTAGCCCATAACGGACAAACCAAACCCTGTTAATTTATCCTGGACACGGGAGAGGCTTCAGTTGGTTGCAATCTGCATCCTAATCGCTTGATACTGCCCGATCCTACACACTGCCCTTTTAAACAGGACATATCATGGAAAACTCACTTTTTCAGTGCTTGTGCTCATACATCTGGGTATCTGGAGTGTCTACCAACCCACAAACTGTGAACTGTGAAAAGACAGCCAGTCAGTTTTTTTGTGGGCTGTCTGGATCAGAAAACATGTGATTCAACAAGCTATTCAGATTTGGCTCCCCTTCCTATGTCACATGCAGGCTCATTAGAATATACTGCTCGAAGCTTGAGAACTACCTTTGCAAAGGTGCACCATATTTTTCTCGCAAGCCAATCAGAGCAGACTGGGCTTTTTCAGGAGGGGGTCTTAAAGAGACCGGCGCTAAAACGGAGCGTTTCAGACAGAGGGGGAATACAGGTATATTCAGACAGACCGCATGAGAAAAATAATGTGTTTTTTGAACATTAAAGCATGTAAACATGTTCTAGTAAAAACCCCAAAATTCAAGTATGAACCAGACAATGAGCACAATATGTCCCCTTTAAATAGAAAATATGGTACTTATTAAACATCTGGATCTGGAGGTATCTAGCGGTGAGGTTGCAGATAAGAACTTCTATCGTGTGTCTAAGTGTGTAGGATTGCTACGTTGGCCGACGCCAAAACGTGAATGGCCCTCTCTAGAGCCAGTTGTTGTAAGAGTAGAGTGCTTATAGTGTGTGTGTATGTGGGAAGTGAGTGGTGAAGCAAGAGAGAGAGAGAGCGGCGGCAACAGGAGCGAGTGACGTTATTGACTCTGGCCCAAGCAGGAAAAGTTAACAGAGTTTGGTTTGTCCGTTCTGGGCTACCATAGAAACATGGCGGTGCAACATGGCGGTCTCCGTGACGAGGACCCGCTCCTTATGGAGATATCAACGGCTCATTCTAAGCTAACAAAAACACAACAGTTCTTATTTTCAGGTGTTTATACACAAAAGAAAACAAAGTTATTGATATTATATTCCATTTCTGCCAATACATCCCCCTAAATGTTACACACTGGTCCTTAAAGGGGTCTTGGGTGGATGAAATAAAAAAAAAATGTACTTCATGTATTTTTAATTCAAAGTGTGTGTATATATAATTTTTTTTTTTTTTTTTTTTTGAGGATGAACTTTTCAAACAGCACACTCATACAAAAACATTAAAGTAGTGTATCCATAGGGACATCTAGGAAGTTATTAGAATGAGTGACTCTATGCAGAGGCAGCTTTTTGCATAGTTGGACCAAACTATGGGCTCAGCAATGGCACCTGGCGATGGCGATGAACCCATCTTATCAGAACACAAGCTCTGCTGCCTCTGCTCTTTGGCTCCCACCGCGATATCGTATTGCTGAGTCTCACTTTGCATGAGAAATCGAAGTGCAATCCCGTTCTTTATGGCCGCTGCCCGCGACCTTTGTCAACCCAGCGAATTAACCGAGAGGCGTATCAGCCACGCTGGCCCTTTTCTCCCAGAGCCTGTCCTATTAACTGAGTGAGGAGCACGGTGCGGGTCACACTTAAGTAACCTTATCTTGTAATTGGGTTCAAGGTTAAGTGACCCTGGAGCACGGAGGGCCGGGGGTTAAGGTCACAATGTCAGGCAGAAGGGGGAGCTTTTAATCACTGATGGGGCTGGAAATCAAGGCCCGGGCTTCTGCTATCTGGCCAGGCCGGACCCGCCCACCCCCATCACCTCCAGCCTCATTCACATCCCATGAAGCTGTCCGTGTAGGCTGGAACAAGGTGGGGTTTAGGGGGGTCGAATGGAGCAGTTGCCAGGCAACCCATATTCAAGCCAAGGTCTTGCAAGCTTTTAACCTTAGCACAAATCGATATAGACGGCAATTGGGCTAATATTCATCGAGCAGATGGGAAAATTAGGCGCAGGTCTGCCTGCTGGAGATAGAGGAGGGACAAGCTGTTGGTCTAACGGTCATAGCATCACTCAGACTCCTCTAATTGAATGTATTCACAGCGAGGGAAAAGCTCTGAATAGTGGGGAAAGGATGACAGGGAAATGGCTGCGACAAGCTTTTTAATGAAGCAACATCTCGTCGAGCTGTGGCACTTTCTTCCTCTCTCATCACTTCCCCTCTCCTTTTCTCATCTCTCTGTTTCCTGACTTTATAGCCTATTATCGTGTCCCTATTTATTCCCTTCCTTCCTTTTCTGAATCTCGTCGTTCTTTTTGTGACATATCCAAAGGTTTCTTTCCACGTGGAATGCATAGTTTGTTCTTTGACAATATATATAGGCTACGCACATCGGCAAGAATTAGCGATAATGCTGAACTGAAGCAGTCATGTTATGTAGTGTAAAACAAAACGGGTGTTAGGTGTTGCAGTGGCAAAATGTGGCTAATTTGATCATGAAACATGATCCATAGTTTCACATTTCTCTGGTTATTTTTGTGTGAAAAACATCCAAACATCTCGTGAAAAAAGAGCAATCTTTTAATTTCACAACTGCCCGTCCTCCCCCCCTCTCTCCCTCCCTGTCTTTTAGAGAGGGAGATGGATGACCACTGGTGGAGGGGTTCAGGCAGCATGACCCATAGACCTATCCATTGCCAAGGGCGAGGAAATAGCCCAGATTAAAGAGCTTGTAAATAATGGCCCATAAACATCTGCCTGTTAGCCGGGCCAATCCATCTCAGTCTCCCATCTGGTCCTCTCTTTCACTCGCGCTCTCCCGCTTTTGATTTCCTCATTGCGAACGGTCCACAGGGCAAATGCATCATCAGACCAAAGTCAGTCATATTCCAACACAAACAAACACAGAGATTGACCCCGGGGTCGTGTACAGTTCAAATCCCCAGCAGTCACTGCACCCATGACTCAACCCAAAGACAACAAAGGGAAGCATTAGCTTTGTTTTCTTTCCTTGGGCTTCCTTCCATTTATTAGAGCCGCGGTGTGTGTTGCGTTGTTAGATTAGCATAAGGCAAAAGTGAGCGCATGTACGTATTTATGTACAACAACAGTCATGAATTGCCCTAATTATTTTTACATGATTACAGTTGTTTTACCGTCCACCCTCCTCTTTGCCAGAGTCAAACCTTCTTGTTAGCAGGGCCTCATCAGAGCTCCTCCCTAATTAGTGATTAGGCGTCGTTAATGTCGGGTTCCCAACATCTGCTCCGAGGACTGGCCACTTGTACTCTCTCAGATCTCCTGTGAATACACCCCCGGCACCGCTATTAACCACCTCAGTCGTGGCCTGACTGCAGGTGGCAAATTAGACCAAACAAAGGGCCGATTGCAGGCAGACCGAGGCTGAGCTCTCGCCAACAAGCCTCATGTACGGTACATACTTTGTCACCTCCGAGGTTCAAACGGCTTCACTGATGATCACTGACAGGAAAAGTTAAGTTCTTAGGGGAACATGAAAATGTAAAACTGCCAAATTTAATGCTGAAGTAGGAAAATCGGAGCAAATATGATTAAAAAAAGTACAGTAGTGCATGGACAAGTAATCATCTGAAAAAAATCATGTGCCTCGGTGTCCTCCGGTGCTCCTAATGACATCTGCAAGATTTCACAGACCGGAGGAAAACAACCAATCAGAGCCCAGCTGGAGTCTTGCCGTCTCTGAGCAGCTGTCAATCACTCGCGAACTCCGATCAAACGGTCAAACTAGGCAGCGCTGATCAAATATGAATCAATATTCTGTTACTGTAATGCCTATTTCTCTCCTCAAATGTTTTCAGAAACATCTTGTAGTGTACTGTTTAGCTGTAAAATGAGAAAGTTTGATCGGAGTTTGCGAGTGAGCCAATAGGAACGCTCTCTCTCTCTGAAATGACCTGTGATTGGCCAAAGTCTCCCGTCACGGGCTAGATTTTTTAAAGCCTGAAAACAGAGCCATGAGGAGGAGCAGAAGAAAAGTTTTCTCTCCGGACGCTTGAATTACAATATGCTGGAAGTTGCCCAATGATGCCGAAAATATTCTGCCTACTGCCGCTTTAATGACACTCCATCCGATAGTTGTTGAAAGTGGTCGAACAACCAACATTTTTACCTGCTAGCGTGGCAAAGAATGTTGCTTAACAGAGCTTTGAATGCATGTTTTTATCGTCTCAGGATCTTTAACCATCTTTATCAATTAAAATTTCAAAGCTGTATTAGTTGGAAGTATGTGTGATGAAATTTACATCCAAAGTAAAATCTATCCATCGATGCTGTCTTCATGTGTAGGCTCATACCTTATGCAGTTATGTGCTTACCTTGGCAAAGCAGCTCCTTGGTGTCTGAAGGGAGTGGTTTTGAAGTAATTGTTATCTGCAACGCATGCAAAATTGAAAATGAGTGAAATGCAAACTCAGAGAATCATCAAATAATATATTGATCCCCTTAATTGTAAAAGTAGCAATCTCGTACTTGTTGTAATAGCTCAGCAGACAGTGACCAGTAACGTGTGACTTGGCGTTGCATGTCATGTAGACCAAGCATCAACTTGTTATTAAATCTTCAGAAAAACAGATATCAAGACCCGGGTCAGGCCGTAAGACCAAAACCAGGTTAAAACAACACATGGGGATATGTTGGCGGTGGCGTGTTGCTTCAAGCACCAGTGAGATCAGAAATACGATCCAGAAAGCCCAGTTTAAATAAGAGATCTCTGAAATTCAAGGCTTCTCATAGGGCTTTTCCATTGGCACTTTTGGCGGAGTCAAACCATGCCACGCTGATTTGCCTTTCCATTACCAGTTTTAGTGCACCAAATTGTGTCAAACCGTGCCCGAGATGAACCTTCTCCAGAGTCGGGCATAAGTGCGCCCGACGCGCCTCCATGTGGTTTGCGGTGACGTCTCGCCTACCGCGGCCAACCCGTGACGACCCCCCCCCCACTCCCCCTCAAACAAGCGTGTGTTGCGAGACTCAACTCATGTCTGTGCAGGAGACCAGAGAGAAAGACGTCGTGTGTTCAGCTCTCAGTAATTTTGTAGCTTCTAACCAAATCTCTGTGGTTTGAAGTTTAGTTTCTCTATCGTGTCCCTGTTTGTACCTTCAGATATCTGCTTTATTTTACTGTTTCACATTCAGCTGAACAGGAGTCGTGTTAAGTTGCTGCTGGTGAAAACCCAACATTTCCTGTTTTTGCTGCTTCATAATAAAAGCTGTTAAGTAACCAAACAATATGATGTTTGTCAATTTAAAAGATAGTTTTGCAAGTGAAGAAAGTCTCAGTTTGTCATAGTATCATTTAGTTTTGTGTGAAACTGCTCTCTCGTCTCGGACAATATACATCACCAACGCTAGCTAGCTAACTAACTTAACTATGTTCCATGCACAGATGTAACGTTATCTTACCTGATGTGTTTTATCCAGTGACTCCTGGTCTTTTTATCAGCCAGGAAGAGAAAGAACGAGTGAGACCCGTTGCTGGTGTGAGAACATCCCAGTAGGAAACACACAGGCATCGTAGCTTCAGCGAGACGGACGTCACTTACTCGACTTTTGGGTGTGTCGTCTTTCTAATTACGTATTTTCAGAGTCTGATACTTCAACAGTTTTATAACAAACTGCAACTTTCTTGACTTGCAAACTTATGTTTTAAATTGCGAAACAACATATGTGTGATTCATGGCGCAATTCAAACAGGATCAAAAAATATTTGTCTCTCGTTAATTTTTTTTCCGAAATAAGGTCCCATGGTGGTCCACCAGAAGGGGCGGGACTTCGCCTCACTATTCTTCAATAAAAACAAGTCTACTAATACTGCAGGGAGGAAGAGTACAAATCGCAAAAATAACGGGAGACATTTATTGTGAAGAATATAAGAAATGAAATGTGTTCATCCACCATTTTACAGATGCTCCTTTGACCACTAGTCACAGCTGTGGTTACACACACCATCGAGCGGGTAGCCCTGGTGTAATGGAGATGCAAATCCCTGCCGTGGTGGGCTGATGCTCCGAGGCAAACTGAGTCGAGCCAAGCCAGCACATGGGTATAGAAAAAGGCTATCAGGTGCCAAAGCACTGCACGGCGGTTAATAATTCTACTCATAATCCAACAGGAAGGTGCGTTTGCTTTTCACGTATTTCATTGGCCAATGCAAAACCTTGCTGGATGAGGTTGTGTTGTGCCAGAACACACAGAGCTGAAGTCGGTCTGAATGTGGCATAAGGGCGCTTTCACCAGCCACAGTCCGTTTGGCTAGTCCGAATCAGAGTGAAATTGATACTTTTGGTTTGTTTTCTATTTAGTCTGGTTCGGTTTCACAGTGCACAAATTAAAGCAAAGAAAAATAATTTGCTGAGGGGCGTGTACGGAGGAGCAAATTTATCTTTTTCGTCTCCAGAGCTGCCACTTTTATGCATTGAATCACGGCCTTTGAAATATTTGAAGTGTTTTCACTTCAAACTGACTGACTCTGCACTGATATAAAATTACTGTGAGCACGAATCCCTTCTCCTCCAGTTTATCTCCAATGACTTTAGAAACGTCACTATTTTTGTGGACTTTATTTAGCGTATTCTGTATGTTCTCTTTGGCCCAGATGTAAAGCAAACATCGGACTTCTGCAGTCGTCCAGGTCCGTCCTCTCCCACTCATGTTAACCTGTCGTTTATCTGTGTCCATCCCAACAAATTCCTGTGCAGGCAGCCTACGTTTTGTTTCGCTTGGAAACGGTCCGAGTCTGCCTCTCACAAGCGGTCTCAGACCGGTTGTTTGATCCCCATCAGATCACGATTACTGCGTTCACAATCACACAAACGAACCGCACCAGAGTTTGATTAAAACAGACTAAATCTTGGCTTGTGAAAGCGCCCTAAGACTCCTTGCACATTATACCCTTTTTAGATGTCTGTTTACCAAAAACATCAATCATTTTATAAGAATTGTTCAATTAAAAAAAGTAAAGTAACTTTCAAGCTTCTGCCAAAAAAATAGTTAAACAGGACAACAAACCAGTAACATGTATAGCTATGATCTACGGACTACACTGTGGCTCTGACCAGCATATAAACATATTGCATATTGAGTAAATAACACGAGTATAAGGTGTAAAAAAACAGTGTCACGAACCAGATTACAGTATATATACATATTTTTTTGTTTTGTAAGTTACATTAATGACTAAGTCATATGTTTTATAGTGACGGTGTTGTTTCCGTACGTGTTTTACTTAGTAAACGTACTCATTTTGAGCCCAACCATGACGTTTTCCCTTCACCTAACTAAGTGGCTTTCTCTCTTTCTTTCTCTGTCGCCCCGTGCTGGTACTGCACGTTAATACAGGCGTGTAATATTCACGTCTCTGCGAGGCAAAACGTGACACTGATACGTTATCCTCTGGTGTACATTCGGGTCTATTACACACTTTGGCGTGATATCGGGGTAATGACATCAATAGTGGGGTAAATATAAGAATTTCTTTCATGATTTTGAAACTCCAACTACACAGTTTGCACATAAAAAGCGGATATACAGTAGACATAAAAATCACAACAGCTGAGAGATGTTACTGCTAAAACAACGGCCTGTTTTGTAAAACATTCATTCAGGACTGGACTGAAATGATGAATTTTAGCTCCAAACAAAGTTCCACAAACACTCTTTTGCAAAGTAGTCTGTTCAGAGATGACAGTCACTCATCATTCCACTCAGTGACACTCAATGTCACGATAGACAGCACACACTAGCCTCAACAAGACTTATAAGTTTGAATGAGAGGCAGGTAAGTAGATTTTCCAGGCAGGTGAGCTGCAACTAAAGCTTCATGATCTCACATCACTGAGAGGGACACTGTCCTTCACTTCTTAAATGAGTCCTCTAACCTCACACTGTCAGAATGACTGATTTACCATCTTAGCGCTAGATCTCACTCAAGGTAAGGTGTCCAATGATGGCACCTTATGTGTCTTGCTTTTATGCATTTCAAAATTGCACCATATTCTTCTACAGACTGTTTTTTTTTTTTTTTACTTTTTTTACGTCTTCTAATTTTTCATTCTGAAACCTTTTCCCTCAAAATCACCATTTCCCTCACTTCCCCCTTTAAGTCGAGCCTCAGCTTCAATTTATGAGCTGCCTTTTTTGACCTAGTAAATGACCCCACACCTTAAACACATTCCAATGGAGCCAACACATTTATTTGGCAGATAAATCATTGCTTACCAAATGCTGGTGGTGGTGGTGTGCAAGGTCAGAGTTGTGGAAGGGGATAAAAATGAAATCACAATGATAGTGGGTCCAGCTTAGCGCCGACATCAGTGTCCTATGAGTTGGTGCTTATGCACATTTTAAATAGAGATTTGATACACCCGTTGTTTGTATGCACTTATCTAAATGAGATATGGAGAAGGAGAATATCTTGACTCATCTGATGCTGGTCAATTGAAAATATATCTCCTGACATGTTTGACCAGTTCTCTCCTAGTCCATTCTCCAATTAGAGATGCAGTCACACAGAACTAACCTGAACCTAGCACTCTACAGCCTGTTCACACTAAAGACAAATGTGGCTGTAACTACTCATATTAGCAGCAGTAATGAAACTGAAAGAGCACACCTTGGACAGGTATCTATCTAGTCTATCACAGAGCTGACACGTACTGTAAAGACAGACAGACAGTCATATTCACATCAACATGCAATTTAAACTCATTAATTAACCTAACTTTAGACTGTGGGGGGAAACCAGAGCAGACACATGGAGAAGCTCCACACAGATAGGTAGAGATGTTCCAATATCTGAACTTGTGGTATTGGCCGATACGATTACCGATCCGATATCAGCGTGAAAATATATAGTTGTTATTATTATTTAACAGCTGTTTACTACTGACCATGAATGATGTGATTATATTTGTTGCATGGCCTGGCATGTTTTACAAAGGGTTAAACCCTTTGTAAAACATGAACAAATACATATAGAGAATTAATTCAATAGAACTTAGCAACACTAGCGCCACCCCTCGAAAACAGAAGCTTTACATACCGGACATATCACCGTTTTACTTGTTGGATTTTCCACTGTGAAAAATTGCCAAATGCCTGACAATTTCCTCGCTCTGACTACCGTTACGCAGGGTCTGAAATTAACTTTTTTCACTGTATAAAACTGTATATGATTTTTCACTGTCACTGGCAAGTATTTCTTTTTGTCTGCCACTCAGAAATGTTATCTGCCACTTTTGAAATCCATGCGCTTAATGAAGGAATAACATTTTAGATCTGATGTCATTCAATGTTCGATATATTTTACACAAAAAACATTATATACAAAAAAACATCTCCTTCAAACAACTGGATTTATTCAAGTTTCTCGCCAAAAACTTAATTTTACAAGATTACATTTGAACACATCATAATAATGTTGTAATTTACCTTCGCCCAATCGTCCTTTTTCCTGAGCAGACTTTGAACACCTCATAATAATAACTGAATGGCACCTCCGTTAATGTTAGTAGCTCCGCTGTTTATCCAAGCAGGACTGTGCTGCCCACCGGCTGCTAACAGCTAACGTTACTAACTCTCCTTCTGCTGATTTCAACACAGATTTGTTGTTCACAGTGTCGCATCATCAGGGAAAAATATACGTCCCCTCAGGTTTAGTAGCACCATGCTTTTGAGTGCCTTTTTTCTCTCCGCCGTGTCTCCGGTCAAACAAACTAAAACATGATACAGCGTGCGTATCAGTCATTGTGCAGCGTAACTGTCGGAAAGCATCAATAAGAGGAATCGATAGTCACGGAGGCATGAGATGCCAAGAAAGCGGACAACTACGGTTCTCTATTCCCATCTCAGTCCTGATGATTTTCAGACCCTGCCGTTACCGCTACACTCTCCACCAGCACCACGCTGCTGTTGTTTGCTATCGTCACGTGACAAACTTCCTGCAATCAGCTCTTCTTCGCTGCTCTGAAACAATAGTTAACAGTGGCAGCCATGATACATCCAGGGCGACAGCACAGTGAAGGCTACTGTTTTGGAGCGGTGAAGAAGAATTGATATCCGGTTAAACAAGTAGATTTTTTTCTGGGTTAATAAATTATGGTATCGGATCGGTGCATAGACTGGCGTACTCGCCGATACCGAATTTCGGGCAGTATTGTACGCATTTCCGACACTGGTATCGGTATTGGAACAACTCTACAGAGAACAAGAAGGAGTATGTGGCCTTCTAAAGGATATATGCAGGTGTACAGAAACCCATATCACGTGCCTCATCCACACTAATCTGTTTTTGTTTTAAAACGCATAACTTTTGTTATGTTTATGCATAGCATTCACACTACTCCGGCGTTGTTGAACCCCAGAATCAGAGACGTTTGGAAACACTGCTGACGCCGTTTTAGTTTGAAAACTCCGGGGTTGCATTTTAGTCTGGACGAGCAGAAACAGAGATCTTGTTCGCTTCTTGATTGGGTCCGATCTGACCTCACGTCTCTCCCATTATTGTGATATCTCAGGAACGTCTTGAGCGAATTGCTTCAAATTTGGCACAAATGTCCACTTGGACTTGAGGATGAACTGATTAGAATTTGGTGGTCAAAGGTCAAAGGACACTGTGACCTCACAAAACAATTTTTTGGCCGTAACTCAATAATTAATTTGCTAATTATGACAATTTCACACAAATGTCTAATAGGATAAAGTGATGAAGTGAGGACATTTTGGACAGACAAGGTTGTAAACTGCAATTTGACTGGTTGACGGAGGCATACAAACGCAAGGTGATAATTCTAGTTCTTCATGCCATGTGGTCTGGCTAAGTAACCTCATTCTGATACTGGTACAAATAAAAGATCATCATCCACATAATGACAAAAATGTACACACCAGAACTTTGCATTTACACCTGTGTGATATCTGAACAGCAATGCATTTTTAATTGTTCATTTCTCTACATATCCACCAGTGAAATGCCACAAGGATGAATGAAATGAAATGTGCAGCCACCTCATCTAATTCCTCATGGGTGGCGGTTTAAGAGGGGATCACCAGAGGATGCTAATTTGATTTGTCTGACCAATCACCCAATAGGGCGGCTTATCCATGACCTCTGAAACTGTGAGTTTTCCAGTTGGCTGATCAGGGCGAGAACCTTCACTTGACCCCCCCCTCAGCCTGTATGGTAATGTCATTTACCAGGGGGAGGGGCACTGATCAGTGAAAAAGATGTTGAGAGGGCGATGCAGCATGAGCTCAAGGCCAGTAGTCTCTCTGCATCTTGTCATGTCAAAAATATAAGTTATGTCCATGAAAAAAGCTAGCAGATAGAAATCTGATGAAAACCTTTTATTGTATATAATTTCAAAAATATATGTGCATCAACAAGCGACTTAGCCAAGCTAGCAGCGTGGCTGTATGGATGGCAATGTTGGTCAGGCAGTTCACGCTTTGGTCCAGACTGAAATATCTCAATATATATTGGATGGATTGCCATTAAAAGTTGTGCTGCTCTGTACTGTGCTCATACGGCGGTTACCACCGATAACGCCGCCCCAACACACGGCGTCGTTGTGGAAGTGTAGTGCTCACCCTCCGGTTTCCCCTCAGGCAAACACTGTCTGTAGGCACTGTTGCCATTGTTTACACTGTTCGTGCTGTTAGCACCGTTAGCTACTAGCCTCAGCCGCCGCCATGTTGAGAGCCGTGTGGAGGCAATCCTTCAATGATAGATATGCTCTGAATTTTGAATTTAAAACCTTTATTGACTTTGGAGATCCCTGACTTAACCTCTAGTGCCACCATGAGGTAGACATTAGTGGTTTTGAGTGAAATGTCTTGACAACTATTAGATGGATTGCCATGAAATTTGATGCACACATTCATGTTCCCCTCAGGAAGAACTGTAACGACTTTGGAGATCCCCTGACTTTTCATTTGGTGCAGGGTTAGGCACCCGGAGGCATGAGGTAGCTTAACCAATGGCACACTAAGGGGCTAATCACATCGAGACACGTCGCTACAGGCGCGGCCGCTTCAAAAACGTATTAAGTATTAGTATCAAAGTCACCCTCTTGCTTGATTTGATTGGCTTCCTGGGTCAAATGTGACATCGACGAGCCGTGCGACTCCATGCCTGGCGCTGAAAAGTTGAGAATATTTAAACTCTTATATGCGTCTAAACTCTTTTGCACACAGCGCAAGAGAGGGGCGCACTGCAGGCGCCATACCAATGGAAAACAATGGTTTTGCGGGTGAAGCGTTTCTAGCGACGCGTCTCAGAGAGTTTTTGGGAAATGTTGAGGTGCCCTCTCATCTGCATGCTAAATTATCTCCTTCACAGCCATTGGCAGTTGCGCGGCCTGTTATTTACGGTAATTTGACTGAATTTTTTTCCTCGCCCGCATTCCGCAAAGACCCGCCCTACTCTGCCGCTGATTGGCTAGTAGCCTTCTTCACAGAATTTCTTAAGTTTATTGCTGATGAACAAGATTGGTGGAAGGTTGATAGGGTTAAAGATTTCAACTCAGATGTGGATGTTTTCATAAGGATGGCAGCCTTCTTGTATAGAGCTCTAGAATTACAATGTTCTTTTTTTAAATGTGTCATGTGACTTGTTGGCATGTTGATGCTAGCTTCCAGCTCAAGGAAGACACAGCTGTGCCAAAGTACAGCCTCACACAGCTGCTAGCATGGCTGTAGACTGTTAATCTCATTTAAAAAGATGTTGACATTTACTTTAACATAGACTCTGATATGAGTCCCTTTAATGGTTCCTTGTGCTGGTTTCCACAAGTTGTTGCATTTATTCAGTGGTGGAAGAAGTACTCAGACCTTTTACTTCAGTAAAAATAGCGATTTCACAGGGTAGATTTATAATAGTTTTGAATTTTCAATTAGTTTTTATTTTATTTCACTTTTCGCTTTTCGATTATATTTAAGTTTTAGTTAGTTTTCAGTAAGGTTTAGTTTTTATATATTTAGTTTTAGTTTTACAGTAGCTTTAGTTGTTTTTTGTTAGGTCCAGGTATATTGTAAATATGTAGCTACATATACATACAAAATACATGGTTGTATGTTTAATCTTCGTGCTACTTTAGTGAAGTATTTGCAGCATAGCGCCGTCTCCTGGAATGTCAAGTCTGTTCAATTTCTGTGGTCCAATGTCAGAGAGTTGGCGGAAATTCATGCTGTCTCCTTTTTTGGTGGTGATATATTATGGGTAGAAAAAATGACTAAAACTGAAATCAATTTACATGCATTTTTATTTTATTTGTATTACTTTTTTACTCAGTTTAGTTTTAGATATAGTTTATATTTAATTTCAGTTTACTAAAAATATTTTTCACTGCTTCTTTTTGTTCTTTTAGTTTCAGTTTTAGTTTACTATAATAACCCTGGTAGACATACTCTCTTACAAGTAAAAGTCATGTATTAAACATTTTTTTGTGCAAAAGTACAAATGTATTAGCATCAAAATATACTTCAAGTACCAAAAATAAAAATACTCATTATGCATAATGACACAATTCAGGTTAAAAGCATCAATATTTCTTTTTTTGTATTTGTATAATATTTTGCATCAATAATCTGGATCTGCAAAGTAACTAGTAACTAAAATAAATGTAGTAGTAAAAAGTACAATATTTCTCTCTGAAATGTAGTGGAGTAGAAGTATCAAGTATCATAAAATAGAACTCAACCCTACTTTCCACCACTGCATTCTCTCCATCCATCCATCCATCCATCCATCCATCGGCATACACATGCATACATGTGTTAGAGGATGTGGATAATCCTAGGCCAGGTATCGTCAGTGATAGCAGGTAGACAGTAAAAGGGATTTCCTGGTCAGACTCCAAAGCCTTGTGAAAGCATGCGGGGCTTTGCATGGAAGTGCTGCGATCAGAGCACTGGAGCTCAATTAGCTACTGTTGTGGGTGGGGGGGCGGAGAGCGAGCAGAGGTCCAAATCCTCTCTTGCAGGCCCAGCTGGGGGGATTAAGAATGGTTCCTGTCCCGTGGCTGACCTCTTCAAAGCCTGCGCAGATGTCCTGATCCCCCTCCACACACCCACTTATCACCAACACACACTCAAATACCCCCCCTCTCCTCGAACCCTCTCTTGACCCCACAACCAAAACAAAGCACTCAGGTGACATTTCTTATCAGAAGAGCACTCACCCGCTCTTTGAATTGGTATCTCTGGTATCTCATCTCCTCTGCACTACATCTTTCTTTCTCTTTCTTGGTCCCTCTATCTTCCCTCTGGTCCTGAGAGGACTCCCCCTCCCGGCGTTGGCTGTCGTTTGACACCGAGCATGGTCAGATTTCTGAATGACCTTAGCATGGGAAATTAGCCTGTCACTCTCAATACTCTGCCGCCCTTTGGTTGCAGTGGGTTTTTCAAATAGGAAACCAAGGTCAAGAGGCACCGGCAACAACAGAGAGCGTGAGATTTTGAATGACACATCTAAATCAAAATAGGAAATAAACACTTTATATGGAGATTGCTAAGAGGTCCTCTGAGGTTGGTGGTGGTCCTTTAAGGTTGTGACCCTTTTTTAGGGCTATAAGTCATGTCTTGGTCAAAGTAATGACCACCCAATGGAGCTTCATTTAAGGCTAAGAGGGGCACGATGGACAATGAATGGATTAAATCACTCCAGGGGGTGCAATCCAAGATTACTTTCAATCAGTAAAGACCCTCACAGATCTTCTGAGAATAATCCAAATGTGAGATTAGGTGTTTAGATAATTATTTTCTGTATTAGTGCCTCCTTTGGTGGGCTGAGGCTTGTTGTTTTCACAAGAAGATGAGATTGGTCATTTTCCACATTAGAGACGACACATAAAGTTGTTGATGAGAACTGTAAAAGATTACTTAGGTTTCTAAAAGGTCAGTATCTTAGCCTGGTTACAGACCTCTGGATTCAAATAAATGAAAATAATGATGAAGTAAAAACAAAATGGCAATTCAGTCTGATTATCAGGCTATCAAGTTCCAGCCTGTTTGTCATAGATGACTGTCTAATTTGGCTGCTCTCTTTTCTATAACTTTATTATTTGAGCCAAGCAAGCAATAATAGTTGTGTAAGAAAATAAATATCAAGTATCGTGATATTACGTTTTGTGATACTATCAGTTCTCAAAAACACTATCGATTTTGAGTTAATAGTTTACATGTAAAGATGAACTCAGTCAATAGTTTTTTTAATTTACAAAGAGATGTGCTCTCTCAGTGTATGTTTCCTCTCAAAGTAGTGCTATGATGTTGGATGTTACAGGGACTGTAATAAATGCAAATGCAGATCCTGCTGTTCTGATTTCATTAAAAAAGTACAATTTTTGTCATTTTCATTTTTCAAGTTTTTTACTCAGATTTTGTGCATATGGGGGTGTGTTCTTTATACGACAGTTTTCCTAAAATTTTATTTAAAAAATTCAGTATCGCAATATATCACGATATATTGAATCGTAACCCCCCCTGTATCATGATACGTATCGTATCTCCAGATTCTTAATTAGCCCTAATACGTAATGAGGTGTCTCCACATAAAGATAATGGATGACACCAAAGTTAAAATCACCACAACACAAAGCAGAATGACAATTCTTCTGCCAAGTCAGTTATTTTCTACATCAGGAATCGTCTGACACTTACAGCCAGAGGTTGTTCCTCTCATATAATACCTTTACATTCAAGTGACCGAGCTAAGCATCACATCTTTCAAAAAATGAATACCTGGTGGTGTTTGAAAACCCCAGAAAGTCGTTAACACTTATTATTTCCAATATTTGGTCTACTGCACAATAAAACATTACGGAAATGACATTTGTCTGTGCAGAATTTGTTCAAGGTGAAACTAAATTTAAAAGTTATTATAAGATAGGAAATATCCAGTCACAAATTTTTTTTGTTTTTTTATATATCGTGCTATGGACGGAATATTTTTTTCTTTTTTCTCTATGTATTTATTTATTTTTTTATTTTTATTATTTCATGTGGATGGTTAGAAGATTATGGAAGTATGTTAAACAACTTTCAGGATTTTTCAGTGATTTGCGGTTATTTATTTTTCGAAAAAGGCGAATGCTAAGCTCTGTGATTCAAATGTAATTGCAATAGAGGCACAAACTGGGGGCAGCTTATAGCGAGGCCACTTCGGCCTGCCTCAGGCCAAAAGAGAAGCTGTGTTCAAACCATCATCTACTTTTTAAAGTTTGTCTATAGTCATTTTAACGCTCCATTAAGTCTATTTGAACAGGTTTCCATCCAAATGTCTCGCAAATTTTAACCGAACTTTGAGGAAAATCTGCAAAAGAAAATGCGAATGACTGCTTGTTTTCATCCACAAACAAACACAAGACTTTCAACCAGGAGACCGCTGTTCCTGTCCCGTGTGAAACTAAAAGTAACGTTGACTTATGTTGTCACGTCCCGTGAGACGCTAGTCAGTGAAGTTAACATCAACCACGACCGTTTCCTAACCCTAACTAAGTGGTTGTGTTGCCTAAACATAACTTCCTGTGATAACGGAAGTTTATTTTGAAAGGACACTATGCATGTAACAAGCATATATTGACACGCCGTCCCCGGTCCGTCCAAAAGTAATGCAACAGGGTAAACCCCGTGCGTTGGTCTCCGATGCCGAGTGGCGCTGACCAAGCGGCGATCTTTGACGAGTTGGGAGTGAGAATGTGTTGTAATGTGAGGAAGCTTCAGTGGACATTGAAGTCACATGCTGGATGTGTGTCAGAATTTATTTGCTAAATCTGTTTCCATTGTTCTTTGTCGCATTTTACGTTTATCGATATGCCAACTTTTCTACCTCAGCCAAGCAATATTGCAAGATTTTTTTCAATTTAGCAGCATTTCCACTCAGGTTTTTTTATGCACAAATTGAAAATGTGCTAAAGAAAAAACCTGTAGCATGTTTTGCTATTGATGTCTGTTGTTTCTTTGTACACTAATTAATAATGTTTGATAATCTGTTATTTTGTTTGAGGCAGCCTGTTGACACCTGCCTGCTAATCAGAAATCATCGCCATTGTATAAAAGCCTGTAAATGCTTCAATTCCTTGGTCAAAGATAGACATCATTAAGTCATATATGTATCTCTGAACGTCCCTTTAAGGGTGAGCAGATGGTGTCAGATGCACATGGAGTAGAATAAGTACGTTTGTTTCCTGTGGTCATCAGAACAACGTGCCGAGATGAAGATGACGCCTGAATGTTTTGAGAGTCTGTTCTCTGAAACATCTGCTCCACATGAGCTCCTCATCTCTCCGGCTCCCCCTCCAATCTGTCCATCGAAAATTTCCACTGTCGCTTCTATACATTCATCGCCTTCGCCGCTCCTTCCCTCCATCTCTGCGCTCTTCCTCATTCCTTCCATCACTCCCTCCCCTCCCTCATTACCCCCCCCACCTCAGCGCAAGGCTGTCAGAGTTTTAGAGATCCGGTGAGCTGTGAAATCGCACAAATTGCTGTTGCTTTGCGTCTGGCCCAGCAACAGAAGGGGGAGATAGACAGAGAGAAAGAGAGAGAGAGAGATTTTATGCTTCAACACTTCTGAACCTGAATCGCCCCCCCCCCCTCCCCTGTTCCCTCCCTCACTGCCCCTTCCTCCCCTTATTCACTCAGACATGGACAAGCACACGCACAGCTGCAAGACTGCATATCTACCCACTACAACCCAAATACCTCCCCCAGCACACACACACACACACACACACACACACACAGTCAACTTCTTCACCCCCACCATCACCACCACCTCTGAGCATGTGACCGCACCACCGCCCTCGCCACCCTCACGGTAAAGACACCTCCACCACTTTGCTTCAGTGTGCGGGTCACTTCACAGAACAACTTGACGAGAGCCCGCAGCTCTCCAGAGGGATAAAAACCCCTTCTCAACCTGAGGAGAGCTGCTTCAGCCACCTCTACTAAAAAGAGCAAAGCCCCCCCCCCCCCCCAGGAACACCCTCTGAGATATGACAAAAACTGACAAAAGGTCACAAACATACATGTTGTAACTGCTCTTTATTATTAGTGTTTTTTCTGTACTATTTTTCAACAGGAGCTAACAAGTAGATGCCATACAGTGTGGATTATTGCATAACTTCTACTGGACTACTGTATCATTTAAAGGTGCTCTATTCGATATTCAGAGCATCAATATAGCAGCAAACAACTATTTGCTTTGTAAATATACAGAGGAGTAATGTCTACCTGAGCAGAGAATGAAATCACAATCAGTTACTCAAGTACTGTGCTTAAGTATAGTTTTGAGGTATGTGTACTTTACTTAAGTGTATCCATTTTATGCTACTTTATACTTCTACTCCACTACATTTCAGAGGGAAATATTGTACTTTTTACTCCACTACATGTATTTGACAGATATAGTTACTAGTTACAAAAAAACAAATATACGTATGATCAGTTTATAAAATATAATTTGTTAAACATTAAACCAGTGGCTGCTGTAGTTTGCCCCCCAAATTTTCAAATAATTTCATTTAAATAACTGTTCGAATCTCAAAGAGAACAAATTCTCCAACATTTCACTAAAAATCAAAGATTAGAGAAAAGTCAAAAATATGAATAGAAATTTGTGTAGCATAACTTTTTTTTCTTTTCTACCACAGAACTAAACTACTGAACTAGATATATATATATATATAAAAAGAAAAAATCGAAAAACAAGTAATATATATTATATATATATTAATGTATATATAATATATTATATATATATATAATTGGAAAACAATATATATATATATATTAATATATATATATATATATATATATATATATATATATATATTCATATTATATATATATTGTATAATATTAATATATATATATATATATATTCATATTATATATATCATATATATACAGTATATTATACATATATTTTAATATTATATGTGTGTATATATATATATATATATATATATATATATAATATTAATATATAATTCGGTTATAATACCTCTGTACTTTTACCTAAGTAAGATTTGATCGTTGTATTGGTACTTTTACTTAAGTAAAAGATCCGAGTACCTCTTCCACGTCTGGACGCTCTCCCTCAGTGTGTGTTGTATAATCCGAGCTTCTCCTTACTTTGTTGACATTGGCGGGCCGGCCACTGGCGAGCTCACAGCCGCCGCTCTGCACTGCTCTCATACGGCGGTTACAGCCGATGACGCCATCGTCGCGGAAGCGTAGCACCCACCCTCCAGTTCCCCCTCAGGTGAGCACTGTTATCTCTGTCAGCACTTTTGCCATTGTTTGCTCTGTTAGCGTAGCCAGCACCATTAGCTGTGAGCCACCGGCTTGTTGTCGCCATGTTGAGAACCATTGAGAGGCAATAGAAATGCTTCCAATCCTGTATTTAGCACCTTTAATGTATTATCACATTTCTAAAAAATTTAAAGCAATGAATTTTTTAAAATGATAGTCAATGTTCTTGTATATTTATTTAGGTTTTCATTTTCACACAAGATATATTCTAATTAAGGTACAGGCACTGTGAAGTGCAGGGAAATCCCTCACTCACTGAACTTGTCAAGTGGTTTATGATATAGATGTAACTTTATTTAAAAGATATCAAAGACATGTGGGGCTCATTATCAAAGATAAATGAGTAAATAAAGATAAAGACAAACTGAGTCTGAGAGAAAGTAGTTTTGACATTGTTTGCCAGTTGAAATCTATTTGATCAGAAGAAGTGCTTGGGAAACTGCACCAAGAACTTTTGTTATTACTCACTAAAGAAAAGTCATGTGTTGGGTATCCTGTTATTGAAAGCACATTTTCACGTTATGAGCCAAGTACATAAATACATATTGAGTCATTGGTACAGGGTCAAAAGTGCTGATGCACAATGCAAAGAGAGACTAGTAACTCCACTCCACATGTATACTAGTAGACATTATCAGGACCCATGAGGCTGTCCAAATACATGGAAGCAAAACCATCTATGTTGCCCTCCAGTGGAGAAAGTCAACTACTGCTCCACACCGAGATGCTCTGCAGTGCAGACTCACACAAATAAAGTTGGAACTTTATGTATTTTTGCTATACTGCAAACCACTTTTTATATACAGATGACATATGAGGAGCCACAAATTAATAGAAAAAAAACATAATCTTATCTCTGGGTTTTGTAAAATTCAAGACGCAGTCTTTTGGTGAACTACTACGAATATTTATTTAGAATAACACTTCTAAAGCTGGTGTGATTACTGGAATAAAGAAGATAAGTACTGTATTAAATGACTAACTCTGTTCAGTGTTTAGTGTCACAAAAATCCTTTAAACCCTGACAATTTACATCTATATTTTACCACTTTTTTTAAAATAGACTTTTTACAACCTGTACATGCAGGTGCACTGCGAGTTAACTAAAATCTATTAAGTGTAGTATTTCAAATCTGAAATTTTGATTTATATTTTATTAGTTTCAGGGGGAGAAGTCACACATGTTAGATGAGTGACATGGATAATGAAGGACATTTGTCACCTCCAGTAAAATAACTTTCAGCAATAAAATAGTGATAGTTGGAAGAGATATATAGCCTACACAACTAGGCCTATTCAAGGTCAAAGTATATCCTATTGGAGATAATATGGAGTAATTTATGAGTGGATATTATTAGCGATGCACCGATTTATCGGCAGAACATCGGTATCAGCTCGTTGACTGCAATCAGCCTATCGGCAAATAAGATCCAGCGATGGCAGTGGCCGATGTTTATTTGTTGTGTTGCATTCATTTTTTGAAGGCTAAAAGTTGTGTTGTTAGCTGCTGATTCAATTACATAAAATTTATGTTTCACAAAATGTTTTTGTTGGGCTATTAAGTACTGAAAAATAAATTCCTCTCATTGAGTAGGCAGTTGTATACAGGCTAAAGGCTAAAGGGGCTTTTGAAGCAGTTATTTTCCATGCGAAAGAAGGTTATTTTAAAGCTCCTTTCATAAATGTCTATGATTTAATTTGTGCTCATTCAAGATATGAATGAAGGGCTGAATGACTTTAGAGGGAAGACAGTTCAGTTATCTTATAATGAACAAATAACAACAAAATAAACAACAACAAAACATCTATATTTATATATTACCGGCTATTTTTTATTTTAAACATATGTATCGGTATCACCCATGATTTTGCAATCGTGCATCCATAGATATTATTCTTCATCTATACAGTAAAATGTTTATCTTTCTTTTTAACGCATTTACACATTCTTCTAATAGTGGCTTCTCAAGCAACGCCACTGGAATGGGTTATGTTTATCGCCTCATTGCTCAAAGGCATCTTGACTAATTCTTGTTTCCATTATAAAGGAAAAGGCAAAACATTTTTGTTTGAATAGAAAGAAGTAGCCTATTATTTACTGCAGTAGCCTAAATGTTAAAGTCCCACATTGAAATTCTAACTAAAGAGAGAAATATACAAGAAATTGTCCTAAAATGCAAAGTATCAAAAGTAAAATAGCTCATTGTGAATAATATGGTTCATTTCACAGTGCATACAGATACAATACAGATGCAGGTTTTCTCAGTTGTTCACTCATTGCACAGATGTGCCTCCAAACCATATGTGTTTGGGTTGCATTGTATTCTAAATATGCTGCAGCGCAACGGGTTCATTTGTTCAGAAAGGTTAACTTCTACATCCTCTGTATGGAATCAGTTCCTCCATCAGTCTGAGCAACAAGAGCTTCAGTCAGGAGAACACTGCTTCGTGTGTGACCGGCTTTAAACTGTAAGTATGTTAATGATGTAGCATGCCTGACTACACTACTCCATATACTGTGGAGAGATTTGAAATGATAATTATGAAACTTTTTGTAGCCTAATGTCTGTCAATTCACTGCAAAGCTTGTGATGGAGTCACACTAACATGATTCCACCACATGTTGGCGCTGTGGGATTATAACGTCTCTGAGCTAAATACAGCAAAAATGTACACGAAGAAGTCGTCGTCCAGTGGAGCGTTTAGTAAACGCTGCTGCCGCCTGTATGTTGAGGTTGAGACCGGGCTTTATTTCACTTTTAATTTGTCTCTCTGTAAAGAAAGCAAATTGTCAAAAAATAGACATTAAATTCTTCTCAATTGTTAGCGGGGCCAACAGTTAGCTAGCTAGCATTATTAGCCAGCTAACGGACTTTAAGCTAGCCAACGGTTATTGGAAAATGAATGACTCATCGGTTGAGAACCTAACGTTAAAGTCATAGCGCCACACAAAAGGAGGTTATTGTTTTAGAGCTGCTGTATGCGATATTGGCGCAAATATGATTTAAAAAAAGTTATTTTTAGAAAATGGCCGCTATATCGTGACAGTAGTACATGAAACAGGTAACCTGAGTTAAATCCTGTTCCTCTGTGTCCTACTGTGTCCTCCGGTGCTCCTAACGGCATCTGAAGGATTTTACTTACCGGAGGAAAACAAGGTCCGCTGTCCAGCTGCAGTCTATGAGAGCCGGCTGTCAATCACTCGCGAACTCTGACCAAACGGTCAAACTAGGCAGCGCTGATCAAATATGAATCAATATTCTGTTACTGTAATGACTATTTCTCACCTCAGATGTTCTCAGAATCATCTTGTAGTTACTGTTTAGCTGTAAAATGAGAAAGTTTGTGATGCGGCCGCCATTGTAAAATCTGTTGAAGGAAGCCAAGTTCTGGTCACATGACCGGAGCACAGCCAATAGGAACGCTCTCTCTCTCTGAAATGACCTGTGATTGGTCAAAATCTGCCGTCACGGGCTAGATTTTTCTAAAGCCTGAAAACAGAGACATGAGGAGGAGCAGAAGTCTAGTTTTCTCTCAGAACACTTGAATTACAATATGATGAAAGATTATTATGGAATTTTTGCCAAATTATGCCAAAAAAATGTTGCCTACTGACACTTTAAATGCAATAAAAGTGGCAATAACTAGTGGACTCTAAAGGTGATGCTAAATTACTACATGAGTATCACCGAGAGAGAGAAATACTTTAGCTGGAGTTCAGGTTGGAGCAAACTCAAAATGACAGTGTCAGACTGGTTGGTGTGACCCGTTTACAACAGAGGAGTGTATAACTGGAGTCACAACTGATTCAGATTATGAAAGACCACGATGTGAAAATGAAACGAGCAAGACTTCATAACGGAGTTCCCCAGTGAGTACATGCTTGGATAAGTTGTGCTTCTGCTGTACTGTATATTCCCGTTACTGAAATTAGGTCTGCGTGTCAGTCATTAGCCTCAACACTATTTATTTTGAAGGCCAGTAGTAATACTGATATTCTCATGGGGGGGACTGTTGTTTTTTTTACCCCCAAAAAATCCCAAAAGATTCCCCAGTCACTGAATGCACCTCTGAAAAGCTGTATTCTATTCCACCAAAACAGATATTTAAAATTATATTAATTTAATACAATTTATCCTTTTTATTTTTATGTATTCAGCAGATTTTTTTTAAAGCAAGCTTTCATTGCTGGTTTGTCACCTCCTTGATCCTGTTGAGTAGAGTGAGTAATATGTCAACTCCTTATCAAACGTGGAATCATTCACTGCTTCACATCCAGTTTTTACAGTAAGGCTGTTGGCCTACTTCCCCCCGCATGAAGAACATGCTTCTCTCTTTGTTCAGAAACGTCTCTCTCTCTCTCTCTGTGCCTTGAAACAGCAACGCCTCCATCAGTCTCTGCACAGAGCAAAGACGGCACTTTCTGCAACGTCGTCAATTGACGTGGCTCTCCAGCAGCACAGATCCCCCTATCCTCAGTGAACACTACGGACTCACATGCTGGTAATGTCACCGCCCTGTGGTAAAAGAGGAGTAACCCTGCCATGTGTGAGGAGAGGATTGCAAACACAAGGTAGATTATTACACACACAACACATTTATCTTCCAGGAGCTGTAACTCAAAATGTCCTAATATGTCATATGTCATCAAGTATTACCTTTGTGCTTTAATGTTGATTTCATTCTGCTTTTCAACACTTTGCACACAAGTGACACTAAATGACAAGGAGGTAACTTTGAAAAAAATCTGACATTGTATTGCATGATTTAATTATACCGCACACAGTACATGATGTGATGAGCTTTTACCAAAGTCCACCAAAGAGGTGCAGCAGGCAAAGGATCTAATGTTGAAGGGTTCTAACATTTCAGTCATCAACAAACAGAGGAAAATTTTGTCAGCAATAAAATGGTTTAAATAGGATCTCTGACCTTTTATAAGTAAAATAATAAATATATCTATATAATATACATTGACGCTGGCATTAAAATGGGCACAATATTGCATTTGGTTGGCACATAATATGAGAGATATCCATAATAATGATCGTGGTGAAAATGACATGAGCAATAGAGATGTCCCCTCTGATAGAGATATACTACACATTATGGTCTTAAACCAGTTAGAAACACAATATCCAGTTTTGAGAGCAAGTGACATAAACACCAAAACTGTGTCCCAGTTTGCAAAACCATAAAAGCATGCTCCAAAAGGTGTTGTTGTCTCAAAACTCTTCATCCAGTCACCAAAATTACATAAAGTGCTGGTGTCTCATGAGAAAATGCTGTAACAAAAACCTCCTCTGGGAGACAAACGACCTTCTCTGTTGACACCGAATCAAATCAAGAGTTCATATCTGCAGCTGGAAATAAACAAAACTGAAAATAAAATGAAATATTTTAAGCAGCCTGTTTAGTTCTCCATATCTTGCCATCTTGTCATTTACATTATAGACTTTCATCCACATCACAGCTGCATTTTCTGCTCTTTCTGCTTCCATTTTTTTTACAATCTTAAGGTAACCAATCTGTTGTCTCCTTACACACTGTGTCCTACATACTGATTATAGCCACAGAGAATGAGCCAACACAACTGAAACCGATTTCTCCTCTTTGGGAACAAGGTCTGAGAATATTGTGAGTAGCCTGCACTTGTGTTAAATGTCGTGCAAAACCATGCTTTCTCTTCCATGTGGTAGGTGTGTTGAAAGAACCAGAAAACATTACAAGTTAAGTAAGTGCATCTGCAGTCTATTCTATAGTTGGCAGATGTGCACCTCATTTACAATGACCTCTAGTGGTAGTGAAATGTTTGTACAACATTTAGGCCTTTTGACTGTTAGAGGCGCATCTTGGGCATTAACCTTCTGAGGACACAACAGTTGGGTTTGAGACCGCTGGACTTGACTTTAGGCTCTAACCTTCACCCAAGCCGCAGTATAATGACAGACAGACACAACCCTGTCAGCACTTTATAAGGTAATGCAATACTACAGCTTGACATTAAGTTATACTATATTAATCCTCACTGGGAAATGTATCCTCTCTATTTAACCCATCCTAACCAGCAGCCACAGTGCAGCGAGGCTATAAAACATCAGAAAACAGTGAGAAATGTGTGAACATATTGACATCATATGAAACTAGAGAACCTAAGAAACCCACCATGTCATACTAGCTTATCGCAAAGGAGGATAAATAACGCTCCGAACTTACGCAAAATTTTGGCAAGGACAAACTGTCATGGCCATTTTAAAGGGGTCTCTTGACCTGAAAATGGGTTCTATGGGTACCCACGAGTCTCCCCTTTACAGACATGCCCACTTTATGATAATCACATGCAGTTTGGGGCAAGTTATAGTCAAGTCAGCACACTGACACACTGACAGCTGTTGTTGCCTGTTGGGCTGCAGTTTGCCATGTTATGATTTGAGCATATTGTTTTATGCTAAATGCAGTACCTGTGAGGGTTTCTGGACAATATCTGTCATTATTTTGTGTTGTTAATTGATTTCCAATAATAAATATATACATACATTTGCATAAAGCAGCATATTTGACAACTCCCATGTTGATAAGAGTATATGACAAATCTCCCTTTAAGGTACATTTGATACGATTACAGTTTTTCTCAATCGCTTTGGCTCATTTTCTGAAACAGTCTTATATTTATGTAAACTGAAAGTGCAATTGTCACAATTGTTTGTGGGGATATCACACCTATATTGCATGTCTGCAAAAAGGTAAGGTAGGAACTCCCCCAAAACACTTCATGCATGCTTCAAAACCAGTTATTGTGTCAGTCAACTGGCCAACGCCACCAAAATGAAAAGTTGTTTAGTCATCGTGTGAGCCGTACCGGTCAAAATATTTACATGTTTTCTCACCACTGCAGTCAATCCAGGAAATGTTTCAAATATACAAATCTGTGTTTTGTTCTTCTTTTTGTCGACACTGGCTGCTTACTGAACTATACCAGTGTCAGTTTTGTCCAGATGGATGCAGTTCTGTATCGCACGGAGCTTTTTAGATTCTGATTTCAACTGAGGTAAAAGTTACAGTAACTGAAAATCAATAGGCCTACTGTTAAAAGGATGTGCACATGTGTATGTATAGCGTACATTTATTTGTGTAGCAGTGTATAGTGTGTTACATGTACTGTAACAGAAAATTCACCTTTTGATCTTTGATGTAAAAACATACACAGTGAACAGAAAATAACATCCATGCCAAAAATAAGTAAAGCAAAAAACAACAAATTGTACCACCTCACAGCACGTAACACCACGTCATACTGTAGATATTTATGGAATATACATGTATGTCTGACAAATTTTAATGATTGAGTGGATCATTTTGCATCTGACGGCTCAAATGATGAAAGAATGTTTAGAATTTATGAAGAGGACGATAATCGCTGAGAATCAACTCATCAGTTTTGATCAGCAAGACGAGTGCAAGTGCTTATTGTACTTTCTCTAAAACACGTGCAGTTTGCTTGAATGAATGAGAAATTCAACAGTAAACTAATTGTTCAGGGATTTGAACTTTTTTGATTAAAATAATTCTCATTCAAGAATTGAGCCAAAAGCGAATGAGAAAAAATTTAATTTGAGATTAATTGCGATCAACTATGGACAATCATGCAATTAACACAATTAAATATTTAATTGATTGACCCTAGTTTTTTTTTTTTTTTGTCCAAGCAACTGTTCAAAATTAAGTGACAATTAATTTACTGTAGTGTAGATGTAGAAAAGCAGCCAATTCTCCATTTGAGAAGCCGGAATTGTCAAACGTCTGGCATTATTTTATTGAAAAATTACTCGAACAATTGATCGATTAAGTAAAATAGCTACAGATTACTTCTCTGTCGATCAGCTACAGCTACAGATACAGATACAGATACAGATACAGATACAGATAGCTTTATTTATCCCCGAAGGGCAATTCAGTTTCTACAGCCCACCGAGACATATACACATTCATACTGCACAGTCATCAATGACAGAGCGAAAACAGTAGATGGCATATGGGGAGGTGCAAGATCAATAAAAATACGAGAGTAAAAATATTTGAAATAAAAACAAAAAATACAAGAATAAAAACAAGACGAGATAAAAGAATAAATAGAATAAAGTGCCAAGAGTATTGCACAAAACAAATTACATTCCACGAATGTAACGAAATTCCAAACACGGAAAACCATCATATGGTTTGTGCAAAATAACTTTACATTCAAAATAAATAAAAATTGGATTTATCGACTAATTGTTGCAGCACCTGGAGATCAACCCTAGTTTTAAGGCCGGTGCCTTGCTCAAGAGCAAAGAATTTATTGTTCAGCTAGTGCTTTTGTCTCGTACCACTAACCTGGTTCAGAGCACTACAGGTGCTAAGCTATATGTCATTTTTGTGTGGCATTTGGCTTTGACTAATATTGGTACGAGACACGTCTGCACACCTACTTGGTGATTTGAATACCACAAAGACTCACCCATTGTACAAAACAAAAACTGCCACTGAGCAGTAATATAGTTGAGATGACATGTTATACACATGAATCATGATTGTAACTCCTGCCCTAGACAGAACATATACATACACAAGATTTAGAGCTGATTTAATTATTAAGAGTTAGCGCTGAGGGGCTCCACAGCAGAATTATGACTCATTTAGCAGACACACACACTCTCTGGTGGAAACTACTGAAAACCCCTGATAAGCTGTTATTGTAGACATGTAGGCGTTGTATGATAAGGGTCTTTTGAAAGGTATCAAAAAGCCTCTCTGGTGTCGGTGTTTAGAATCATCTCAGTTCTGAAACATGTAATACTCGTGTTCTGAGTGAATGTTAAAAATGATATGAGCAAGGAGGTGCTTTGTAATAACTAATACATGTTGTGACAGTTTCAGTAGAACATAAACTCGTCAGCTGAAAAAGATTTTTATCACTTGAGCTTTAAATAAATCTTATTATTTGTTATTTAGTTGACACAATTATGATGACTAAATTGTTTTGTAGAAGATCATTTCAGCTTCCTGTTGACTTTTTTTGGTCCCCTGGTTAACCATTTGCATATTCATAGCAGCACAGGTACCACAGGAAACCACATCCTTAGTCACACCACTGATGATGATGAGGATGCCTTCGCAGTGACAAACCGAAACATTGTTCCGCTAGATGTTCTCACACAGACGTCAGTGCGCCGGTGACTCTGAGTGGCAGGATTTTACAGTTAAAGAAGGTAAGATTATTGATTCTTTAAATTTTATTAAGAACGAGAACAGAAAATGTTAATGAAAAATGTTGTTTTTAAGTATTTTAAGAGAATTTGTTATTCATTTAACTACCTTTTAATTCTGACTAGTGAACATCGATGTTCTTTTATGAATGTGTTTAATTATTGATTATGATACTAATGGTGATGTTTATTGTAGATACATTTTTTTAGCCTTTTTGTATTTGATATTTAGCAGCAAATCCCTCAGGAAGGCTGAGGTTTTTTGTTCTTTTTAAAGAGTTGATTTTTTTTTTTTTTTACTACAAAACCAATAATATTCAAATATTCTAACGAGTATGTTTATATTTAGTTTCAGCTGGTGTGTTTCCTCCTGTCTGACCAGCGGCTGATATCTGCGGGTCGTCCCCATGGCTCTCAAACCTGTGTTCTTATTGTTGCTGTGGGACCTCGCTTTGTTTGTTCATGGTGGTAAGTTGGCTTATTTAATCAGTGTCTTTTTCTTGTATTGATATGAATTTCTAAAGGTAATTCCCCACATTAATGTACTCCATATAAGAACTTCTTGTACATTGTTGTGTGTTTGTCTCGATGCTGTGGCCTTGGCCACGTTTCCATTTAAAATGAGTAACTTCACTTCTGTGAGATTGCCTTGGTAAAACACATGATTTAAAGGGTTAGACGTTTGTGGAGCATTAATGTTAAATACAGTAAATACAGTAATAACTGACCGCACTTCCCTTTCTGCTGCAGTCACGCCTTTGTGCAATGTCACCTGCACGACGGACTACAAACTTTCACTGAACTGTTCCTGCTCCGGCTCTGTGCCGAAACAATCCATCTTCCTCGAAGTCGTGTGCAGGTAAAGCTCTCTGTTAGTGAATACGCTTTATGTTGGTGCATTTACAGTATGTGGCTTCATAGTAGCCCCACTAGCTTTTATTCAAATGGTAGTGTGCCAGCCAGCTGTCGATTTTCTCCTCTGAATACAGGATTCCTAAGTTGGGTCGTATTGAGTATTGGTGCCCTTTTCTCGTAACATTTGGATAGATCCTATGTGGTCAGTTGTTATTACCTTGTGTGCAACTTTTGAAAATCTAAAATAAAAGTTGATTCAGAAAAGTTGCTTTGATGTGGATGGAAAAGCTTCAGGATGCTGAATAGATTTTTGACCCCCATGGTGGGTCTTTATTGCACCTTCATCAGAGCATTGGCCATCAGAATGATTTCAGTATTAACATCCTTCATTGATGCCATAATCTGAAATGTATCTAATGTTTTATGATCATTGGTATGAGGAGTAGAGCCCAACTGATATTGGTGTTTGAGAGTTAAAAAAATGAAATAACAATGGGCTACAACATAAAAGTATGACAGAATGTTTTAGAAAAAGTATCCCTTAAATTTGGTTGTTCAATGAATGCAGTCAAGACCTGTAACAAGCAAGTGGGACATTTTACAGTTTTTGCAATTGCTCCCTGGTGGACAAACTATGTAATGGCGACACTGTTTCTAAACTACGGCAAAGACTAAACTAAAAGCTATTTTGATAATCAATTAATTGTTTTAATCATTTAATTAATATATTGAATTTATTTAATGAGGATTTGATATATGATAATAAACTGGATTGTTAATTGAAATAATCAATTTGAGCACCAGTAACAGTATCGCAGTAACAGTCATTTTTCACTATTATCTGACTTTTTCTTTTTCTTTTAGACAAAAGGATAATTCAATTAATTGAGAGAATAATCTGCAGATTAATCGATAATTAGAAAAAATATTTGTTGCGGCAGGTTGATTTTGTTTTTCAGGCTCTAGGAAGGAGCTTTTAGCAGCTGCACACATAAAGAGGGACATAGCCGTAGCCTTGAGATATTTAATGTTCTTTCTATGTGTATTTTTGCTCTAAAGACACATTCATGACGTGAATTGGAGTTTTTTTATATATCTGCTCTGCATCAGTCCTGCTCTAAAACCCCGTGGAAACCACAACCTGTGGTGCTGAGACGTCATCTGATGTCACAGGACATCACCGATTCTAATAACACATTGCTTATCTTTTGTAGTTATGAAGGAGATGAGGTTAATGGCAGCTGTGAAGTCAACCCACATCAGTCCTGGTGCATGATGTATCCGGAGATGTTCGATGACGTTACATCAGTTGGAGCCATGTGTACTGCGACAGCCAGTCAACAGGGTGATCAAGTATTAATGAAAACCAGTGAGTCACCCGACTGGCCACTGAGTGATGTGGGTAAGTTCAACTGATAACGACGTGATTTGACATTTCAGTATTTGTCATTTCTGCTAAACAGATGGGAGGATACCACAGAAATGATTAAAGGTCACACACAGCAATTACACCCCTTGTGACATTTTAGTGGCGTTAAAATGTGTGTAAAAATATTTTATAAGAAGTTAAATGTTAATTTCTTTTAATTCTTCCAGCATTATTTTACATAGTTTAGACACTTGTAAAAACACTTTTCCCTCTGGTTAAATATAGCCATCACATTACTGTACATTACACCATTTTCTGTTTTGTTTGGAAATTCATAAAAATTCAGAGATGACAAGAATCATACTAGCAACTTCCCCAACTTCCCCAAATTGTTGTTTGGCAGCCCACCCACCTGCTTTACCCTCCAGATTAAGACAAAAGCTAAAATAATGTTCAACTGCCACTTGTGGTTTAGAGTATTCTTGGCATACACACATTTTCAATTTCATAATATTCCCCTGCTCCCCTTGGGACTTTCACAGTGAAACCTCTGCCTCCTGTCGATGTTCAAGTGACAAACACTGCCGGATTCTACAACATCACTTGGGACCACGACGACCAAGACTTCTGTCTCACATACAAGCTGCGCATAAGAGAAAGCAAAGATCTGTCAAAGGTAATGTGTGAGCAAAAACAAGATATATTATCGTTGATTCGTCTCTGCTGACGACCCCCATCCAAAGCTGTTTTTTTATTCCTTTCTTACAGGATCCAGCTCATTCCCTTTTAGTGAACGAAAAGCACACTCTGTTAGACCGTAAGAGGCTGCAACCAAATGTCATCTATACTGTGGATGTTCAGGCAAAATTTTGTCCCAGTAATGAAATCATTGGTCCATGGAGCGAGTGGAGTTTGTCTGCAGAGTGTGGAGAGACTGAAGGTTAGAAGAACATTGTACCTTCGAGCCTGGAGCCATGAAAAAATCAACTTTTTCATGCTGAATCACACCGTAACTGCTGTTGTTTTGTTGTGTTTACATGCTTCAAACCATTATACCAGTGTCTGCATTAATCCTTCATACAAACATTTTAGAAACAGGAAGTGTGTTTTTTTCACGTCATTCCTGTCAGTTATTTATACGTTATGTCTCCTTTACAGGAATGAATGGACTTTGGTGGTACGTCACGCTGGCCGCTATTCTTCTCCTCGCTTTCCTGTCGCTGGGTTATTTTAAAAAACCGTGAGTACAGAAAACAGTTATTTTCTTCACGTATGACAATTTGACCCCGTTCCTGTTTTTTTTTTTAAAGCATGCGTGGCTCCAGTTGGATTTGCGTCTTGAACCTTGGCGCTGTTGATGCTAAGTTACCAGCAGAACTTTAATAACTTGTCAAAGTTTCTCTTGTTTAACAATTCTCAGTGGTCCACTTGGTTCCATATTTCCCAACATACACTTGGGTTTGTCACTTCATGACGTTTATCACACCGTCTCAAAAGCCTCATATATCTGTTTTCAAACAAGTGGTTCCTCGATGTTCAGTGATTAGTACTAGCTTTCGGAGAAGCTTGCTGAAATGGAAATATATTTGGACTGAACCAACTGTTATCATTATAGAAATAAAATGCGCAAATCATATTGACGTTTACATTTCCTTTTCAATTTGCACATAACTGAATCTGCGTTCGTTGCACAGAAAAAGAATTTAGCAAAGTGAAAGAAAGAAAATTAAGTCTGAAGGTCAGCAGCACTTTGTCTTCCTGTAAATGATCAGCAAAGCTTCTCACTGCTTCGATCTACACTTTCCTGGCATCACCTCCCACATATAGAGAAACCACTGCTGCGATGTACGTGCAGCGACACGTTGCACTGAAATGGCAAGCAGACATAGGAAGTCCTGCAGAGCATCAGTGTCGGAGAACTGAGAACACCTCTCTTATTAAGGGCACACAGTGACAAGAGAAAAAAAAACACAAGCTTAAGAAAGTAAATGAACTTTGCACAATTTCCTCTTTGTTTCTATCCATCTTAGAGGATGATATAAGATATCTCCTGTGAGTCATTATGAGTTCAACTTTGGTTTTGGTTCAATGCAGCGCTTACATAAGCTCTCTGCAATGAATGTCATTAGTGTTGTGCAGTCTGCGTCTGTGATATTCACTCACCAGTTTGTGAGGTGCATCGAGTTAAAACTGATCCTACCTTCATGAGGTTATCGTGTTCAGTTTTTGTTTAAACTGTTTTAGATAGATGTTGATTCAACATTATGGATTGTGTTATTCTTGCAGGTGTTTTGTCCTCTGCTTTTATATTAGTGAGGGTAGACAAAATATTAGAAACGCCTCTCAGTTAAACAGCACCTCAAACCGCAGCCTCCAAAATGACCGTAAAGTTGAATCGACGCGTCTTTAAAAACAGCTTCAACAAAAACATTATAAACTTCATGAAGGCAGGATTTATTGCAGGACTGTTGAATGCAATAGAATAAAATGTATTGTCCCCACTAGCCCAGGAAATATGCCTTTGCCTCAGCAATTTAGACACTAAAAACAATAAACAACACAATAGAAATAATTAGTGTGACACACATCACAAACAACTGTCGTAGTGTCTGTCAACAACATAACTTATATGTTAGTGCTGTTTGTTTCTTATATTGATTGCACATGATATAAAAAAGGACTCTTAATGTATCTTTTTGTTTACCAGAGGTGCTCTGCAGTGTTTTCCGGTAGGAATCATCTCGAATTCAAAGCAGAGAAGATGTTCAGTATCATTATCAATATCAACTTTTCTGTGTACAGCAATATTATATAGAGTACCTAATGATTTTTGCTGACAACCTAAAATGTCCCCCCCACTGTTCTAACAACACTAGCCACCTTGTTTGCAACAGTCAGGCCACGATACCAGAACGCAAAGCTTCTCTCTACCAGGCTGACATACACTTTGATTGACCCCCATATCGTTGAATTTTCTTGTGAGAAACGGACACTGACTGGCTTCCTTAAATTTCACATCAACATTGTTTTAGACTGCTTTAACGTTAAAGATAGGGTCGACGATGTTGGAGAGCTAGCATAATTTGAAAGTAGCATCGCCTCAGGAGCTGCGTCTAAACCCCCCCCCCCTCCCCTCGGGGCTCCTTCCGAGGCAACGCCCCCCCCACACACATGCACGAGCACCGCCGCATCGTAACTACTTCACAGCCACAGAGCGGAGAGAGAGGACCTCAACTCAACAACGCTTCCTCATGACAAGTAACCTGTGCAGAGCTACTGCACGGCTGAGTTTTCTCTTCCATTCTCCAGGAAACGTGCGGCGGCGACACGCTTTGAGTTGAGGCTGGTGCACGCCAAGGGTAGAGAACGAGCAGGGAGGCAGGGAGATATCTGATTGGTTCTTTCCAAGCGGACCTCGAGACAGTGATTGGTAGACGTTTTTACAGGATTACAGCAGCTACAGATGACGGATCTTTTCCGGTCCTTTTTTAGAGCTCATCAGTAATGGATCGCTGTCGGGGTGTAAAGACCATTTCAACCAATATAACAAATAGTGGATACTGGAGAACATCGTCAACCCTGCCTTTAAATTTCACATCAACATTGTTTTAGACTGCTTTAACTTTAAGCTATTGGTATCTAATAAACTGGCGACTGAGTGTATATTTCTGCCTTATTGATACGACACTCAAAACTATCTTTTTCTTGCCGAAGGAGGAAAACAGGTGAAAACTAACACTACAAATTCGCACATTATGTAAATGCCACAACGGGGGACATAGCACATGTGGACAGTTTTGACCTTAATATAGTCGATTTCAGCTTTGTACTGTGTAATAATTTCCATGAAAGCCATTTTGTGCTATCAGCATCACTGGTTATGAGTTAGGAAGCTGTTGCCTTTTGGTCTGGACTTGGCTTCGGCACAGCTCAGGTACCGAAAAGGAAACCGCTTCATCAAAAGTGACACAACACAGTTAAATTGTAGATGTCATGTTCTTTTTATATTTCCATTATTTTTCTAAAAATCATTTCACATTTGTTTCAGGTGGTGGCAGAAAAAACTCCAGCGGATTCTGTACATCCCCAAGGCGGATGAGTTTTTCAAGCCCCTCGACCTCACCTATGGAGGGAACTTCAGGGTAAGAGAAAGCATAACAAGCTCTGTGTGTAATTTCCAAATCACCCAGCAGGTGTTGCCCAAGAGGGGACTTTTAGCACATCCTGGACCCCGCTCGATGGGACTTTCCCTTCACGAAGTGAATGACTCAGTGTGCAGGGGCTTCAAGAGGCCTTTCGTTTTTCATGTCTGACACGCTGTGGGTAGATACGTGTATGGCAGCCCGACCTGTTCCACCCCAGTGGAAAATACCCCTGATACAGATCTTTGATGTGTCACTGTGTCAGGCTAAAAAAAGCCTGTTTTTCACTTGATGGGGGTACAGGGTGATAATTATGTGGTTTACACTTTTTATCGACTTACTGATGTTTTTAAGATTATCTTTTCCATCACCTTTATACATTTTCCCCTAATGTAAATTCCTCTATCTTTTGACACCCGTGGGCAGATTGTAGTTTTTAATGAAATATACCCCTTCTTCTTCATGTTAATTTAATGTTTAGGCTGATGGAGAGCAGGCTATATTTCTGGAGGACTATGTTGCCAAAAAGGGCCTAAAAATGCTTAAATTTCACTTACACATAGACTGTATATAAGAAGTGGACGTAGTCACCGTGACGTCACCCCTGTTTGTGGACTGCCGTTTTGAAGCCTCGAGTTCGGCATTTTGTCCGTCGCCATCTTGGTCATTTGCAGCCACAAGTGACACAAGAGGGTGGAGCTAAGTACAACTGAACGCTGAATAAGATAAAATAATAAATTTACTAAATGAACATCATGCTGTATTGAAGAAGACTTGAAACTAGAGATTGAGACCATAAACTCATGTTTATAATGTTTACTGAGGTAATGAATCAAGAGAGAAGTAGGCTCATTTTCTCATAGACTTCTATACAATCAGACTTCTTTTTGCAACCAGAGGAGTCGCCCCTGCTGGCTGATAGAAAGAATGCAAGTTTAAGGCATCCCGGAGTTGCCCACTGCTCCTACATCACAAAGGAAACCTGAAACATGTCCAAATGTCTTGTCTAAAAAGTACCTAGAAATAAATATGGTATACAGTAATACTAAAAATAAACAAACATGTTTAAAATGACTTAACATCTGCTTTGCACAAGTAAATAAATCAGAATCAGAATTGCTTTAGTCACCAAATGTACAAAGATGTACAAAGTACACCGGAATATGACTAGGTGATACAGCACAGTAAAACCAAGAAAGGTAAAAGTTAAATGGTTAAAAAGTTAAATAAAGATAAATACAAGAATTATATACAGTTGCGGTTGATAAAGAGCAGCTGTTAAGCAGTTGAAACCCAGGAAACTAGATCAGGTTTTCTGGGTTTCAAACAAACTAAAAACGACTTTTCACCGACACTTCAGCCGTAGATTTGAGTGTTGCTGTCTTATATAGTGTGCTGTATATGTTTGAATACTGTATCTGTTAAAAACACCAATAGTTGCCCTTACATTATCATTACCTGTATGCTGTCGAAAATATTGTGATATTGTTACTTCTGAGTGAACCATATTGGGACATTATTGTAGCAAAACTATTTGCAAATGTCTGTGGAGAACTGTAATCTCCATCCGTGTGTGCGTAATCAGATTTGTAAATGTGTAAAGGAATCTCTAGATGTGTACTGAGATTTGTGAATGAGTTCAGGAAAAGGCAGAATCTGTGTTAGCGTAATCAGATTTGTAAATATGTGAAAAATCTTCAAATATGTATTCAGATTTGCAAGAGTATTGAGATTTGTAAATATTTAAACAAATCTGTAAATGCATGCTTAAATCTGTAAATGTGTACATATATATTATTGGCTGAAAGCATTTTGCCTTCCTGACATTTCACCGGTTATAGGCTATATATATATACATATATATATATATATGTATATATATATATACATATATATATTTATGATGGTATTCGTGTAAAAAAAAAAAAAAGAAAAGAAATGACTGTGGCAGATAGCCTTCTGAAATTTACTCACCAAATTGAAAATCTACCCGCATTTGGCGCTTGGTCTGTGTTCATTTCGGACTCTGCTTGTCTGTATTTCCAGCTCTTGGAGCAAAATACTTAATAATATCTATGTACACATTTACAGATTTGTCTACACATCTACATATCAATGTACACATTTATAGATATGTCTATGCATTCACAGATCTATGTACGCATTTACAGATTTGATAGCACATTTCCAAATCTCAATACTCTTGCAAATCTGAATACATATTTGGAGATTTGTTTTACACATTTACAAATCTGATTACATTCACACTGATTCTGAATACACTTTTGCAGATTCCTGTACACATTCACAAATCTCAGTACGCATTTAGAGATTCTTTTACACATTTACAAATCGGATTTCACATACACACACACACACACACACACACACACACACACACACACACACACACACACACACACACACACACACACACACACACACACACACACACACATACGGATTGAGATACAGTTTGACAATTCTCCACATACGTTTGCAAATAGTATTGCTACAGTAACGCCCCATAGTATCACCAGAAGCTCAGCCAAACCATTAGCTTGAGATCTGTATGCAGTTACAAACGTTGGTCAGCAGAGGGCGCTACTGCTGCCAATAACAAAGAGATCATACTTAAGAGTGAGGAAGTACTAGAGAGAAAATTAAACAGTTCTTTATTTAGCACTGCTTTCCTGTACATTTTATTTCACTATGCTGAATGTGCAGAACTGGGCTGAATGAGGAACATTTTGTGCAACAATTAGATTAAATTTAAAATACTTTCTCCCTCAAGGGGTGAGGCCAGCTTGTTTACGACCATAAAAAGACACAACAATATAACTGAATGAACAGTGCATTCAAAATATGATATAATGAGAAAATATCTGTGGTACAAAGGCACATTATGTCAGAAAGTGCAAGTTTGTTTTATTCAATATATATACAGAGTAAATTTATCTCTTTTTACCTTGGCTGTTCACAAGTCTTACAGCTTCTGGAAGAAAATTAAAGTAGTTTCTATTTGTTTTAAATGCAGAAGTGATATAAAAACACATAACTGATGACATTAGATTATAGAAGACAAAGAGGACATTTGTGGGGTCATGTATGCCTTTTTGAAGACGATTTAGGAGCAATAAAAGATGTATAAGATGTTGACAGATATGGTATTTAGTCCCCAGTGTTTAGTCTTAAATACCTTCAAATACTCCACAAGGCAATTTACATTTAGTTTTCACCCGTTCCCCTTCGTTAAAGCTGCTGTGGGTAAAAATGGAACAAATATGATTTAAAAAAAGTCATCTAAAAATACATTTACAAATGACGTCTATGCAATTATATTACATCATTCTGGATCTGGTGCAGAAATAGGGGACAGTGTGAGAGCGAAACAACAACATGTCTGCAGTGTGTAGTACTCTGTGACAGGTGTGAAGTTCCTCAAGTATAATCCTTGTTACTCTTCAGAGACATTTCCTCTGCTGTATTTGCACTCTTTACCACATCTTCAGGATCACTGTTTTCAACAGTAGCGCAGTCAACAGTTTGACTGCGCTATCTTACTCGTGCGGTGCACACTGCTTACATTTTCTCAGCGGATCAGAGACGGTTCAGTGTTGCTGATGAGCTCTGTACGTCAGGATGTGGTGGCCTTTGCGTGAGGAAACTGATTGATGCTTATCTGGCCATCACGTTGCTGAATGGAGGCTGTATGTGGCTGCAGAAGGTTTAGATTTCAGTAGCATGTATGTGTTGATGTAAGGCCATGCAGATCTGTGGGAAGAGTCGGATTAAATGTGCATCAAAGTAAAAATCACAATCATACGCACAGTATTACTTGTGAATTCAGAACAAAACATTAAAAATTGATATTTTCAGTATGGAGTGAATCTTTGCAGTCTGTCCATGTAATGCTCAATTTTTATTTGACTGCGAGACTCTGAAAATCCTCGTGTTTAATGAGTAAAAAAACAATATGTTCAATACAAAGATAGAAAAGTGTATTGCTATTTTAAAAACCTACACAAGACAAACGTTCAGACACTAATTAAAAGGGAAGTCCTCACTTCAGGCACCCCAAGAAATATGTTCCTATACTTCAGTGTCATGTTATGTCTGTACTGGGCTAATTATTAGATGTATATGGACCTTTACAATAGTAGCTTAATGGTCAGATGTATCCTGCTGAAATCCCCAAGTAATAAATATGTTTAGGTACTTGCCCGAGTGTCTCGCACTTCAAACGTGCAGTGGTTGTGGTTAAAAATGTACTGATGAAAAAGATTAGACCCTAAAAGAGTAGTTCCTCTCCTTTGAGGTGTATAATAATGCCCTCATGCACTTCAGTTTTAGAAAAGGCGCTTTTTTTTTTTACACACTCATGTCTGTCATTTGCTTTCTTGCAGAGAGTTCGATGGGAAGATCAATACCACTCTCAAGTCTGCATGCTAAAAATGAAGCTGCTTAGCTTAAAGACTGGAAGCAGAGGGAAACAGCTAGCCAAGGCTTAGCAAAGGCTAAAAAAAATGGCCTAAAAGCACCTGTAAAGCTCACTATTCACATTCTACACATCCTATCTGGCTTGTTTAATCCACACTTAAAGGGTAACTTTCGTATTTTTCAACCTGGACCCTGTTTTCCCATGTTTTTGTGTCTAACTGACTAATAAGGAACAACAATTTCTGAAATTGGTCCAGTATTGAAGGAGAACAATGTAGACGGCAGCTGCTCACAGGTTGCAATGTCCACTAAAAGTGCTTGTTTTTACCATGACAGGCTCTGATTGTTATTATAAGTGTCTGACAACATTATTAAAAGAGTCTCGTTCAAGGAGAAGTCTCGTTGTGAAATCTGGCGAGGTGACGTGTTGCTGGAAGACAACGATGGAATAGTGGAATACATCCATGGTGGAAACGCGAGTACAGAAAGCGTAGCTTAATTGTATCTAAAAGATTTTCAATGTCATGGCTGAATATTAAGATGATTTTTACAATGTGGACGAGGGCTTTGAATTCGATGGCCGCCTGCCAGAGTGTACGGATATTCAGATTTCACTTCTCCTTGAGCGGGACTTGGACACAATAACAAACAGAACCGGAACAAGCGAAAGTTAAGAAAAAGGTTTTATTTCTCTGTAGGGTTCTTTCCATAAAGTTGTCAGACACTTATGATAACAATATGAGCCTGTCAGTGGCAAAAACAAGAACTTTTGGTGGACGTAACGTTACATTTATGCTGCTCACTTGCCCTCGCAGCTTGATTCGCGGCTGCTGGTTACAGCATTATCCCTAAATACTGGACCCATTTGAAAAAATATTGTCCCCCTTTACTCACTTAGACACAAAAACATGAGGAAATAGGGTGCAGGTTGAAAAATATACTGAAGTTACCCTTTAAACAGAAGTGTAAAAATGACTAGTTGTGGTTTTACTGGGAGTTGTGTGCTAGAACTAATGCTTGTTCAGGCTAACAGTTCCTGCTTCCTGTCTTTTCAAACTAATGCTGGCCCCAGCATTATGTTTACTGTACACATATGACAGTGGTTTCAATTGTTCATCAAACTCTCTGCAAGAACGCAAATAAGCAGCTATTCTTTTAACATTTATTGGCCAGTGTTACCATTTATTTAGGCCAATACTCCAAATTAATGTTTTCCATTTGCTCTGTTGCAGGAGTGGGTGAAGCCTGTATTCAGAGAGTGCGATTACCTAAGGATCAACTCACATGCTCAGATGATGAGCGAGAAGCAGCACGACGTCCTTCAGTGGAACAACGAGAGCTACAGCGAGGACAACAGGATGAAACAAGGCGGTCATTTCCTCCACATGCTGCAGCCTCACAGCAACTCGCTGCTGTTCTTCCAGGACGGCGGCAGTTCACAGGGCACCGGTCACTCCACCGGACACGTCTCCATCCACACCGTAACCCTGTCTGGAGAAGAAGAGTTTGAGGAGGAAGTCGTGTCACAGAGCTCTGTGAACACCCTCAGAAGTTACCAAGGTGGAGAAAGCTTTGGTTCATTTGAGGAAGACAACAGAGAACACGCTGGCTATGATTTAGAGGAACCTCATGGGCAAAGTGGGGTATTACCACAGCATGAAAACCAAATATCCAATGTTTTATCAGTGGAAAATATAAACTTTCAGCCACGTGCCCAGCTTAATGAACCAGAGAGGGTGTCGCTCGACTCTTTCGCCTCAAACGAGCAGTCAGAAGACGGCTACCCTCACGTGGACTTGGACACCATTGACAGTGGTTTTGGAGAGTGCAGCAGTCCTGGAGCCTCAGACTCAAACATAGCAGAGCAGAAGGACTCGGATTTATTTCACGAGCACAATAGCTCAAATTCTAACTACGTCAAGCAGTGGATGGTATGTAGCACTATTCAAGAAGACTCCTGCAACTCGGAGAACGAAATCCACGGAGCGCAGTGATTATCGACGCTGAGTTACTGCCACGATCACAGTTTGTAGTGCTGTAGGACTCGTATTTAAAAGATGGACATTATTGTTGACATAAAATACACTTTAATTAGAAGTAAATTTGAAGCATCTGCTCAGCATATTATCCTGTATATTCTGTTCATCTTGAAATGTTTCAGTGGTGCACTTTGTACTATGAATATAGTCAGGGTTCTGTGTTTTTAAAACATTTGTTATTGTGTTTTTTGCTTTTAAAAGACCGTTTAAAGAGACTGGACGCAGAGATTTTGTCGGAGAGCGAGACAGGGATGACAGGTATGGAGACTGGAGTATGCCAACATAATTATTAGGGGAGAGGAAAAAAATCGATTCACCTATGTATCACGATTCTTTTTGTGTACGATTTTGAAATAGATTTTTTTAATGCCTGAATCGATATATTTGCTTCATTTGACTCTATGTGAAGGTAAAAGGAAGTTACCGCTTTTATTGTTGTAGTCTGAGTAACGTGATGTCATATCTGTTCCGTATCTGTCAAAAACCAAAACAACCGCAGCCGGAATACAACCTGCACCCTCCCATGTTAAATCCAAAGTGGTAAACACTACACATCCAGTAAAGGATGGAAACACTTTGGGTTTCACACATTAACAGGAAAAGCAGAGCTAGACATCACGGCTAAAGCTGCATGCTAACTCTGTCACGGACAGGAAACGTTATCGTATCGCGGTAACGTGCGGCCGAGCCGGCCGTCGCTCTCATCTCCGTGGTCAAATGGGCCGACGCTACAACTGTAGAGCACCATATACTGACATTTATGTTAAATGCATTGAAACGGCCCCGATGGAGCTGACCATGGATGTATAAAGAGAACGGAGCTGACGGGAGAGCTAGAGACGGACTTGGAGAAGTTAGAGGAAGTAGACACGTGGGACTACGTCCGGTTTTCAAAATAAGGTGTTAACAAAGGGAACTGTATATATAAAATACATCTATGGAAATAAGATTGATTGGATTATATTCACCAGAAGTATAAAACATTACATGTCCCTTATAGATTAAATAGAAAATACCACTAATTTTTTGAGAGAAATGTCTTTATTCTTTGATTTTGGGGTTGTTGGAAAACAATGTAATAAATAATTCCTGACAATGATTCTGATATATTTGACTTCAGAACATCTCTGACTACATACATGCTGAAAATCAAACATTCTTACTGTATTAATTTAGATATTTTCCAAAGTAAAAGTCCCTAGAAGAATACTTAAAAATCGCAATACATATCGAATCAGCACCCAAGTACCGTGATAGTATTGAACAAGGAGATAGGTGAGTCGTCCCAGCCCTAATAATTATATTTTTCAGTGTTGACTTATATTCAGATCAGTCCATCGGCTATTAATTGATCCTTTAAAGAAAGGAAATAGAATTACAACTCACAGATGTAGTTTTTTTTCTAATTTCATTTATTATTGCATAATTTAAATGCAAATTTAAGTTATATTTTGCCTTTTAAGATATATCAATTTTTTAATAGATCATAATTGAGAAAGTCAATAATTATTATTTGGACACTCCAGACTCCGTAGACATTCAACAAGGGATCAAAACGATGCGTATTGGTTTGATTTACACTGCTGGAGGATGTTTTTTTGTTTTTTTTGACGGCTTCATATTGTCATGGTCATGCACGCTTCAATAGCTTGTACTATAGCACCAGCATGCAGGCTGCCTTATCAAGATGTCTGATAATGTCTGCTTTCCTTGCACATGCATTTTCTCTGTAACCACTGTAACCATCCATCCTGTTTTGTGCAACAACAGTAAAATGAGCATACTTGGAGCAAATTTTTATCATCTGTAAACACAAGGAAACGATTATTTCTCTGACCTTGACCTCGTTCAGTCATCAGGAGGAAGTGGAGAAACGAACGCTTTGACAATCTATTCTTTCACCTTATATAGAGAATGTTTGCAGATTTGTTCTCAATCGGCGTGTTTCACCAATACTGTCGTTACTGCACATATATGCACTGTGGAAGTGCAGTATTTGATCATTGTATTTTGCTTTTCTGGGCCCATGTTGTGTAATTTTCCTATTCTAGGCAACTGTAGTTATGACATTACATCTGGATATTTAATAGCGTTCGAAGATATGCATTTACCAGGTTGTGGTGAATATCATTAACTGATCATATCTATCAGTGTAAAAGGGCACCTAATGGGAGCTGTAGTGGGAGGGGGGAGTTTAGCTCATTTACTTTCCAAGTCCAGAGTTTCCCTGACAGCTTAGTGTCTCACAGTGTTGATTGTTGATCCAAGTACTTGTGAATTTCTTTTTCCCTACGCCAAGCTGCCTGTTTCCGTCTACACTTTCTACAACCTTCTGTATAATTAGGGCCCGAGCACGAAAGTGCAAGGAAACCTGTTGTTTTTGCTAAGATTATTATTATTTTTCTGCTGCGAGATCACATTTTTGAGGCGCTTAGGATGCACGATAACTCACGAAAACTGGAATACGCATCAGAACTGGTGAAAATTGAAAAGTTCTGTAGTGATTGGGTACGGGCGTCGCCAGCGGGCTCCACATGCATGCAGGGTTGAGAAAAAGTTACTTCGATCTTCACAAAATGTGAGTAGGTCATTGCTCACATCTGCAAGAGCGTACTAAATATTTTTGAGATTTTTCCGGCCAACAGGAAGTCAGCCATCACGAAAACTCATGAAACTTTACACGCATATTCACACTAGTACTTACTTTGATTTGGTGGTATAATTGAGCTTGGGCGTAGCATGTTGGCTCTTAAACCGCCCCCTTATTACTTTAGCCTTTGAACATACCTTTGACGCCCTTGGTATACTCGAAAAGTCATGAAAGTTGACTAAAAGATGGACACCTGTGAACTTTCTGTGAATGTACAGCGATTGGGTTCAGCGTGTTTAGCGGGCTCCATAGCGCCCCCTAATGGAAGGCCATAGTTTGGACAGCGTTGATCCTACATTCATGAAATTTGGTAGGCACATCCCACTCATTATTTCAGAAATATTTCTCATTGGGTTTCATTAGCTCCGCCCAACCGGAAGTCGGCCATTTTTAATTTTGTGCGTTTTTCATGTATTTTATGCATACTTTTGAATACTCCTCCTAGAGAGTTTATCGGATTTGCGTCACATTTGGGTGGTATAACCCTCAAACTAATGTGACGCTAAATGGCGAAGGAATTTTTGATCGCTCAAACGGTGATGTCATAGGTCATGTGAGAAGACGCCATTTTATCGCTTTACAGGTATGGAACTATACGATACTCCTCCTAGAGGATTCAAGAGATTCATCTCAAAGTCGGGCAGCAGAATCTCGTGAAACACCTTCACGATGCAAAATGAGAAGCTTTTGTGTTTTCGCGAGACGGCGTTGTTGTGGCGGCGCGGCGAATTTCGATATTTCGACATGACACAGGAGGCTGTTGTAACTTGACTTTACATAGTCCGATCTGCCCGAAATTTCACAAGCTGGATAAGAGTCCAGGCCTGAAGACATATACGTGACATTATGAGCAATAGTCAAAGCACCCCCTACAGGATACAGGAAATTGTTTTAAATTGACTATACATTGTCAAATCAGCCCCAAACTTGACATGTTTTATAAGAGTCTTTAGCGCCACACGCTCCATGCGGAAAATACCCTCTAACTGTTGCATGCAGTGTCCGACTTTCATGGAAATGCACGGCAGCGGGTACCGCAATGGGGCGAGGGCCCGTTCAACGCTGCTTGCAGCTTTAATTTATATTTAATATTTTTTAACAACATTTTAACACTAATTTTCCATTTCATCCCTGGGTATTTAGAGGGCTTATAGGTGCTGTACAGCTGTTGGGTTATGGGGAGTGAGGGGGTTTGGAGGTCCTTCCCCAGGACAGTTATTAGGTTTTTTTTACCCAAAACTATGCAATTTTACATCATTTTGGACCATTATTATTACTATAGATAATGCCCAAAACCCAAAGACAAAACTTTATATAGATGAAAAATTATATAATTATTTACACATATCACAGCCTTAGTCTGAACATTTAATTCTTCTGGCAATGTTTGCCTGGTCTAATCATATTTTATTAATCAAAAGAGCAGATTCAGAGAACTGAACATCATTTTATCTGAGCGTAACATTATAAACAACCAGTTCAGCCCCGGCATCCTAACAGAGTGACTAGTAGATGATCCGCTCTCATCAGCAATATTATATCCTGCTTTTGCAGGACGTGAACCTTGTATCGATAAATAACAGCACCCTCGTTCTCATAATATAAATATTTTAATAACATATATGTTTTTAATTTCCATTGCCGTTAAACAATAGGCCTACAGAAAAAAAGGAGGTGCTGTCTTCAGCACCCCCACTTCCCGCGTCCATGCCATCTACAAACAGTTTATATTAGAGTATTTGTAACATTTCAACAGCTTATTAGTTGAGATTCAACAATCAAACTCTTTCACTTTGTCTGTAGATGTTCAACAAATTAACTACATGTGACAATTCATGAACATACCCAAATATTGTCAGAATAATTTAAGTTAAACTTCAACTCAACCTGCATACAGTACAGTGGCGTGCAGACAATGCAAATATCAACTAAGAAAACTAATTGTCACAGGTTAGGAAGAGATAGAACGTGTAAATGTAGCTGTTAATGCGTATCGTCTTGCTATCTGGTGTCTGTCTGCTTCCTCTTGATGTTTATCTCATGCTCCGGCCTCTGACTTTGTAGCACAGTAAATTAATGAGAAATCGAAACTCTGCACGTACATCGTTCTGCAGAGTGAAGGTCAAACATCCAGGTGAAGAAACAATAAGCAGAAAACGTCTTTGAGTGGAGGAGGACTTTAATTATTAGACTTTGAAGGTTATGTTAAAAACAAGGATGATGTTCAAATGCAGTTTCATTTTAATGGTCAGCGCTTAGAGATATGAAAGACATTTTATAATAATAATATTACTAATAATAATAATAAATTGGACTTATATAGCGCCTTTCAAGAAACCCAAGGAAGCTTTACAAAGAGGGCACAACAAAATCATACAAAAAAATAAAACAGAGGGAAAAAAGTGTAGCCAGGTAATTCACACGAGTGATGTGTAGGAAGAGTTAGAGGTCATAGGCCTTGATGAACAGGAGGTGTTTTTTGAAAGTGTCCTGGGATGAAGCATTTCTGATTTCAGGAGGGTGAGAGTTCCAGGGGGCGGGGGGCTACGACGCTGAAGGCTCTGTCGCAGAAAGTTGGCAGCCTGGTGTGGGGGGTGGAGAGCAGACCAGTGTCGAAGGATCGTAGCTTCCGGGATGGAGTGTAGTTGTGGAGAAGGTCGGTTAGGTACTGAGGGGTATAGAGGGATTTGTATGTGAGAAGGAGGAGTTTATAGGTGATGCGAGGCTTGATAGGAAGCCAGTGAAGGTGGATGAGTGTTGGGGTGATGTGCTGCCAGGGCCTAGTGCGGGTCAGAACCTGGCAGCTGAGTTCTGCACATACTGGAGCCTGTCCAGGGCTTTGCTGAGAACCCCGGACAGGACTCCATTACAGTAGTCCAGACGGGAGGTGATGAAGGCGTGGACGAGGGTATTTGTGAGACTTGCGATTCGGCTTGTCGCGTATAGACTTAAACAGCTCTGGATGCTACTATTTTATCATTTTGTCTTTTTAGCATATCACCAATGAAGAAAAAAATTGTGTTAATCATCAATGATCAACCCTGTGCAGCTAGCCAGCTGACAAGGGCTCACTTGAGTGGTTTGATGAGTATGACGAGGATGTGAATCATATGTTATGCATAGTCTAGTATACTCACCAGATCTCAACCCAGCTGAACACCTACAGGGAGATTGTGAAAGAACATGTTACACACTGCTCTTCATCATCATCATCAAAACATCAAATGTGGATATATGTTTTGGAAGAATGGTGTTTATTCCCCCAGTAAAGAAGAGGATGTCTGGCTCTTTCAGGCTTGAGCTCAAAGTTGATTATCAAAAACCTTCAATTACAACTGCTAAAAACTAAATAAATAAAAGAATATAACCCACAGTAACATGAAGGGACACCCATTTAAGTTGTATTAATTACAAAGGTAATAATACACTTTATATCAAATGCTGGAAAAGAAACAGAATTATCTTCCATCCTAAATTGTTTCACAGGCACTATGAAAAAAAAAAAAAGCAGCAGCATGTGCCCAAAACCAAACCAAAATTGTAAAAAAAAAACCTGTGACGTAAGAAAGGTTTGACTTCCTGTGATGCAGCCAGTGATAAGTTATACCACAGTTCCATCTCTCATTTACTGTCTGAGACGGCACCAGGGCAGCCCCCGAGGTAGTAGCACTTTCCCATTCATCATATCACGCATGGCAACTGTTGAATTTCTTGTCTTTTTTCAAATAATGTAAACTTGAAGTATATTGTTATTATATGTGTTAATGTGTTATATTCATTTAACAGGTGTATACAGAAAGATAAATCCCTGTAAATGTTGGTGTAGACTGGAATGATAAATGTGTTTTATTACAGAAGCAGCAGATTTACTAGAAATGTTTTTTTTCCCACAGTGTGATACTCACATCCATGGAGTCATGAAGCGTCTGCAGCTCCTGTTCCTGTGTTGCTGCTCCAGCATCCTCGCAGTGACCAGCTGCATCAAAGGTACAGCTCACCTGTCTGACACGCCGGTGTTTTCCTCTGAACTTCTTCTGTGGAGGAATGCTTTAATAAGGCAGCTTGTGGCATCTTGTGGCCAGTATGCACGTGATCAAATTCCCCACTTTGTGTGATTAATTGTGCCCATATAACTTATTCCAGTCATCAACCACAGTAGGAGGTTCTAGGGGAATGTTAAACTATAGAAATGTCAGGTAGTAATTCATATCATCTTATTACTGTATTGTATTATATTATATTATATTATATTATATTATATTATATTATATTATATTATATTATATTATATTATCATTTATTATATTATATTATATTATATTATATTATATTATATTATATTATATTATATTATCTTATATTATATTATCTGAGTCATCTGTCATTAACATTTGAGTAATATTGTGGTTACACCAGTGGTGGAAGGTAACTAAGGTACTTTTGAAGTACTTTGCTTGAATCTTTACATTTTATGTAACATAATTAGGGCTGTCAGTTGATTAAAATATGTCATTGCGGTTAATCGTATGATTGTCCATAGATTAATCACAAATTAATCACACATGTTTTATCTGTTGAAAATGTACCTTAAAGGTAGTATTTAATACTCTTATCAACATGGGAGTGGTCAAATATGCTGCTTTATGCAAATGTATGTATATATTTATTATTGTTAATCAATTAACAACACAAAACAATGACAGATATTGTCCAGAAACCCTCACAGGTACTGCATTTAGCATAAAACAATATGCTCCAATCATAACATGGCAAACTGCAGCCCAACAGGCAACAACAGCTGTCAGTGTGTCAGTGTGCTGACTTGACTATGACTTGCCCCAAACTGCATGTGATTATCATAAAGTGGGCATGTCTGTAAAGGGGAGACTCGTGGGTACCCATAGAACCCATTTTCATTCACATATCTGGAGGTCAGAGGTCAAGGGACCCCTTTGAAAATGGCCATGATGATTTTTCCTCGCCAAAAGTTTGGAGCGTTATTTATCCTCCTTCCCCGATAAGCTAGTATGACACGGTTTGTACCTGTGGATTCCTCAGGTTTTCTAGTTTCATAGGATGCCAGTATGTAGCTTTAAAATTGAGTCTGCTACAAAAAAAAGTTGCGTTAATGCGTTAAATAAATTAGAACTACTACTAATACTTGTATTACACTAGATTTAAAAGAAATGTCCTTTTTACTCCACTACATTGATCTGACTGCTGAAGTTGCCAATTTTTTACCAAAACCTGATCTATTTATACCATAGATTTTCTTAAAATGGAGTTAGTACCTTTTAGAAAAAAGTGTAACCACTGAACCATCAGTGAGTCAAAATGCCCCTAGCCTGATTTGCATTTGTATAGCTCACAGATTCCCGTTAACAATTGTTAACCTTAATTACAGTGTATTTGAGGGAAAAATTGTTTTAAAAATTTCAGATTTTGGATAAAAAGACCTAAATTCAAAATTATGTGTTAAAGATTTAGCCGGAGGAACCTTTTTGCTGTTAGCTTTTTAAAAGTCAAATTTAATTACCTTGGACTTTCCCCCAAAGAGAAAATGCTTTGTCTTTGAAAAGTTTACCTTCAAAAAATGGTAAGGAGATGCATCCCATGTTTATAGGGGAAAAAAATCGGTAAACCCCAAATTGTTTTTTGCAGCCACCCCTTTAAAAGTGTGGCCTTCTCCGAGTTTTCTTGGACCCTTCAAGGTGCCCCCCTTTGGTTCCCCTATTAAAACCCGCCTATGTGTTTGCTCCACCTGCTGCAGTTAAATTTTTTTGTTTTGTGTTTCAATTTAATTTTTAAAATTGTTAGTCTATTTTGTTAAAGTATTTTAAGTAAATTCAATAAAATATTGTTTAGTTTAATTTACAGTTTTTATTATGTTTTTGCTCAAACAAAACTATGTCAAAATTTAAAATTTTTTGACTTTTCAATTAACCTTTGGATTTTTTTGAAAAAACTTGGGATATAATAATTTTAAAAAAATTCCCTTTTTTTTTTCCCCCCCCACTTTCATCCTGTTTGGGTTGGGAAAAGGATTAAAAATTCCATGTGTTTTTTAAAATGCAAAAATTTGGGACACAAAGGTTTACTTTTTGATCTGAATACATCTTCCACCACTGGATTATTCAGTATTTGAGTAAATCAGTTTATTATGTTTGCTCACATGTATGTCATTTATGTGACTTCAATAACTTTGATTTTGAAATATTGTGTGTAAAATTCACAAAAATCTTTTCCTCCCACTTTCATCCTGTAGTTGATGGATATTCATGTGTGAGTGCCTATTGGGACACAGTTACTTGTGTCTTGAACATCACTGATAATCCCGTGGGACAGTCCAACACCACCTACAGCCTGAAATTCATTGATTTTTGGATGTAAGTGCACTTCTTGCTTTATATGAATAAATGAAAATTCTTCTTACAGAAATGAATGTTTGTGTTTGTGCAACACAAACACATGGTAATGACTGTTTGTTTGTTTTTTATCTTAAGGGAGGACGAGTTTTCCTGTCCACTTGTGGTGATGAATCACAGTTACAGCTGCGTCTGTAAAGTGACGAAAGACAATTTAATCTTAATCGGTTCTGATAAATATGACATAAAACTTTGTCATGAATCAGGCTGTCACAATGTAACAGAGGGTTTTAAACCATCAAAGAACAGTAAGTATAAACTACAGGACCAGTGTGTAGCATTTAGGGGGATCAATTGGCAGAAATGGAATATAATAATAATAAGTGTCATTTCTTTAGTGTACCTGAAAAAAGAATTGTTGCGTTTTCGTGACCTTAGAATGAGCTACTTATCTACTTATTACACGGCTTTGTTGAGTACTCGATTCTGATTGGTCAATCACGGCGTTCTAAGGTCTGTACTTTTTCATAGCAGACCGTTACTATGTATAACAGAACATTACTATGAATAGCAGAACGTTACTGTTACTATGTATAACAGACCGTTACTATGTATAACAGACTGTTCTTGTTACTATGTATAACAGACCGTTACTATGTATAACAGACCGTTACTGTTACTATGTATAACAGAGCGTTACTATCTATAACAGACTGTTACTGTTACTATATATAACAGACTGTTACTGTTACTATGTATAACAGAACGTTACTATGTATAACAGACCGTTACTATGTATAACAGACCGTTACTATCTATAACAGACTGTTACTGTTACTATATATAACAGACTGTTACTGTTACTATGTATAACAGAACGTTACTACGTATAACAGACCGTTACTATGTATAACAGACCGTTATTACGTATAACAGACCGTTGCTATGTATAACAGACCGTTGCTATGGACAAAGTGCTGATGTAGGACTCTGACGGACTGTTTTTGTGTCAAATTACTGATTTCTTAAGTAAATAGCCATTTCATAAGCGGGATAATGTACAGCTAGCGGGTCATTGTTGTGAAATAAATAATTTCACAGCAATGACCGGCTCGCTGTACATTATCCCTTACATCACGGAGCCGCCTGCCATGTTTCTAGTAGCCCAGAACAGACAAATCAAACACTGGCTCTAGAGAGGACCATTAGCGTATTTGCGTCGGCCACCGTAGTTCTTCTACACGCTTGGCATACGGGAAAAGTTTCACTTGGTTGCAATCTGCAACCTCACTGCTAGATGCCGCCAAATCCTACACACTGCACCTTTAATTGTAATCAAACATTGATGATGTATGTGTCTGAGCGACTTACCTGTGTGTTGATGTCTGTGTTGATTTGCATGCATGTATGCAGATGTGTCTGCATGACTCTGTACCCATATAAACACACAAACTATTTCCAAAGTACAGCGCCTTTAATAATCAGGAGAGATACTGTACAACAAACATTAGGTTGTGCTTTTGCAAAATGTGCGTTTTGTATTGGAAAGATTTTCATATATGTACATATGCTTTGATAAATGTTTGTGATCAGTTCAGCCGACACCCCCGCATGAAGCTGAGGTCCAAGAAACACCAGAGACTTTCGACATCGCTTGGAAAAGTGGGTATGAAGACCATCTGTACCTTCTGGAGGTCCTCAAATACGAGCTCTTACTTCAAACATCTCAAAGCGCTGAGAGCAAAGTAAGATCCACTATCACAAATAGACATACTTTGAAAACATGTTTTTCTATAATGATATCTAACAATAATCGTTTGTTTGTTTGTTTCAACTTTTCCTCAGACTCTTCAATCCAATTCACACGAGAGGTCTTTATCGATTCAAAGGTCTGAACTAAAACCAGATGCTGAATATTGCATTAAAGTGAGATCTAAAACTGATCATAGTGATTATGAAGGAACTTGGAGTAAATGGAGTCCGTCGACACACTGGAAAAATGAAGCAGGAGAAGGTAAAGCGCCACTTTTTCTTCTTTAGTACTAGTGTTCATGGCACTGACTGTCAATGATACATTGTACTGATCTACAAAATTGCAATTTGCCTCATAGTGATTAATGCTACATGTATATATGTGATAATAACACGTTAACGCAAATTTGTTTTAACGCCACTAATTTCTTTAACGCAACTTGGGATTTTTAGGTTGTACTGGTCTCAGTTTTAAAGCTAGATTGAAGATACTGGTATCGTATGAAACCAGAAAACCTAAGGAATCCATTGGTACCAACCATGTCATACTAGCTTAGGGTTTGGGCTAAGGTTAGGTATAGGAGAAGGAGGCTAAATAACGCTCCAAACTTGTGCTAAATTTGGCGAGGATAAACTGTCATGGCCATTTTCAAAGGGGTCCCTTGACCTCTGACCTCCAGATATGTGAATGAAAATGGGTTCTATGGGTACCCACGAGTCTCCCCTTTACAGAAATGCCCACTTTATGATAATCACATGCAGTTTGGGGCAAGTCATAGTCAAGTCAGCACACTGACACACTGACAGCTGTTGTTGCCTGTTGGGCTGCAGTTTGCCATGTTATGATTTGAGCATATTTCTTATGCTAAATGCAGTACCTGTGAGGGTTTCTGGATAATATCTGTCATTGTTTTGTGTTGTTAAATGATTTCCAATAATAAATATATACAAACATTTGCATAAAGCAGCATATTTGTCCACTCTCATGTTGATAAGAGTATTAAATACTTGACAAATCTCCCTTTAAGGTACATTTTGAACAGATAAAAAAGTGTGATTAATTTGCGATTAATCACGATTAACTATGGACAATCATAGATTAATCGCAATTAAATATTTTAATCGATTGACAGCCCTAATATGTATATGTAAAGGCTCTCTGCTGTCTTGCACTGTGTGAAGTCTTGTTGTTCCTGTGTGTCTCAGTGTCGTCAAGAACAAGTGTTGTATATTGTATGAACGACTTGAGCCAGAGTCTCAAGACCTCAAACAAACCATCCCCCTCCTTTTTTTATCATCACCTTCGCAGAATAATACTAATAATTCATCAGATAACTAAAAGACTTACCGTCATCTCTGTAATATGACTCACCAATTCTGTATTATTTCATGACCTTTTCAGAAGAAGAAAAGACTAATACATTAGTCATTTTGACCAAATCTCTGGGCCCAGTGTGTGTGGCTGTTGGAGTCATGCTGTTTGTATTCTACAGTCCCGCTGTCAGGTAATACATCCGCACTTTGAAATGTTGGTTAAAGGGGAAATTTAAGATGATCCTAATCAACATAATCTGCTCTGGATAAGAACAAGTATGATGAGTAAAATGTGATTTGATCAATCTAAACTTTCATGATTTGCATGACAGAATGAAGATAAAAACTCTGTCCCACACGCCATCGCCAGCCCCTTTCTTCAAACCTCTATATCAACAACACGAAGGCAATCTCCAGGTGAGGTGGTAAATACAATGTCCTCTTGTCCATTCTCTGTCATATTTTAGGAAACTGAGTCAACTCTGTTTGTTCTGCAATTTTAATGACAACATTAACAACAGCTTCTATTTTAGGTATGAAGTGTAGTCCAGACGCCAGTAGTCATATTAAGTTTCATTTCCACTTTACTGCAGTGGAAAAACCCTTGCACAACAATGAAAAGACATACACAGAGGGAGACAACATGATGCAACGTGCAGAAAAAAGTAATACATTCAGTAATTGTGTGTTAGTCAACACACAAAAACCAACCGATTGCCAACAAGCATCCTGTTTAGTGTTTGTGTACTAATCTCTAAGGGAATTATCAGAGTTTAGAGCCATGTTAGCGTCTCTGTGAGGCTGTAGTGTACTTAGGCTCAGCAGTGCTTTGAGCTAAATGCTAACTTCAGCATGCTACAGTAGCCTAACATGCTCACAATGACAATGCTAACATGCAGATGCTACCGTAAGCAGTTATGGCTAACATTTAATAATTAGCACTAAACACAGTGTCAAACGGATGTCATTAGCTTTGCAGGTAGCCAACTTGGTCTGAACCAAAGATTTGGACAAATTAAATTAAATTGGCGTCACCTTATTTTCGAAATCAAAACCACTTTAGGATTAGGCAACAAAAGGTTTAGGAAAAGATTTTAGGTTTAGGACAGAACGACATGGTTGGGTTTAAAACTACTACATTTGTACAGTGAAAATGAAACTGAGCGTTGTGAACAGGGGACACCAACGAACAGATGATTGTAACATTTCACACGGGACACGGACGTCGGTCTCCTGGATGAAAGCCTTGTGATTGTTGTTTTGTGTGTGTGTGTGTGTGTGTGTGTGTATAAAATATAAGAAATATAATATATATTAAAAAGTTAGGCGCACCAGTGCAACCAATGTCAAAAGTTAGTTTGGAACATAGGCTGTATATAAAGATGGACGACATGACAGCTCCCCAAAAGTGAAGCCAAAACATCTGGATCGCCTGGCTGCAGTATAGGTCATAAATCCCGCCTCCTCCATGTTAGCGGATGGGACATGAGCCGAACTAAAAAGTCAACTAACACATCAAGATGGTTTCTGTCATTTCATGTAGCTCTTATCACACTGATGTATGTCAAGTGTTCACGTTTCTGATAAGTTTGGTTTCAATTAGTTATTTGATGCCATAAAAAGGGGGTGGGACGTCATGATTGACATCTGACAAGCTGCGGCCGTAATCGGCTCGCGATTGGCTCGGGCGTGTGACCTCGATACCGCGGCTCCAGCTGCCCGATCACTACTGCGCCATGGATGTATAAATAGAACTGGATACAGCGTTGGAGGCGGGGCCCCGTTCATTCCTATGAAAGTTGCTCAGTGGCGTATGAAGCCAAAATGGCTCGACTTCCGACTGGAAAAGTACCCGGATCTTCCGGCGATCTTCCGCATCCATTGGGCCCATGGAGCAGGCGCAGTAGCATCCGCTCGGTCACATGGCTCGGTCACGGGGTCACAGCCGTCACGCTGTCGTCACGGCTTGCTAACTCCGCCTCCCAGCCCTCGCTCCAGCCTCGGTCTGGGTCTCATTCACACGAACGGAGGAAGAGAAATAACTCTGGATCGGCTATTAGTGCGTTTTACAACTTTTAGGACCTAATGATTTAAATAAGGACTACTAGAGTGTTCATACTGGGGAGTTGATTCACCTCCAAAAAAAATTATTCGCTGAGTTACAGACGTCTCTTTTCCAATGTTAGTCTATGGGGAAAAGTCTTTTAGGGCCCAATGGCATCACGTGACGGACACGGACGTTGTAGTACCGCCGTTTGGCCACTACGAAAGTTGACATCAACGACCAGCGCTCTTCCTGGGGGCTTGTACTGCGCGGCCTCCAAATTACGTTAAAATCTCAAGATGGCAGCTCCCGTATCCAGGACATTTTGACTTCACTTCTGTACAGTATAAGGAAGTTGAGACGCGTCGTCCATCTTTACATACAGTCGTATGGCCTTTTATTTATTTATTTTTTTTTTTATTTTTTTTTTGGGCTTTTATGCCTTTAATGGAGAGAGAGATAATGTTAGTTATGAAAGGGGGAGAGAGAGGGAATGACATGCAGCAAAGGGCCACAGGTCGGATTCAAATCCCGGGCCGCTGCGGTAAGGACTCAGCCTCTGTACATGGGGCGCCCGCTCCAACAGGTGAGCTACCAGGGCTCCACCAGGTGAGCTCAGGGCGCCCCAGTGGAACCCTGTTTTACATATAACCTAAGTTGTAGTTTTCTTATTTTGCCCATTAGGCCTATATTTTGAAAAGAATTTTATTTTACGTCTGCATCTACAAGTGGGCCATCATGATAACAGTAGGCATAATAATATGCTAATTCCACCACAGGAGAGACTTGATGTTCTCTGCAATTAGGTGGAAAAACAGATATGTGCTTATATCAGTGTCGGCAATCGGCCAAAAGGAGTTGGAAAATATTGGATATCTGCAAAAATACAATATCGTGCATCCCCACAATGTATCAGTGGTGAATGACATATCGTACTAATTTGATTTGACATAAGGTTTGTGTATGTTGTTTGTAACATGTGCTGTAGTCATGCAACTTTATCACACCTGCATTCTTCTGAATTTGCAGGAATGGCTTTCACCTCACGGGAAATTTATACTAACATACGCAACCGAGGAGATCTTGACAACTGATGCTGTGATTGTTGTACCAAAACCCATAACAAAGGACCCAGAGGAGAACCAGGACTTCCATAGCCCCACATTACAACTGGCATTCACTCAGGGTCAAACCTCCTATGTTTGCTTACCCGGTATACATGAGGCCTCCCCGCCTTTAACTATGGTCTGTCCGGGGGACACGCCTTACACTCAGCTCCCTTGCTCTGTCTGGGGGTTTGGCATTGGAGAGGTAGAAGTTGTCTCCACTCCACCTCAAGATTTCTTCAACACCAGCAGTGCAGACTCTGGCTGCAGCTGTGAGGATCTGACCCAAAGCCCAGAGTGCAGTTTACCAAACAGTCCAGTTGCTGACACTCCACCACCATGTTACTGTAATGATTACTGCATTCTCAACAAAACAGCAGAAGGTTTTGCTCCTGTTTTAGTGGCCAAAGGAAGCAGCCTAAATGCTCCATCTGATTCCATGCAAGAGGAATAACTCTCCTTGGTTTGGAGAAATTCACTAATCACAATGGCTGTATATTGCATTGCAGGAAATGGTCATAATCAGACCTGATGCTTGCATTCTCACATAACACTTGCTGTGTGTAATGTGTTCCGGATAGCACTTTTTGTATTTAGCCAATGCAGGTTTTGTGTGTTTTTATTGCTTGAATACCCGGCAGTGAACCATTTGAATGTACCTGATTATGTCTCTTTTTATGAAGCAAACGTACACACGGCTTCAGCCATGGCTAACTCACATATGTTACACTTGACGCGTTTGCAATACTGACTGCAGAATGTGATGACATGTGAATGTGCGTGATTTTCACATCCACTTTCTATGACATGTTTTTTTTAATGCATAGCCAAACATTTTTGTTGTTGTTTGTACGTTTGTGCCTTCACCTTTTAATGATGATAAATGATGTAAACTACAGATGTATTGCCTGGGTGAGGCCATTTGGCACAGCTCCTAAAATAATGTGTCAAATGCTCAGGATATACAAGGATCAATAAAGAATAATCTCAATATGAATGTTTATCTATCAATTTCTCCATTAATAATAGCAAGTAAACACATAAGTGTTTCTGTAGGCACAGCTACACTCACACTGCTTACTGAAAAGGATACTTGCATGTATCGTGGTCATTTTATGCTGTGCATCAGTAGAAATATATGTAATGTGTAAAACATAATGTTTATAACTAAGGCTTAATGTGTTGGAGTGGGCTGTTTTGAAATAATCACACAAAAAATACACTCAGTTGCCAGTTTATACACCTCGCTGAAACTAATCCAGTCTAATACAACAGTCCTGCATAAAAATCTTGTCTTCATTGAAGGGTATAATGTTCAGTTTTTGTTGAAACTGTTTTAGAGAGGTGTTGATTCAACTGCGTGGTAATTTTGGAGGCTGCAGACTGCGTTAGTTTTAGCTAGATGTATCTAACATGTACATTTAATAGTACTCTATACTTCTACCCCACTACAATTCATAGGGAACTATTGTACTTTTTACTAGTAGTTACTTAGTTGTGTATAGTTACATAAAAAGCATATAAAATACAATACATAATTGAAGATGAAACCAGTGGTTACCAACCTTTTTGGCTTGTGACCCCTTACAAAAAATTGATCAGTGTGACCCTTTGGATGGGACCTGACTCAGTTTGGAAACACTAGAATACCTAACAGTGTATAAATAATGATAATAAGAGTATATAATAATTATTTTGTACTTTTACTTGAGTAGTAAATGCAGGTCATTTACCTGTAATGGGGTATTATTATATTGTGGTATAGTAAAGGATCTGAGTATGGCTTTTATTTGGTAATTTTATTTTTAAAATTATTATTATTTTTTTTGTACTTTTTATTTCAGTTCTCGTACCATTTATTTTATTTCATTTAGCATTATATTATTATTATTATTACTACTACTACTACTATTACCAACACTATTATTATTATATTTTGCCTGATGTGAGGGCTCTGCTTATTATCCCCTCTGCTTCTTATAAAAAAACAAAACAAACTGGCAGCTGAGATAATTTTTTATTTTTTAAATTAATTATATTATTTTTTTTACTTTTTATTTTAGTTATCGTACTGTTTATTTTATTTAGCATATTCTTGTTATTATTATTATTATTATTATTATTATTACTATTATTATTATTATAATATTTTTGCCTGATGTGATGGCTCTGCTTACTATCCCCCTCTGCTTCTTATATATTAAAAAAAAAACTTTTTTTTTTTTAAATTACCTATGTACTTTTTTCTACTGTATTGTTATAATTTTATATTATGATGGCTCTGCTGCTTTTGAGATTATCCCCTCTGACGCGCACCAAACCTGCAGTTCCGCAGCCTTCCGGTAGTTGGCGGTAGTGCAGCTTTTAGCCTGTTAACATACAAACACAGCAGAAAAGAAAAAGAAGAGGCTAACAACAAACAACCGCCCACCATGTGACCAGGCCAGAGAGAGCAGTGCGGTCCTCTTTACAGTCAGTGAGAAACAATGAGTGAGAAACAATGAGTGAGAAACAATGAGTCATAACAATTATAGTCTCAACCTGTCTGAGTTCCCCCCGAGTTTGCACAACGAAGACGAGGCTGTGGCCGTAGAAAGTGCCATCAGAGCGGCTGTAGACAGTGTTGGTGACCGTGCTGCAGTACCAGAGTGTTGAGTCTGGAGTCAGGCAGGAGGCAGCCTGAGGATGAACCTGTCAACACCTCCAATAACGGAAGTAAGTGAGTAACATCAGTCTTGTGAAGTGAGGTCAACTTCATTTACTCAAGAGGTACTTTACTGGAGTATTTTATTTTCATGCCACACTACTTTTACTCCACTAAACTTCAGAAGATTTGTTTTTATACTTTTTACTCCACAATAAGTATCTTAGAAAATATACTGATCAGCCATAACATTAAGACCACTGACAGGTGAAGTGAATAACATTATCTTGTTACCATAGCACCTGGCAGTGTGGGGGGGGGGGGGGGGGGGGGGGGGGGGGGGGGGGGGGGGGTTATTAGACAGCAAGTGAACATTTTGAAATTTTAACTTTGTGTTGGAAGCAGAAAAAATTGACAAGGGTCAAATAGTGCTGACTAGACGACTGGGTCAGAGCATGGGCCAGAACTGCAGCTCTTGTGGGATGTTCCCGGTCTGCAGTGGTCAGGACCGACCAAAAGTGGTCCAAGGAGGGAAAACCGGTGAACCGGCGACAGGTTCAGACCCAAGGCTCATTGATGCACGTGGGGAGCGAAGCCTGGCCCGTGTTGTCCGATCCAATAGAAGAGCTACTGGAGCTCAAACTGCTGAAAAAGTTAATGCTCGTTCTGATAGAAAGGTGTCAGAACACACATTGCAGTTTGTTGCGTATGGGGACCGGTCAGGGTGCCCGTACTGACCCGTGTCCACCGCCAAAAGCGCCTACAATGGGCGCGTGAGCATCAGAACTGGACCAGTTTGATTGACAAAACTGGCCCTGACCACTCACCACGTTTGCTCCGGCTGGTGGGCGGTGCTTGGTATTTCCTCAACATGGCTGCCGCGTCACAAACCTTCTCATTTTACAGCTAAACAGTTCACTATAAGATGTTTCTGAGAACATCTGAGGAGAGAAATAGGCATTACAGTAACAGAATATTGATTCATATTTGATCAGCGCTGCCTAGTTTGACTGTTTGATCTGAGTTTGTGAGTGATTGACAGCTGCTCAGAGACGGCAAGGCTCCAGCTCGGCTCTGATTGGTTGTTTTCCTCCAGTCTGTGAAATCTTGCAGATGTTATTATGAGCACCGGAGGACACAGAGGATATAGTGACCGTTTTATAAAAATGACTTTTTAAATCATATTTGCTCCAATTTTACCCACTGCAGCTTTAATGCATCCATAATTATAATCCAGTAATCCAATATATATGATTCTGAAATGTGCGATTCTTTATAATGAGTATTTCTACTTTTGGTGTTTTAAGTAGTTATATTTTGATGGTAATATTTTATACTTTAAGTAAAAATTTTAATGCAAGACTTTTACTATTATCATTTTGGTAACACCTTATAATAACCATCATTTATAAATGGTAAATTGATAGTTAATTAAACTTAGTTAATAGTTATTTTACTGTTAACAAACAATGAAATGGTGATTAATAATGTTTTATTAATTATTAGTAAAGCTATAATTTATGTTATTTTATCATTAGTTTGTGTAATATGATATAATTGGTTTATGAATTATATATTGTATCATATCTGATAATAGACGATAACATTCTGATAACATTAGTAAACTATTAACAGCTTATTGTTGCACACATTATAACATTTCTATACTATATTAAGTATTTGTTAATGATTACCAAATGATTTGTAAAACATCTATAATCATTATATAGATGAACCAGAAACCAATTATTAACCATTGACAAAGTATTAACTGTCTATCTAAATAATGTTTATTGATGCTTTACAAAATATTTATTTACCATTTATCAAAGTGTTACAAATATCTGGTCCATTTATGTAATGTTTAGAGATGTTTTACAAACGATTTTTTTTAAAGGTTTACAAATAATTAGGTAATTATTAAAAAACAATTAGTTAATATAGTATATACAGTGTTATGTGTGCAACAATAAACTGTTGAAATAGCAATACTACTAGTTACTAAACATTATTAATTAACATTCCATTGTTATTATAAAGTGTTACCACTATTTCTACTTTTACTTCAGTAAAATATCTATCTCTAAATCTATATGTAAATAATAGAGTACTTCTTCCACCACTGTAGGAGAGAGAGAGAGAGAGAGAGAGAGATGTGGGTGTGCTCAGGAAGTCCACCCACTCACTTTTCTGTTTATTTATCTGTTCATCAGGTGTAGGTGCAGCAACACCCACACACATTTCCACCAAGTGCCATGACACAGTGGAGGCCTTTCCCCACCAACATGCCCAGACTGAGAAGAAGCCTTGATGGGAGGGTGGAGGAGCAGCTGGAGGCCGGCCCTCCTGATGCACCACCTCCTGGGTTAAAGAGGAACCTTCTGACTTGGAGACGGACATTAAATGGGAAGTGTGTGAGGGGTTAGTTTGCTGGACCAGCGGGAGGGTCGATGTGGAGCTGAATATCTGCACAAGATAAAACCTGCAAGAGAAGGTAAGCTCAGCCACTGCTGTCATCTTAACAACAGTGATGAGTAACCTCAACCTCTCTGGGGTGTCTGCAAAGTAAAATCCACAAAACACAGATGAGGCTGTTGCAGTAGAAAGTGCCATAAGAGCAGCTACAGCACAAAACCCTGTGATGAACGTGGTGTTCAGACTCTCAGTCTACTGATCTTTATCCCTTAAATCACTTGATTCTGAAATGAGTGAGAACAATAGGCCGAGAAATAACAAGTGGTACAACCCCCCTCCCACACAGCTGCAGGTTTTAGTCACATGTGGTTGGTACATGTGCCCACCGAAGAGTAACCTAGAAAAAAAGATGAGCTCTTGAGGGTCTCAGTATGCTTCAAACAAAGTCAGATCTTATCGAATGATCCAACAGCATTTCTTTTTTTAATTTAACCTTTATTTTTCCATGATAGTCTCATTGAGATTTACAATCTCTTTTCCGGTGGGTGTCCTGGCCAAGACGGCAACATAAATGTTTCACATATAAAAGCACAAATAACAGACTTGAAAACCAAACAGCAAAAAGTTAAAAACAAGATAAGAAACAAAAGAGTAACAGACTTAAAACAAACAGCAAATTCCACCAATATTCAGTAACAGGACATGCACATTCAGTGGTTAAATAGTCCTTAATCCTATTTTTTATAATCTTCCATGCTTATAAAATAATCTAATTTAAAATGATTCTATAGCTCACACCAAGATGTGGGTGCAAAAACTTGAACAGCGCAGTTTCCAGAAACGGTGCGGGTTCGAGGAATGACGTACATTATTTGTCTGCATGACTGAAGGTTGCAGCTGCTGATAGTTTTAGGAGTCAGTACAGAACATCGATAAGGAGGCAGTTTGTTTAATATATGTATAGCTTATACAGTATATACAGAAAAATGTACCAGTGTTCCATTCTGAGGTTGTATAAGGAGAACAAACCAGCTTTCTCATACAAACTGCAGTGATGTGTGCAGGAACCCGACTCAGAGACAAATCATAACGCTGCATTGTAAACTCAATCTCACATTTTCAATGAACATGAATTTGAATGCATATATAAAATATCACCATAATCAATTACTTGAATTTATGTTTTTCCTTGCACCAAAAGAAAAACAGCATTCATTTCTATAATAGAAACTTCACCCTGAGTTTTTTTTGTAAGACACTCGATATGATGTTTAAAACACAGATTGTCTTTAAGGAAAAAACTAGTGCTGCGCGGTTTTGAAAAAATATCTAATTGCGATTATTTTGACTGATATTTGCTATCGCGATATGATTTGTGATATTAGAAGGAATGATTTTACATAATTATTCTCATTTTCATTGAAAAGCATCTTAAAATGATCGTGGTGTGATTTGTGCGGTGATCTGTACCAAACAAAGATGTTTTCTTAAGTCTGTAGAATATGATGTGTAGGCCAGGACGTCTCTGCAGCACCACAATATTTAATTTAAAATGGTATTTTGACACACATTTTGCCTTTTAACAAATATTGCGATTTCCTCCTCGACCTGCGATTTGAAAATTGCAGTAGGCCATATTGCAATTTTGATAAAATTTTGAATAACTGTGCAGCCCTAGAAAAAACCCCGGTACTTATTAGAGCTGCGTATTGGCAAGAATCTGGCGATGAATAGCTATGTGTGTTTTATCTGTTATATGTTTTACCTGCCTTGTCTTGTCAAGTATTTGTTTTTAAAGCACTTACCAGGAGTGGCAACTGTGAATCTCGTTGTATTTAATACGATGACAATAAAGCTTTCTATTCTATTCTATTCTATACGATACGTATCATGATACAAAGGTTACACTTCAGTATATTGCGATGTACTGCGATACTGTAACAAAGGCGATATATTGCGATTTTTCAAACAAATTTTTGGAAATCTGTCATAGTATAAAGAACACACCACCATATGCATAAAATCTGAGTAAAAAAAAGTTTACTTTTTTATGCAATCAGAACAGTGTGATCTGGAAACAGTTGACAATATGAAGCTTATCCAGATAGATGACCTTGCAGGCGCAACTCTTACTCTTATCAACATGGGAGTGGACAAATATGATGCTTTATGCAAATGTATTATTGGAAATCATTTAACAACACAAAACAATGACAAATATTGTCCAGAAACCCTCACAGGTTCTGCATTTAGCATAAAACAATATGCTCCAATCATAACATGGCAAACTGCAGCCCAACAGGCAACAACAGCTGTCAGTGTGTCAGTGTGCTGACTTGACTATGACTTGCCCCAAACTGCATGTGATTATCATAAAGTGGGCATGTCTGTAAAGGGGAGACTCGTGGGTACCCATAGAACCCATTTACATTCACATATCTTGAGGTCAGAGGTCAAGGGACCCCTTTGAAAATGGCCATGACAGTTTTTCTTCGCCAACATTTAGCGTAAGTTTGGAGCGTTATTTAACCTCCTTCACCTCCTTCAAGCTAGCATAACATGGTTGGTACCAATGGATTCTTAATGTTTTCTAGTTTCTTCATATGATATCAGTATCTTCACTCTAGCTTTAAAACTGAGCCGCTACAACCTAAAAATTGCAAGTTGCGTTAATGCGTTAAAGAAATTAGTGCCGTTAAAACAAATTTGCATTAACACGTATTATCATGTTAACTTTGACAGCTCTAATTGAAATACATATATATCACTTCTATTCACAATACAGGCCCTTTGTGTCATTATTTACAAAACAGTGTATTTACACATTCAAAAATGATTCACCATTATAGGACGGCATTGATCTTTTTAAAGGACCAGTGTGTAACATTTAGGGGGATCTATTGGCAGAAATGGAATAAAATATTAATAAGTATGTTTTCTTTAGTGTATAATCACCTGAAAATAAGAATCGTTGTGTTTTCGTTACCTTAGAATGACCCTTTATATCTACATATGGAGCGGATCGTCTCCACGGAGTCCACCATGTTGCATGACGACCAAAGAGAGTGTCTGGACTCCAGCCTACCTGCGTCCAGAAGGAAGGGGGGTAAGTGCTGGAGGTAAAGAGGGGATGTCAGGATGATCTAGGTCATGAGTGTTTTGCAGATCAGGGATGAGGTGACACAGTCAGGAATACCAATGAGTTTACTGGCTAAATGAGTTAAGAGTTTATTCTTATTGGTGACTGTAAGCATATAGGAAAAAAACAGATGCCACCATCCAGAAGAACTTTCTTGATAACGCTACGGCACAGATGAGTCAATAATGAAAAGATATTTATATGTATATTTGCATTGCAGCTCATATACCAATATTTTTTATGCCATACAATCACTAATAAGACGATAAAATATTATTCTAATAATAAAATGATAAAATAAATAAATAGTAAAAAATACTGTCATCAACAAAAATAAAAATTTCCATTTACATTGCTATTTTATATTTACTTATGTTTATATGTGTTTTAACTGCACTATGTTATGCCTTACAACAGGGGTCAGCAACCTTTACTATCAAAAGAGACATTTTAGGCAAAGAAAAAAAAAATATGTCTGGAGCCATAAAACATTTGAGCATTGTGATGAAGGTAACACAGTTTATAGTCTAAGTATATAGTATATAAGTCTAATGCAGTGAGGGCCAAAATGCAAATGTACTACGGAGTATTAGGGCCAAATTGAGGGGAAAAAAATGGAGATATCCAGAATAAAGTCATAATATTACGAGAAAAAGTCAAAACTTTACAAGAAAAAAAGTCGTAATATTACGAGAATAAAGGCATAACTTTACAAGAAAAAAATTGTAATATTACGAGAATAAAGTCTTAACTTTCCGAGAAAAAAAGAAAATAACATGTAAAATTACCACCTTATAATATTATGACTTTTTTCTCTTAAACTTCTGACTTTATTCTCATAATATTACGACTTTTTTTTTTTTCGTAAACCTATGACTTTTTTCTCATAATATTACGACTTTTTTTTCTCATAAACCTATGACTTTTTTCTGGTAATATTATGACTTTATTCTCGAAATCTCAGATTTATTTTTTTTTCCTCAATGTGGCCCTAACACTCAGACCGCTCAACAATGATGAATAAAAACGATAATGTAAACAAAAAAAAACAGTTATTCATTTCTATTTTTAAAAATCCCCAGGGAGCCACTGGAGAGGGGCTAAAGAGCCGCATGTGGTTTCTGACCCCTGCCTTAGATTATCATTTTGCTTCTACATTTTCAAGATTCAAGATTCAAGATGATTCAAGATGTTTATTGTCACGCCGGTTATACAGGTACAATCGTGTGAAATACTTTTTGCTGGGAAGCTCCATTAAGAAAGAAACAGTAAGTTAAGTAGCAAGAAACATTAAGTTAAGTAGCAAAAGAATAACATAATAAAATAAAGTAAAAATAAAATAAAATAAAATAATAGTGTATTTACAATAATATACAGTATAATAATAAAGGAAATATGGTGTATGGTAAATATATACAAGTATTGCACAGGCATTGTTGTTTTTATATTGCACAGAGGTATGTATTGAGTATTGCACTTTTTAAATGTACTTATTTATTGCACATAGTGGGAGAGAGGGTGTTTAGGGGTGTGATTTATCGGTTCAACAGTCTGATGGCCTGGGGGAAGAAACTGTTCCTCAGTTTAAATGTGTGATTTTTCACTGCCAATGACTGCTTTGCAGGAATTGACAAATGACACATAAAGAAGCTTGAACTGTAATAGAGCCTGTAATGTGAGTGTGAGCAGTCAGAGGATCCACCAGAGGGCGCTGTGGCCGCCACACTAACATACACCAGGGGGCGCCAGAAGAAGAAGAAGTAGACGTCGACGCCGGAAGCAGAGCTGCATCTCTGGTGTAGCAGATCCACAGTTAGCTCAAGATGAATTTGGTGAAAACTCAGACTTTGCACCCTCACCTGCGCGACGAGGAAGCGCTCGTGGTGGAAAACGCCATCCGGCTCGCGGTGGACTCGATCATTAACGTGCTGTACGGGGTGAACAGCTGCAGGACTCACGAGCACCGGCGGCTCGTGGCCGACAGGGACAAAGAGATCCGGAGGCTCGAGGGCAGGCTGACGGAGGTAGAGCGCGAGCTGCAGGTGCTGCGCAGACAGGGATGCACCTGCGGGCTGTTTGGGGGGTCCCGGAGCTCCTGTGAGCCTCGTGAGGGGGAGCAGGACGGGCTCGAGCTGAGCTGCATCCACACTGAGAGGACCGCAGGCCAGCAGGAGGAGGAGGAGGGTGATATGAGCATCTCCTGTGAGTAAACATGAGCAGCCTACATACATGCATAACTATATATATCCTCTCTGCTGTAGCTTCATCAGAAAATAATGCATAGGGGTGCAAATGCTTTTCTCAAGTAACTTCAATGAAATGTCACTTTAAAGGTCCCATACTTCTTAATATTTATATCTTTATATCTATATCTCCTTTTTTTATTATCCAGCACTATATCACTTTCTGCACTACATTCACTTCTTCTTTAAATAGTCCTGTATCTCAGTTGTTTACCCTGCACTATATTCATTTTTAACAGTTCCCTTGCACATTGCATTTTTTGTTTTATACTCTGTGTTACTTACATGTGTCTTGTTACTACTTGTGTCGTTTTCACTAATATGTGTACTACTCACCTGTGACGTTTTTTTACTAAATTGTGTACTACTCACCTGGGACGTTTTTTTACTAACATGTGTACTACTCACCTGTGACGTTTTTTTACTAACATGTGTACTACTCACCTGTGACCTTTTTACTAACATGTGTACTACTCACCTGTGACGTTTTTTTACTAACATGTGTACTACTCACCTAGGACGTTTTTTACTAATATGTTTGCACTATGGAACTGTGATGCTGGAAACTTGAATTTCCCTCGGGTTCAATAAAGTTACTATCTATCTATCTATCTATCTATCTATCTATCTATCTATCTATCTATCTATCTATATTGTAAAAAGTGAGATTTTCATGTCTTTTATATTATAAAGCAGCTTTTTAAGTGCTTTATAAATACTGTTAAACTATCAAAACGCTCCATATATACGGAGAAATACACACACAGCCCCGTAATCAGAAATTGTGCGTTTGAAACAAGCCGTTTAGGATTTCTGTCCATTTGTGATGTCACAAATATACAATATTTAGACCGTTACACGGTTTTAAACGTAAACATTCTAAATGTGTCCCCAGTTAATTTCCTGTTGCAGTGTATGTAAATAACATCAGCTGGCAGGAAGTAAACATGGACCCAAACTGTTGCCTAGCAACGCAATTCCGTTGCAATTCCGTTGAAATGCACTAAAACAGAGTGTTTCAGACAGAGGGTGAATACTAGTGATGTTACGTGCTGTGCCGAAGCTTCGGAGCGCGTGTCGAGTAATCGAGGAAGTTTTCTGCGATGCGCGTATCGAGGCTTGTATCGTTTTAGACCAATGACGTCATTGTTGACGTCCGAAGCCTCGCTGCCCGGCCATACCGCGTCACTGGTTAAAGAAGTGGTTCAGATCTTGGCACACATAAGATGCATTACTCACTAAACATTTACAGTTTATTATACTTGTATGTTATTTACTTCCTAGAAAATATACATTATACTATATATTATATAGATATAAATGGATTACATGGTAACAGATTATTTGTTTTTGTTTCATTGTTTATAGTCATTCCCAACAGCCTTTACTGGCGCAAAATACAGTATGTCACAGATCACATGGTTAAGCTCATATCTGCCTATTTTACACTCGTTGGCCACCAGGTGGTTGCGTGTGCACATGAAGCCTCGAGTAATGAACCCTTTTCCGAACCAATTTGCTGGAAAGCTTCAATGCTTCATGAACCTTCAACTCGCCATCACTAGTGAATACAGGTATATTCAGGCAGACAGTATGAGGAAAGTAAAGCTTTTTTTGAACATTGCAGCATGTAAACATGTTCTAGTAGAAACACAAAATACAAGTATGAACCTGAAAATCAGCACGATATGGGACCTTTAACCCTTGTTTTTTATGTTGACATTGGCTTTACTTCCTCACTAGTTAGAGTCCCACAGACGCTGCTGCTGTATGTGTGAAAATTATCGTGTTGCCAAAATCAATCAAGTGTTGCTGTCCTGGCAATTTTTCATTTGAACTCTGACAAAGAGGAACGAAACAAAAACAATCTCTTACTATTGGTATTGCAAGACAAAAGTAAGTTCAAAATGTGCACCCCGATGAGAAGTTGTCTCTTTTATACCTTGGAACAGTCTTATCTATTTCTCCTTCTGGGCCCAGATTCAGAAAGCAAAGGCCTGTACTATGAAGCAGGATTTGGCGTTATCGAGGTAACGTCAGGGTTAACTCTGGGTTTTCCGTCCTAGAAAGGTGGATCACTTCTTACCTGGGTAGATCACCATGGTAACTTATGCTGAACACCTAACCTGCTCCGGAGCAGGTTATATTCCAGATAAGAGATCAACTTGTATAAAAGCACCGCCTACTGACCATTCAAAGATTGGTGAGCGGATCATATGATAATATTACACACATATGAAGAAGTTTAACTCATAATCCAGGCTAAAAACAACACAGTTTAAACTGACAGATGCAGGAAGGTCAGCTGACTTTATGCTGTGGGTGTTTTCCGCTTTGAATTATGTTTTTATATTTATTTTTTTACTTGGTCTTGAGTCCGTTTCACACCGCCGGACTCGGGGACGCAGCAGAAAGAAGGTTGAAATAGTCACAAACGCCACATCTGTCTTAATGGGCATAATGAAGTGTAATCCATTCATCCATTACACTTCTGAAAGCTCTATGTGAACGCGCTCACAGCCAGACTGAGAAACCCTGGGTTGACTTACCGAGTTGATAACCAGCGTCATAGGACCGCTTAGCGTGATCTCGTTTGTTAGGGTTAGTTAAGCCAGATAAGGAGAAGATACTCTGGGTATGTTGAACTCGCTTCGTAGTACAGGCCTCTGGTTTAGTGAAAATTCTGAGTCTGTTAACCCTGAGATGAGGTAAACTCTGGAACTGACTCTGTGAACCTAACCTGCTCACTGGCAGGTTTTCTTAAAAAATACCCTGAGTTTCTCTCTGTCTCCTCCCTCTTACAGAGCAAGAGATGCTGTTTTATTTAGTCCGTATCAAACGTCGAAGGTTTACTGAAAGTTGGAAATAAAATCCTGGTTTGACATTAGTTTGGTACTCAGGACTATCTAAAGTTACCGCTTTTATGCAATGTCAGTCATTTCTTTATCAGCGATTTTTGCCCTCACATTCAAATACTATATATTCAGCATCAAGTCACCCTCGGCTCAGAATAAAACATCTGCTTGTCCTTTTTTGCGAGAGTAAGGCTGTGACTCTGTCAGTTGATGTCAGCTGTCACTGATGGAACATAATTCCTATAATATTGTAGATTATAAGTTAATATTTCTGAGTGAGCAGGATGGGGATTTGGCTGCAGAATGTAGTTGGTGAGTTTTTTTTAGTTTTTTTTAAATAGGCTGCATACAGTCTGTTTTAACAGCATTTCAGTGATTGTGTTTAAATTTACTACATTTGTTGAAGTAGCTGAAATAAAGCCACTAAATGCTGTTGAGCCAAGATCCAAATAGATGTCTACAATTTAAAATCTACTGTATTTTAACCTTGACGCCTTTTCAAGTGCAAATCATCAAACACATTATTACTGGATCAGATTGTGAGTTTACAGTCATGTCTCTATGTCTGTGTTTTATCCCTGTCAGATTAAAGCTGAACAAATATATTTAAAATGAAATGTGTCAGATTCCTCCACTTTATCATCCACTAAGGAAATGCTTGTCTGGTAAACAATAAATTAATGGACAACACTGAATAAAACTTGACACTTTTCCCCGCTTTTTTGTTTTTAAGTGAATGAGCACATGCATATCTCTACGTCCACTGTATTGAAATGGAGGCTCTGCTTTTTGTTAACCTGTTGCCATGGTGAATTATGGTATCAAAACTACATTGATGGCTTTTTTCATTCACGATGCACAAGCTTAACTCAGAGTGAACATACAGTTGATTGAACTGACTCTGATTTCCACATCAGGATTAGTCAGCTCAGAGTTCAGGGTTAGGGTAGACCTCTGAGCTCTAGAAGAGACGCAGCTGAGACGCGCGTCTCACGCGGGCAGTGCGGATGCTCTAACCTATTAACACGGACGCCGAAATAAAAAACAACAGGTAACGCAGCCGCCACGTGGCCACGACGCGTCCAGTGCGTTCCCCGCGATACACAATGCTAAAAGAATGTGTCCATATGTGGCCCAGACCCCCTCTGAATGTGGTCTGGAAGATCTGATCTCAATGTGTCCTCAATGCGTCTTGAGTGCGTTCACACCTGTACTTAGAGCTGTCCACTTGTGATCGGATCACTGAGGACGCATTTTAATACCAGGTCTGAACAGAGCCAGAGGCATCATTACACAAGAATCAGGATGACATAGGAGACGTTAAACATTACATATGCAATAAAGAAAGTCAAACGTGATTACTATACATGCAATATGTGATATTCAAACATGAATAATGATTATATGTATATGTGTAATTTTTAATTTCCCTTACAGTTTCCTTTAAATACTTTTCTTTAGACCTTATTAACCGTAAAATACAGAAGTGACCATAAAGCAAAGTTATGACACAAAACAAGTCGTGCTATATGGGCTATGCATGAACAAATTTTTTTTTTTCCCCAGAAGACATTGACAGAAAGAAATGTACAGTATGTTATTTTACATAGTGCAAGTCCAAGTAGACTTATTTGGCAGATATTTGCATAGCCGATCCAAAGCGCTTTACAATGATAAAACAATGTTACATATGGACTCATAATAATATATTAGGATTAAATACATTTTAATTTACAATTCAATACAATAACTTGGGTAAAAATCTACTAAGGGCTGCAACTAATGATTATTTTCATAATTAAGTCTATAAAATGTCTAAAATAAAAATCTCCCATGGAGCCCAAGGTGATGTCTTCAAATAGCTGGTTTGGTACCAACAACAGTCAATTGAATTTATAATGATATTAAATAGAGAAAAGCAGCAATTCACATCACACATCACATCACATTTTTGTTTGATAATTTATTAATCGTTTAAATCATTTATCAAAGTAGTTGTTAATTAATTTTCGGTTGAACAACTGATTAATCAACTAATTGTTTCCACTCTACGTGTACATGCTAAAATAACTGATATAAAATGTACTCTGAGTAAAATGTATTGAATTACTTTTTTAAAACGTGGGGGGGGCCAAGAAAATTGATATATAATCCATTTAGAAGTATTAAATTAATTATTATTCTACAAAATGAAGTGCATTAAATTGTTGAAGCATACATTTCGAATCTTTATTATATTAATGTTAATTCTAATGTTAGAAGACATACAATGATTGGAAAACAAGTTGTATTTTTTCCCCCTAAGACAGTTAAATAGAATTATTAGTGCGTGTCTCTGATTAGAGACCTGCTGGTTGTCTTATTTGAACTTGACGTGGTCCCTCAAATCCAGTTTTTCTGAATCATCCTCAACTATTCAGTTGAAATAATAATGATTTCAATTATCTGTTTATACTACCGTGATTATTTGTACATTTATTTATTTGCAAGCATTGGATTTACCTGTGTTGAGTCATTTATCTGAGTTTATACACACTCAAAATGTACAAAAAAAAACAACTTTAGCAACAGGAGTAAATGTAATCTGTTACTTCCACCCCTGAGAATGACTTTTTTTTGTCTCTTTTGTCCACAGTGGGCCTTTTCGCAAGACCCCCCTCACATGTCTCCTCCCAAAGCCACGAGTCCGCTCTTCCATCATCCCCCAGCAGAATGGGCCTGGACCAGTCCTGCACCTCCCACTCCTCGGAGTCCTCGGGTGTATCGGAGGCAGTCAGGAATCTTCCTACATCTCCCAGCGGCCTCGTCATCAAAGAAGAACCGTGTGATATCGACACAGTTCTAATCAAGTGGGAAATGAGTGAAGACAGATTCAGAGAGCATCAGGAGAGCACAGGCAGTCCACGTCAGGACGAAGAGAGTCCCAGTGTAAAAAGTAATGTATCCCACCTTTAATTCCTTTTACACATGAAAATTCACAACATTACATGGACTAAGTTATCTCTCATTGTTCTATGTTGATGTTTTGTAACTAGGGATGTTCCTAACAACTAATTTCCCTGACGTTTAAATGTTTAAACGTTTAAACTTAAACAAGTCGACTAGTCTAAAAGAAAGAAAACACTCTGAAAACAGTCCAAATTTGGCCCAATTTAATCCATAAGGTTAAATATATATGTGTATAAGAGCCAGTTGACATTGCTTATCACATTTTTGAATAACCAAATCATATTTTTAATGGTATAATATGCAAGAATTAAAAAAATAAAAATAAAAAATGTATAGACCGATACAAAAATAATCCCTCTCAATCATCACTTATGACCCACTAGAGGTGTGTGGTGGTGTCTGTATCTGCTGACATCCTGCCCTCTGCCAGTATTTTCTCTTTTCCTCTTATTTTATGGTGTTCGGGACTCTTCTGGGCGTCAACAAAGAGCTTTTGGGCCCAACAACAGCGTGCAGGGTCAATCAGAAAATAACGTTTTACTGCTTCAATTCACTGCTTTGTTCTCACTAACGCCGCTCCCTCTCTTCATTCACTATATAGTCTGCTTGACCATCTCTGCTTTCTCTCCCTTACTCGTTTGTTGAGTCGAGGTGGAGTGGCCAACAATTTAACATATTATACCTTTTAATTGCTTCTGAAATCAATTTTGTCCCCAGCGTCCGCTCCTGTCGCCCGGTTAGGAATGCGCCCTACGAACCTGGTGTGTGGTGTAATATTTGATGAAACGCCAGTGGCGTGGTCTAAGATGAGTCATGGTTTGGCATCGCTTATAGGCTACAGTATCTTAGTGTTTAAGTTTTATTACCTTCCACCTTCTCTTCCCCGCTATCTCTCTCAAACACACACTCACGGCGAGCGACGCGGCGCTCATCCCTCAATCATCTCTGTAACGTTAATTGTCGCAGTGCAAAAGTCTAAATTTATTGAAAAAGAAAGATGTAATCAATCAACGGCTGAGACAGCATATGTCAACATGCTATTTAAATGTGTACATTAATAAAATAAGAAGTTTAACTAGGGAGGGTAGCAACGTTTAATCGGGTAGTCGACTAATCACGCACATCCCTATCTGTAACACTAGGGCTGGGTATCGAACCTCAAAATTATCAGGTATCAAATACTTGGTCATTCTTCAGTTCGTTTAAACTATTAAATTAATATTCAATAGGGAAAGCTCTTGTATGGCTGCTTTGTGCTGAGTCAAAACTGATCACTGTTTCATTTGAGAACTTCATTTTTCATTTGAGGCTTATTTTCTTGAACTGAAAAAATGTGTTCATGCTCAACACGAAAAGTATATTGTTTATTGTTTTGGAACAGCCTTAAACAGAGAAAAGCCTGGTCTAAATGCTGTTACTGTAAAATGTATTAGCATGGCAGTGGGGTTGTATGACTAAGACAATGTTTATCCCTTTATCTCTTTAGAAAAACTGGAGAACATAGAGAGAACATTCAGGGAGAAACCTCACTCAGATCCAGGCGGACATTGCGACCCTGATGAAGAACACCTGAGGTGAGTTATTTCTTAGATACAAATGAGCCAAATTAATGCATAATGCCTGCAGTTACCTCATTAGGGTTTTCAAGAGAAAATTCACCCCAAATCCCTGCATTTTTTTTCTGTGGATATTTAACCAAACGTAGACAATGTGAAAATGTTCAGCTCTTTATAATTGAGAGTTTCTCTTTGACTTTGTACAATCGACGTGTTGAAGGGTTGAAACTAAGGATTATTTTCATTATTTTATATGTTTGACAGTGTTTAAAAATAGACACAAGCAAATTAAGAATAGACTTAACATAAGCAAAGTAAAAACATCTTCACCAATTTGACAACACATGCAGCATTTAGACAACGGAAACGGGTTCCACTGGACACTAAAAAGTGATGAACACAGTGGAGCAGGCATTTATAACTCTGCTGCTGGTGGAGCAAGCGGTCAAAAACTAAACTGTAGTGATAACCAGAAGGATGGAGTCAACAAATGAAGTTGAAAAGAAGATAAAACCAGGCCATGAACCGCTCACCGGCTGCACAGTCTCGCTTTGAGCTGGCGTCTGTATCAGCAGAACTCACTTAAAAAAAAAAAACAATGAAAAATAACAGCGTGGCTTTAATTACCGATCAAATGTAGCGCTAAAATTAGATTTACGATCTTTTCTGAATCTGTCCAAGCATCTCCTGTAATTCCGCAAACACATAATCCACCAAAGAGCACGTGTTAAAGTTTTATTTTACCGTGTGTCTCTTCACACCACTTCGACACAACACAGTTCTTCCTACAGTTAATATATATATATATATATATATTATAATATATATATATATATATATATATTATAATATATATATATATATATATATATATATTATAAATATTATAATATATATATATATATATATATATATTATAATATATATATATATATATATATATATATATATATATATTATAATATATATATATATAATATAATATTATAATATATAATATTATATATATATTATAATATAATATATATATATATAGAAGTTCTAAGAAAAATAGAAATAAGGATAGATATGAAATGTAAATGTGTGCATTATCAAAAATAAATGCAAATATAAAATTAACTATCAAAGAAATCACAAACTCAAGTATAGGGGACTTCAAATTACTGTATACCATTTAATTTTTTTAATTAATACATTTTTACATTTTAACATTTTTAATTAATAAAAAATGTAATGAAAAAAAAAGAGCAAATGTACTGCTGTGGACGCCACGTTAGTTCGGATCCGAAAGTCACACTTTAACACAAACTAACAAACTGATTGATACAGCGGTAGACCAGCAACTCCTGTGTTCTGCCAGATAAAATTACACTGGAACAGTTGAAGGCTGTGATATAACAGCTTCTGTTCCCTGTCGAAAAGGGCTTTCTGAAGGCGACGTTAAGTGGTGAAAATATTCTAAATATATCATACACTGATATTGATTTTTTTAGGTGGTTATTGGGCTGTCTGACGCTTTACACCATCAGACAGCCCTTTCCGACGGGGAACTGAAGCCTACAGCTCTCTTCAACGCCACCAGACTTCATTCACAACACAGAGAAAGGAGTCACACTCCCTCTGTGTGTGTTGTAATCCGAGCTTCTCTGTGCTTTGTTTACGTAGCAGGTTCGGCCGTGCGTGCATGTGAGTTCCAGTGTGTGTGCTCCACTTGCTAGCTAATCGTCTCCACTCCGCACTGCTCTCATACGGCGGTTACCACTGATAGCGCTGTCCCGGAAGCGTCTAGCGTCCACCCTCTGATTCCCCCACAGTTCCACTGTAATTTTATCTCGCAGAACACAGGAGTTGATGTTGTCAAATATTGCCACCTAACAACCTGTTGACAGAGGAGAATATGTTAGATCAGACATTATTAACCCTGTGAAAAAAAGACATCTGTTCATTTGTCAGTTATTTTAGTGGACTTAATTGAATATTTGCCCATACATACTCAAATCAAAACAAACAGAATTCATAAGTGCTTGGTGAACTGCATGCCTACTCATCTGTGGGATCCCTTTTGACCTCTTGACCTCTTCAGGAACAAGAAGAAGGGCGTGCCGATGTCAGAGCTGACGGAGGAGGCCCAGAGATTGAAGAGAGCAGCCTGGAGAGCAGCTTCCAGGCGGTACTACGCCCGAAAAGTAGCCCGCCAACAGGCAAACCCCTCACGCTCCGGCCCTTTAATCTCACGCACCGGCCCGTTCCCCTCGCGCTCCGGCCCGTTCCCCTCGCGCTCCGGCCCCTTCCCCTCACGCTCCGGCCCGTTCCCCTCACGCTCCGGCCCCTTCCCCTCGCGCTCCGGCCCGTTCCCCACCCGCTCCGGCCCGTTCCCCTCACGCTCCGGCCCCTTCCCCCACATTACAGACTCCCGGTATTCACAACCCATCTCTTTAGTGGAAAAGAGGAGGAGGACGCTGATATCAGAGTTACCTGAAGAGTCTCAGTCGCTGCAGAGGGAGGCTTGGAGAGCCGCGTCCAGGAGGTACTACGCTCGAAAAAATTCTCGCCACGAGACCGAGCCCACAGAGTATGCACACCTGCTCCAGAACATGGCGCCGTCTGGAGAAACAGTGGAACCTAACAGAGGAGGAACCCAAACCAACAGTGGAGGAATAATGTGCAGCTGATAGTAATGCCGTTGTTGAGGTTTTCTATTCTGTATATTTAAAGGTTTATTTGGTTGTGTAGAACGTAGGGCTGCACAATTAATTGAATATTAATCGCGATTACGATTTTGGCTTCCCACAATTAAATGAACATGATCGAATGCGATGTTGACATTTATAACACGTGCTCCGCTCATAGAAAACTCTGCTGCATTAATCAAGCGCTTCCTAAACTAACAGCTAGAGATGCACCAGCCGATCGAAGCCAGTCCGTTATCAGCAGTCTCGTATGCTCATATATCCGCTTTTTTACCGGTCAAACACACGTGCAGCCGCCACATGATGGTTTTACGTTGGCGCACAGTCAGTAACGTCGGTGTGTTAGTTCTTCAGTGTGAGTGAAGAAGACATAAAACTGCAATTTGTCACAGCTGCAAGTCCTAAATAAGCTGTGGAGGAAGAACCTTAAATTAGTCTTAAACCTAATTGTTTTAGAACGTAACCGCCAGGAAACAGTCAGAAAAAACATTTTATTTCTCATGATTTGTTTTTACGGCGGTCCTTCTCTCAATTCACTCTATAGCTCGCTCGACCATCGCTGCTCTTTGCCTCCCTCCCTTGCTCGTTGAGACGAGGAGGAGCCAACTTTGAACGCCTTGTGTTTACAAACAGCAACCGACAACGGTTACATATTACACCTTTAAGAATAACTAACTTAATCAGACTCTTATTATATGCATCTGCCGGTAGCACTGAGCTGCACACTACACAGCTTCGTTAGGTGCTGATGGTGCCTTCAAACTCTACTCAGCAAAATGAGTAATGGGCGAAGGTAGATTATAAAGCTACCATGATGCGTTCAAATGTAATCTTGTAAATTGAGTTTTTGACGAGAAACTTGAATAACTACAGTTGGAGATGTTTTCACAGCAATATAAAATAGATAATAGAGAGGGAATTATGACCTGTTTATCTTCCTAACTCTAGCACTAAGTAGCTTCTAATATATAATTAGAACTACTAATTCCAAGATTTTTTTATGAATAAAAATAAAATAATTTATTTTCTTATTTGAATTTTGTGTTTTTATGCAAATAACCGCTATTACATGACAATAAAAAAGTAAAAGGATAATATTTAGAGTTGTTGACAGTTGGAACACAACATTGAAGTGAAAGCAGCGCTCTGTTTATTTAAATGTGAATTTGCAATACAAATATTTTGTCCCTAAAATCTATGAATAATTGTGCAGCCCTAGTAGAACACTCGACTAAGTGGATGTTTGTTTCTATTTTTTGGTTGATTTGCACTGATGATGTTGAGATTTGTCTCAGGTCTTCTGATATGGTCTGAATAGTTTGAGCCTAGTTTGTTTAAACTGTTATTTGGGTTTCTTCATAGTTGAATTATGCAACTAACCCTGAGAACAACACTGCATCCATATCACTTTGGTTCTAATTTCTCACTGTTTTCTTTTTCCTTTCAACCTTCTTTAGTATACTGCATTGCATGTCTGTAGAAAACGCTAACTGCAAATGAAGACTGAATAAATGTATTCTGAGGCAATATAAAGCTATTGTACACCAGTACTCATGTAACAACAACTGTATCAATACAGCGTCCTTAGAGTCCAACGTCTGTAACCTCAAACAAGGCATCTATAATGGTCAAATTATGAGCTCAACATCTCTGTGTAAATGATAGATGAAGAATAGCAGTTACATTTTTACTGGCAAGACTTAAAATTAATTTTTTGTTCTTTTTTTGGAACATGTTAAATAGAATATTATTTAATTACAAATACTAAAAATATGATTTAATTACAACATTTTTCGATATGCTATACTATGATATTTTTTCGACATACTATACTATGACTTTTTTTTACAAAATTTTTCGACATGCTATACTATGACTTTTTTTCTACATACCATACTATGACTTTTTTTTTACAAAATGTTACGACATGCTATACTATGACTTTTTTTTGACATACTATACTATGACTTTTTTTTAGACATATTATACTATGACTTTTTTACAAAACTTTTCGACATACTATACTATGACATTTCTTTACAAACTTTTTCGACATGCTTTACTATGACTTTTTTCTACATACTATACTATGACTTCTTTTAGACATACTATACTATGACTTTTTTTTACAAAATTTTTCAACATACTATACTATGACATTTTTTTCGACATACTAAACTATCACTTTCTTTCCTAAATTTTTTTGACATGTTTACTATGACTTTTTTTTCCGACATACTCTACAATGACTTTTTTTCAAAAAATGTTAAGACATGCTATACTATGATTTTTTTTTGACATACTATACTATAACTTTTTTCGACATACTATACTATGACTTTTTTTACAAAATTTTTCGACATACTATACTATGACTTTTTTTTTTACAAAATGTTTCTACATGCTATAATATTACTTTTTTTCGACAAACTATACTATGACTTTTTTTTACAAAATTTTTCGACATACTATACTATGACTTTTTAATACAACATTTTTCGACATACTACACTATGACTTTTTTTCGACATACTATACTATGACATTTTTTTCGACATACTATACTATGACTTTCTTTCCTAAAATTTTTCGACATGTTTACTATGACTTTTTTTTCGACATACTATACAATGACTTTTTTTTACAAAATTGTTCAACATGCTATACTATGACTTTTTAATACAAAATCTTTCGACATACTTTACTATGACTTTTTTTCGACATACTATACTATGACTTTCTTTCCTAAAGTTTTTCGACATGTTTACTATGACTTTTTTTTCGACATACTCTACAATGACTTTTTTTTACAAAATTTTTCAACATGCTATACTATGACTTTTTAATACAACATTTTTCGACATACTATACTGTCTTTTTTTTCTAAATACTATACTATGACTTTTTTTCAAAAAATGTTAAGCGTGCTATACTATGATTTTTTTTTGACATACTATACTATGACTTTTTTCGACTTACTATACTATGACTTTTTTTTAGACATATTATACTATGACTTTTTTACAAAACTTTTCGACATACAATACTATGACTTTTTTTCGACATTCTATACGATGACTTTTTATTACAAAATTTTTCGACATGCTATACTATCACTTTTTTATCCGACATACAATACTATGACTTTTTTTATTTGTTTGACATACTATTCTATGACTTTTTACGACATACTATTTTATAATTTTTTTTTTCGAAAAAACTATACTATGACTTTTTTTGGACATACTATACTATGACTTTTTTTTTAAATACTATACTATGACTTTTTTTTTGGACATACTATACTATGACATTTTTTCACAAAATGTTTCAACATGCTATACTATGACTTTTTTTCTACATACTATACTATGACTTTTTTCGACTTACTATACTATGACTTTTTTTACAACATTTTTCGACATACTATACTATGACTTTTTTTTTTACAAAATGTTTCTACATGCTATAATATTACTTTTTTTCGACAAACTATACTATGACTTTTTTTTACCAAATTTTTCGACCTACTATACTATGACTTTTTTTCGACATACTGTACTATGACTTTTTTCTCAACATACTATACTGTGACTTTTTTTCACAAAAATGTTACGACATTCTATACTATGACTTTTTTTTGACATACTATATTATGACTTTTTTTTAACATATTATACTATGACTTTTTTACAAGACTTTGACATACTATACTATGACTTTTTTTTTTGACATATTATAATATGACTTTTTTCGACATACTATACTATGGCTTTTTTTCTTAAAATGTTTTAACATACTATACTATGACTTTTTTTTAGACATATTATACTATGACTTTTTTACAAAACTTTTCGACATACAATACTATGACTTTTTTTCGACATTCTATACAATGACTTTTTATTACAAATTTTTTCGACATGCTATACTATCACTTTTTTATCCGACATACAATACTATGACTTTTTTTCTGTTTGACATACTATTCTATGACTTTTTACGACATACTATTTTATAATTTTTTTTTTCGAAAAAACTATACTATGACTTTTTTTGGACATACTATACTATGACTTTTTTTTTAAATACTATACTATGACTTTTTTTTTGGACATACTATACTATGACTTTTTTTCACAAAATGTTTCAACATGCTATACTATGACTTTTTTTCTACATACCATACTATGACTTTTTTTTCCAAATTTTTTCGTAATACTACACTATATTTTTTCGACATACTATACTATGACTTTTTTTATTTGTTTGACATACTATTCTATGACTTTTTACAACATACTATGCTATAAATTTTTTTTTCGAAATAAGTATACTGTGACTTTTTTTCAACATACTATACTATGACTTTTTTACAAAATTTTTCGACATGCTATACTATGACTTTTTTTTTACATACTATACTATGACGTTTTTCCGACATATTATACTATGACTTTTTTTTGTCATACTATACTATGACTTTTTTTCGACATACTATACTATGACTTTTTTTTCACAAAATTTTTAGGCATGCTATACTATGACTTTTTTTCGACATACTATACCATGACTTTTTTTACAGCATTATTTGACATACTATACTATGACTTTTCTTTCGACATACTATACTATGACTATTTTTCGACATACAATACTATGACTTTTTTTCGACATTCTATACGATGACTTTTTATCCGACATACAATACTATGACTTTTTTTATTTGTTTGACCTACTATTCTATGACTTTTTACGACATACTATTTTATAATTTTTTTTTTCGAAAAAACTATACTATGACTTTTTTTGGACATACTATACTATGACTTTTTTTTTAAATACTATACTATGACTTTTTTTTTGGACATACTATACTATGACTTTTTTTCACAAAATGTTTCAACATGCTATACTATGACTTTTTTTCTACATACCATACTATGACTTTTTTTCCCAAATTTTTTCGTAATACTACACTATATTTTTTCGACATACTATACTATGACTTTTTTTATTTGTTTGACATACTATTCTATGACTTTTTACAACATACTATGCTATAAATTTTTTTTTCGAAATAACTATACTATGACTTTTTTTCAACATACTATACTATGACTTTTTTTGACATACTATACTATGACTTTTTTACAAAATTTTTCGACATGCTATACTATGACTTTTTTTCTACATACTATACTATGACGTTTTTCCGACATATTATACTATGACTTTTTTTTGTCATACTATACTATGACTTTTTTTCGACATACTATACTATGACTTTTTTTTCACAAAATTTTTAGGCATGCTTTACTATGACTTTTTTTCGATATACTATACCATGACTTTTTTTACAGCATTATTTGACATACTATACTATGACTTTTCTATCGACATACTATACTATGACTTTTTTTTAGACCTACTATACTGACTTTTTTTTACAAAATTTTTCGACATACTATACTATGACTTTTTTTTTGACATCCTATACTCTGACTTTTTTTCCTACATATTATATTATGACTTTTTTACAAAACTTTTCGACATACTATACTATGACTTTTTTTCACAAAATTTTTCGAGATGGTATATTATGATTTTTTTTCAACATACTATACAAGACTTTTTTTAAGAAAAAGTTTCGACATACTAAATTATGACTTTTTTTTTACATACTATACTATGACTTTTTTTCGACACTATACTATGACCTTTTTTCACAATTTTTCGACTTACTAAAATATGACTTTTTCACAAAATATTTAAACATACTATACTGTGCCTTTTTTACAAAATTTTTCGACATCCTATACTATGATATTTTTTTCGACATACTATAGTATGACTTTTTTTTCGATATACTATACTATGACTTTTTTTTCGACATACTATACTATGACGTTTTTCAGAAATCTTTCGACATGCTATACTATGACTTTTTCCCGACATATTATACTATGACTTTTTTTCTACATACTATACTATGACGTTTTTCCGACATATTATACTATGACTTTTTTTTGTCATACTATACTATGACTTTCTTTCGACATACTATTCTATGACTTTTTTTTACAAAATCTTTCGACATACTATACTATGACTTTTTTTTTTACAAAATGTTTCTACATGCTATAATATTACTTTTTTTCGACAAACTATACTATGACTTTTTTTTACCAAATTTTTCGACCTACTATACTATGACTTTTTTTCGACATACTGTACTATGACTTTTTTCTCAACATACTATACTGTGACTTTTTTTCACAAAAATGTTACGACATTCTATACTATGACTTTTTTTTGACATACTATATTATGACTTTTTTTTAACATATTATACTATGACTTTTTTACAAGACTTTGACATACTATACTATGACTTTTTTTTCGACATATTATAATATGACTTTTTTCGAAATACTATACTATGGCTTTTTTTCTTAAATGTTTTGACATACTATACTATGACTTTTTTTTAGACATATTATACTATGACTTTTTTACAAAACTTTTCGACATACTATACTATGACGTTTCTTTACAAACTTTTTCGACATGTTTTACTATGACTTTTTTCTACATACTATACTATGACTTCTTTTTAGACATACTATACTCTGACTTTTTTTTACAAAATTTTTCAACATACTATACTATGACGATTTTTCGACATACTATACTAGGACGATTTTTCGACATACCATATTATGACTTTTTTTCGACATACTATACTATGACATTTTTTTCGACATACTATACTATGACTTTCTTTCCTAAATTTTTTCGACATGTTTACTATGACTTTTTTTTCCGACATACTCTACAATGACTTTTTTTTAAAAAATGTTAAGACATGCTATACTATGATTTTTTTTTGACATACTATACTATGACTTTTTTCGACTTACTATACTATGACTTTTTTTACAAAATTTTTCGACATACTATACTATGACTTTTTTTTTTACAAAATGTTTCTACATGCTATAATATTACTTTTTTTCGACAAACTATACTATGACTTTTTTTTACAAAATTTTTCGACATACTATACTATGACTTTTTTTCGACATACTATACAATGATTTTTTTTTACAAAATTTTTCAACATGCTATACTATGACTTTTTAATACAACATTTTTCGACATACTACACTATGACTTTTTTTCGACATACTATACTATGACATTTTTTTCAACATACTATACTATGACTTTCTTTCCTAAAATTTTTCGACATGTTTACTATGACTTTTTTTTCGACATACTATACAATGACTTTTTTTTACAAAATTGTTCAACATGCTATACTATGACTTTTTAATACAAAATCTTTCGACATACTTTACTATGACTTTTTTTCGACATACTATACTATGACTTTCTTTCCTAAAGTTTTTCGACATGTTTACTATGACTTTTTTTTCGACATACTCTACAATGACTTTTTTTTACAAAATTTTTCAACATGCTATACTATGACTTTTTAATACAACATTTTTCGACATACTATACTATGTCTTTTTTTTCTAAATACTATACTATGACTTTTTTTCAAAAAATGTTAAGCGTGCTATACTATGATTTTTTTTTGACATACTATACTATGACTTTTTTCGACTTACTATACTATGACTTTTTTTACAACATTTTTCGACATACTATACTATGACTTTTTTTTTTACAAAATGTTTCTACATGCTATAATATTACTTTTTTTCGACAAACTATACTTTGACTTTTTTTTACCAAATTTTTCGACCTACTATACTATGACTTTTTTTCGACATACTGTACTATGACTTTTTTCTCAACATACTATACTGTGACTTTTTTTCACAAAAATGTTACGACATTCTATACTATGACTTTTTTTTGACATACTATATTATGACTTTTTTTTAACATATTATACTATGACTTTTTTACAAGACTTTGACATACTATACTATGACTTTTTTTTCGACATATTATAATATGACTTTTTTCGACATACTATACTATGGCTTTTTTTCTTAAAATGTTTTGACATACTATACTATGACTTTTTTTTAGACATATTATACTATGACTTTTTTACAAAACTTTTCGACATACAATACTATAACTTTTTTTCGACATTCTATACGATGACTTTTTATTACAAAATTTTTCGACATGCTATACTATGACTTTTTTATCCGACATACAATACTATGACTTTTTTTATTTGTTTGACATACTATTCTATGACTTTTTACGACATACTATTTTATAAATTTTTTTTTCGAAAAAACTATACTATGACTTTTTTTGGACATACTATTCTATGACTTTTTTTTAAATACTATACTATGACTTTTTTTTTGGACATACTATACTATGACTTTTTTTCACAAAATGTTTCAACATGCTATACTATGACTTTTTTTCTACATACCATACTATGACTTTTTTTTCCAAATTTTTTCGTAATACTACACTATATTTTTTCGACATACTATACTATGACTTTTTTTATTTGTTTGACATACTATTCTATGACTTTTTACAACATACTATGCTATAAATTTTTTTTTTCGAAATAACTATACTATGACTTTTTTTCAACATACTATACTATGACTTTTTTTGACATACTATACTATGACTTTTTTACAAAATTTTTCGACATGCTATACTATGACTTTTTTTTTACATACTATACTATGACGTTTTTCCGACATATTATACTATGACTTTTTTTTGTCATACTATACTATGACTTTTTTTCGACATACTATACTATGACTTTTTTTTCACAAAATTTTTAGGCATGCTATACTATGACTTTTTTTCGACATACTATACCATGACTTTTTTTACAGCATTATTTGACATACTATACTATGACTTTTCTTTCGACATACTATACTATGACTTTTTTTTAGACCTACTATACTGACTTTTTTTTACAAAATTTTTCGACATACTATACTATGACTTTTTTTTTGACATACTATACTCTGACTTTTTTTCCTACATATTATATTATGACTTTTTTACAAAACTTTTCGACATGTTATACTATGACTTTTTTTCACAAAATTTTTCGACATGGTATATTATGATTTTTTTTCAACATACTATACAAGACTTTTTTTAAGAAAAAGTTTCGACATACTAAATTATGACTTTTTTTTTACATACTATACTATGACTTTTTTTCGACACTATACTATGACCTTTTTTCACAATTTTTCGACTTACTAAAATATGACTTTTTCACAAAATATTTCAACATACAATACTATGCCTTTTTTTACAAAATTTTTCGACATCCTATACTATGATATTTTTTTCGACATACTATAGTATGACTTTTTTTTCGATATACTATACTATGACTTTTTTTTCGACATACTATACTATGACGTTTTTCAGAAATCTTTCGACATGCTATACTATGACTTTTTTTCGACATACTATTCTATGACTTTTTTTTACAAAATCTTTCGACATACTATACTATGACTTTTTTTTTTACAAAATGTTTCTACATGCTATAATATTACTTTTTTTCGACAAACTATACTATGACTTTTTTTTACCAAATTTTTCGACCTACTATACTATGACTTTTTAATACAACATTTTTCGACATACTACACTATGACTTTTTTTCGACATACTATACTATGACTTTTTTTTAGACATATTATACTATGACTTTTTTACAAAACTTTTCGACATACTATACTATGACGTTTCTTTACAAACTTTTTCGACATGTTTTACTATGACTTTTTTCTACATACTATACTATGACTTCTTTTTAGACATACTATACTATGACTTTTTTTTACAAAATTTTTCAACATACTATACTATGACTTTTTTTTGACATACTATACTAGGACGATTTTTCGACATACTATATTATGACTTTTTTTCGACATACTATACTATGACATTTCCTTCGACATACTATACTATGACTTTCTTTCCTAAAATGTTTCGACATGTTTACTATGACTTTTTTTTCGACATACTATACAATGACTTTTTTTTTTACAATATTTTTCAGCATACTATACTATGACTTTTTAAAGAGGCTATATGTAAGAATCAGAAATTGCTTGTTCACAGCGACACCTGTGGCCGCAATGTCAACGAAAGTCAGCGTCCTGTTGCTCGCACTCGCCCGTGTGCACGCGCTACCTGAATGTGAGCGAGCATCCGTCAAAACAGCGAGGCGACACACGTCAGCTAACACACAATATCACTCTATATTTCACCTGCTTGGCAGTAATGTTAGCTGACCAGACTAAGGTCTCTCCATGGATCAATGCTGATTCTAGTGCTGGCTTTTCCTTTCTCACCCTGCGGACTGCGGAGGGAACGGGGGGGGGGGGGGAGGGACCGACACCCGGTCGGGACGATAACGTAACTCGCTGCGGCGCCCCGTCACTTCACAAGATACGGGAAACCTCTGTTGGTCTGGAGGAGCGGCAGCATTTATTTCTGAAAAAACGTCCACTGCACATTCACTAGAAATATTCTCAGAGCTAAACTAACTCTCTGCAGTGTGTAGTGTGCGCGCGTTCACGTGGAGGTGGAGCGCGCCGAGCGCGGTGTGCAGGCAGCGGGCAGCAGGAGCAGAGCTGCTGCGCGCTCGCGTACCCACACGCGAGCGCGCATGGGAATCCGACCCGTTAGGATTTATGCTCGTGAAAAGTTACAAATAGTCCCTTTAATACAAAATTTTTCGACATACTATACTATGACTTTTTTTTCGACATACTATACTATGGCGTTTTTTCGACATACTATACTATGACTTTTTTTCTTAAAATGTTTCGACATACTATACAAGACTTTTTTTAAGAAAAAGTTTCGACATACTAAATTATGACTTTTTTTTTACATACTATACTATGACTTTTTTTCGACACTATACTATGACCTTTTTTCACAATTTTTCGACTTACTAAAATATGACTTTTTCACAAAATATTTAAACATACTATACTGTGCCTTTTTTACAAAATTTTTCGACATCCTATACTATGATATTTTTTTCGACATACTATAGTATGACTTTTTTTTCGATATACTATACTATGACTTTTTTTTCGACATACTATACTATGACGTTTTTCAGAAATCTTTCGACATGCTATACTATGACTTTTTCCCGACATATTATACTATGACTTTTTTTCTACATACTATACTATGACGTTTTTCCGACATATTATACTATGACTTTTTTTTGTCATACTATACTATGACTTTCTTTCGACATACTATTCTATGACTTTTTTTTACAAAATCTTTCGACATACTATACTATGACTTTTTTTTTTACAAAATGTTTCTACATGCTATAATATTACTTTTTTTCGACAAACTATACTATGACTTTTTTTTACCAAATTTTTCGACCTACTATACTATGACTTTTTTTCGACATACTGTACTATGACTTTTTTCTCAACATACTATACTGTGACTTTTTTTCACAAAAATGTTACGACATTCTATACTATGACTTTTTTTTGACATACTATATTATGACTTTTTTTTAACATATTATACTATGACTTTTTTACAAGACTTTGACATACTATACTATGACTTTTTTTTCGACATATTATAATATGACTTTTTTCGAAATACTATACTATGGCTTTTTTTCTTAAAATGTTTTGACATACTATACTATGACTTTTTTTTAGACATATTATACTATGACTTTTTTACAAAACTTTTCGACATACTATACTATGACGTTTCTTTACAAACTTTTTCGACATGTTTTACTATGACTTTTTTCTACATACTATACTATGACTTCTTTTTAGACATACTATACTCTGACTTTTTTTTACAAAATTTTTCAACATACTATACTATGACGATTTTTCGACATACTATACTAGGACGATTTTTCGACATACTATATTATGACTTTTTTTCGACATACTATACTATGACATTTTTTTCGACATACTATACTATGACTTTCTTTCCTAAATTTTTTCGACATGTTTACTATGACTTTTTTTTCCGACATACTCTACAATGACTTTTTTTCAAAAAATGTTAAGACATGCTATACTATGATTTTTTTTTGACATACTATACTATGACTTTTTTCGACTTACTATACTATGACTTTTTTTTTTACAAAATGTTTCTACATGCTATAATATTACTTTTTTTCGACAAACTATACTATGACTTTTTTTTACAAAATTTTTCGACATACTATACTATGACTTTTTTTCGACATACTATACAATGATTTTTTTTTACAAAATTTTTCAACATACTATACTATGACTTTTTAATACAACATTTTTCGACATACTACACTGACTTTTTTTCGACATACTATACTATGACATTTTTTTCGACATACTATACTATGACTTTCTTTCCTAAAATTTTTCGACATGTTTACTATGACTTTTTTTTCGACATACTATACAATGACTTTTTTTTACAAAATTGTTCAACATGCTATACTATGACTTTTTAATACAAAATCTTTCGACATACTTTACTATGACTTTTTTTCGACATACTATACTATGACTTTCTTTCCTAAAGTTTTTCGACATGTTTACTATGACTTTTTTTTCGACATACTATACAATGACTTTTTTTTACAAAATTTTTCAACATGCTATACTATGACTTTTTAATACAACATTTTTCGACATACTATACTATGTCTTTTTTTTCTAAATACTATACTATGACTTTTTTTCAAAAAATGTTAAGCGTGCTATACTATGATTTTTTTTTTACATACTATACTATGACTTTTTTCGACTTACTATACTATGACTTTTTTTACAACATTTTTCGACATACTATACTATGACTTTTTTTTTTACAAAATGTTTCTACATCCTATAATATTACTTTTTTTCGACAAACTATACTATGACTTTTTTTTACCAAATTTTTCGACCTACTATACTATGACTTTTTTTCGACATACTGTACTATGACTTTTTTCTCAACATACTATACTGTGACTTTTTTTCACAAAAATGTTACGACATTCTATACTATGACTTTTTTTTGACATACTATATTATGACTTTTTTTTAACATATTATACTATGACTTTTTTACAAGACTTTGACATACTATACTATGACTTTTTTTTCGACATATTATAATATGACTTTTTTCGACATACTATACTATGGCTTTTTTTCTTAAAATGTTTTGACATACTATACTATGACTTTTTTTTAGACATATTATACTATGACTTTTTTACAAAACTTTTCGACATACAATACTATAACTTTTTTTCGACATTCTATACGATGACTGTTTTTTACAAAATTTTTCGACATGCTATACTATCACTTTTTTATCCGACATACTATACTATGGCTTTTTTTATTTGTTTGACATACTATTCTATGACTTTTTACAACATACTATTTTATAAATTTTTTTTTCGAAAAAACTATACTATGACTTTTTTTGGACATACTATTCTATGACTTTTTTTTAAATACTATACTATGACTTTTTTTTTGGACATACTATACTATGACTTTTTTTCACAAAATGTTTCAACATGCTATACTATGACTTTTTTTCTACATACCATACTATGACTTTTTTTTCCAAATTTTTTCGTAATACTACACTATATTTTTTCGACATACTATACTATGACTTTTTTTATTTGTTTGACATACTATTCTATGACTTTTTACAACATACTATGCTATAAATTTTTTTTTTCGAAATAACTATACTATGACTTTTTTTCAACATACTATACTATGACTTTTTTTGACATACTATACTATGACTTTTTTACAAAATTTTTCGACATACTATACTATGACTTTTTTTTTACATACTATACTATGACGTTTTTCCGACATATTATACTATGACTTTTTTTTGTCATACTATACTATGACTTTTTTTCGACATACTATACTATCACTTTTTTTTCACAAAATTTTTAGGCATGCTATACTATGACTTTTTTTCGACATACTATACCATGACTTTTTTTACAGCATTATTTGACATACTATACTATGACTTTTCTTTCGACATACTATACTATGACTTTTTTTTAGACCTACTATACTGACTTTTTTTTACAAAATTTTTCGACATACTATACTATGACTTTTTTTTTGACATCCTATACTCTGACTTTTTTTCCTACATATTATATTATGACTTTTTTACAAAACTTTTCGACATACTATACTATGACTTTTTTTCACAAAATTTTTCGACATGGTATATTATGATTTTTTTTCAACATACTATACAAGACTTTTTTTAAGAAAAAGTTTCGACATACTAAATTATGACTTTTTTTTTACATACTATACTATGACTTTTTTTCGACACTATACTATGACCTTTTTTCACAATTTTTCGACTTACTAAAATATGACTTTTTCACAAAATATTTAAACATACTATACTATGCCTTTTTTACAAAATTTTTCGACATCCTATACTATGATATTTTTTGCGACATACTATAGTATGACTTTTTTTTCGATATACTATACTATGACTTTTTTTTCGACATACTATACTATGACGTTTTTCAGAAATCTTTCGACATGCTATACTATGACTTTTTTTCGACATACTATTCTATGACTTTTTTTTACAAAATCTTTCGACATACTATACTATGACTTTTTTTTTTACAAAATGTTTCTACATGCTATAATATTACTTTTTTTCGACAAACTATACTATGACTTTTTTTTACCAAATTTTTCGACCTACTATACTATGACTTTTTAATACAACATTTTTCGACATACTACACTATGACTTTTTTTCGACATACTATACTATGACTTTTTTTTAGACATATTATACTATGACTTTTTTACAAAACTTTTCGACATACTATACTATGACGTTTCTTTACAAACTTTTTCGACATGTTTTACTATGACTTTTTTCTACATACTATACTATGACTTTTTTTTGACATACTCTACAATGACTTTTTTTTTACAAAATTTTTCAACATGCTATACTATGACTTTTTTTTGACATACTATACTAGGACGATTTTTCGACATACTATATTATGACTTTTTTTCGACATACTATACTATGACATTTCCTTCGACATACTATACTATGACTTTCTTTCCTAAAATGTTTCGACATGTTTACTATGACTTTTTTTTCGACATACTATACAATGACTTTTTTTTTTACAATATTTTTCAGCATACTATACTATGACTTTTTAAAGAGGCTATATGTAAGAATCAGAAATTGCTTGTTCACAGCGACACCTGTGGCCGCAATGTCAACGAAAGTCAGCGTCCTGTTGCTCGCACTCGCCCGTGTGCACGCGCTACCTGAATGTGAGCGAGCATCCGTCAAAACAGCGAGGCGACACACGTCAGTTAACACACAATATCACTCTATATTTCACCTGCTTGGCAGTAATGTTAGCTGACCAGACTAAGGTCTCTCCATGGATCAATGCTGATTCTAGTGCTGGCTTTTCCTTTCTCACCCTGCGGACTGCGGAGGGAACGGGGGGGGGGGGGGGAGGGACCGACACCCGGTCGGGACGATAACGTAACTCGCTGCGGCGCCCCGTCACTTCACAAGATACGGGAAACCTCTGTTGGTCTGGAGGAGCGGCAGCATTTATTTCTGAAAAAACGTCCACTGCACATTCACTAGAAATATTCTCAGAGCTAAACTAACTCTCTGCAGTGTGTAGTGTGCGCGCGTTCACGTGGAGGTGGAGCGCGCCGAGCGCGGTGTGCAGGCAGCGGGCAGCAGGAGCAGAGCTGCTGCGCGCTCGCGTACCCACACGCGAGCGCGCATGGGAATCCGACCCGTTAGGATTTATGCTCGTGAAAAGTTACAAATAGTCCCTTTAATACAAAATTTTTCGACATACTATACTATGACTTTTTTTTCGACATACTATACTATGGCGTTTTTTCGACATACTATACTATGACTTTTTTTCTTAAAATGTTTCGACATACTATACTAGGACTTTTTTTCGACATACTATACTATGACTTTATTTTAGACATACTATACTATGACTTTTTTTTGCAAAATGTTTCGACATGCAATACTATGACTTTTTTCAACATACTATACTATGACTTTTTTTCGACATACTATACTATGACTTTTTTTCGACATACTATACTATGACTTTTTTTTACAACATTTTTCAACATGCTATACTTTTACTTTTATTTCGACATACTATACTAATCTCAATAATCTCTAAATTAATTACTGCCTTACCTCTGTCTGGTTCACTTTTAGTATGTGAAAAACTCAAAGAACAACACAGTGAGTATGATAAATGATCATTAACACATAGAAGACTTGTTAAAATACTTGTTAATGTTATTAATTATTACCATACCTTATCATATATAGCCATCTACTAAAATTGATGCTCAACATCAAAGAACAGAGAACCAAATCATTAAGTAACTGATAAAAAAGTGCAGGAGAAAATTGTCAATATTGTTATTATTGTCTTACCTCTGTCTGCTTCAGTGAAAAGTAGAACAATTCAAAGACAAACAGAGTGAGTAAGATAATCAATGAATTATTAAAAAGGTGATAATAAGAGCAGTAACTTTCTTGCAGTTCTCATCACCGCTCCTCTTTGTGGAGGAGCTGAGGCCACAAGTTGATGGAATTGGGTCTCCAGAGCTTTCTGCCTCTCTGAGGTCGACTCACAAAACCTCATTGTCCTCTCAGCACTTACCTGCTGCCGGCTCTCTTTACTGCTCCTCTCTGTGGAGGAGCTGAGGCCACAAGTTGAGGGGAATGACTCTGGAGAGCTTCGTCCCTCCGTGACGTTTTGCTCCCATCACCTCTTGTGAGAAAGTGAGGGTGCTGTGAAGAAGCTGCCACGACCACAAAGACAGAATCTTCTCAGTTGATCTTCAAGATGTTACTGATGCTGCTCCACAGGCTACTAATGCTGAACACAATCAGTCTCTGAGGAACAGCAACCGAATCCCAAAATGAGGATGGAGGTGGACCGGAGGACCAGGCGCCTCATCCTCATCATCAGAGACGATGTAGAGGCGGAGGTCGTCGGGTCGGATCGGCCGCGGGAGCACCTCGGCACGTTCAGCGACGCCGTCTGAACTCTGAGAGGAGCCACCTGAGGGGACAAGAATGTACATGCATATTAATATTGTATAAATATACATACACATGAACATTGCTTTTTGATTGCTCAATGAGGAGATAAGAGGCTCCTTATCAGACGTGTACTTTTATGCACAAATGCAGATTCTAGCACTCAGATCCACTTTTACAGGGAAATGCAACTACGTGGAAAAAGATGACTCCCAAAATAAAAGTCCAATCACATTGGCTGGATTACGTATGAGAGGACATCCAAAGGACTATTTACAAACAGCAGTGAAAAGGCTAACCACAGATGTAATCTATCTGTGATGCCCCCAGAAAAAATTGTATTTGACAGCTTTGGACATACTTGAGCAGTAAACAGTTGATTCATCAGGTTTTCATTAATCACTTATGACTCTACTGACAAAATGATGAAAATTTGTTTTTCCATATTTGATAAGTTAATATAATTTTTCCTGTTTCAAATTTTTTTTTCTAAAAAGTACTTTACTCAGACAATAATTCAAAATGGTCCACCTAAAAGAAGATTGCAATGCAGGCCCCCACAAAAGAAATTGGATACGTGGATGAACAGGTGTTTGGGATTTTTTAGAATTTCCATGTTATTTCTATACCTAGAAGATGTTGCCGTTTCATTCTTCCTATTTTGCATTGAACTGTGTATATCATATAAAGCCAGATAGGATGAACATGTTCATTACACATTACAACATCACGCAAATACTACTTTCAGTCTCTATGCACCATAAAGATTATGACATAAAAGAATTAAAAGATAAAATAAAATAGAAATTATTTCATGCTAAACAATTTTTCCCATAAAAAAATAGCACAAACCCAAGACCATTCAATGTTAATATCCCAAATGTAAACAGTTTGGCGCTTAATCCAGAAAGTTTAAAATCAACATAAATAAACAAATTCGATACTTTAATTGAAAGTATTTTTAAATTAATAAATCAGCAAACTCAGCTTCCCTAGAAGCCCATGTTTTTACCTTACTTGTCTGACGCTCTGACGTGCATGCTCCTATAATTTCACGCAATGGTGTGGTCTCAAAAATTTGGCATTTTTCGAAAATTGCCATCGCATTTTTTGTAAATTTAACCAAATTTGCAAAAAATGTTTCAAATAATAGATTTATTAATAACGAAAGTGGAAAAATTTTCCAACATGATCTTATTACACGGAAAACGTGTTATGCTTCTCACAAAAGTTTTATCCATAAGCCATTATTCTTTAGTTTTAAACTTAAAAATTACTATTTTATCCGAAACATTGAAGAAGAAGTAATTATACTTTGGGGAATAAAATAAAGAGGTTGCTACTCGTGGTCTCGTTAACCCGGCTAAGCAGCGTTTCCAGGTTTCCTCGCCGGTTAAAAATTTTCCATGTTTTCTTCTCCAATTATTATTTCCCATCACGAATCCTTCGTTCTCCAAAATTTTCCTGTCAGATTCAGCTTCAGTTTTTTGATACGTCTATGTCAACGTTCAAATATCAGGGACACGGATATGCCGGTTAATACGTACCTCGTCTACGTACTTCCCATTCATTTTCTTGCAGACAACTGCGTTTCTGTGATTTCATAAATTATATTATTTTTTCATATTCATTATTTCTTTATATCTATTATTTAATAATTAATTCTATTTTATTTAATTTTACTTTATGTATCTTAAAGCCATTATCTAATGTGATCGTAAAGTATATTTATTTGTTACGATGAATGATTTGGGATGTTATTAATATTAGGAAATTTTTGCCTTAAAGAGATTTTTTCAAAAGCATTTTATTTAAATTTATAACATATAATTGAATTTATATTCAAAAAGCTTTTAATCTAAATGTTAAATTAAAATTTGTTAAATAAAGTTAAATAAGCAAATGTTTTCACAATTTTTTAAATAGTATTAGACAGTTCCATATTTAAAATATTCAAATGTATAAGTTGTTTTTAGAAATATAACTTTAAAAATGAAAATATAAAACCAGAAAGCAGAGGTCATGTCTCCTTAGGATGTTTGGAGTTCTCACATTTCACAGTAAAAATTTTTCCATTTCTTACCACATAAATTTGTTGGTTTAAACAGATATTCAGCGTTATCACAGATTTTTAATTCCCTCATATACAAGTGTTTTATATCTTTAAACAGTGGCGCAATGCCTATTGATTTAAGCCCGACGCTTTGTGTTAATCCTCTTGGGCCCTGGTTGACCACCATGACTCTCTGCTTCAGGGATTGATCAGATTTAACCTCTAATAAGCCCTTTTTGAACTCCCATCCATATCATTTGCTTTTAATTTAAGCCTTTTGAAAAATGTTAAAATTTGCAAAGCTACTGAAATTTAAAGCGATTTTTTATATCATCTGAACTACATTAAGTGTATCTTTCCCATATGAGTTTTAAAAAGTTTACTTTCTTTTCCTCTAAAAACATGTTTGATATTTTGATTTTCAGTTTTAAAAAATTTATTAAATATTAATATTTAGATATTTAAAAAAAAGAACCTTTCATATATTATTTCTAATATCAGAAATTAGACTTTATTAAATAAATGATTTTGAGTTTAAATTAATGGGAAAAACTAAACTGTATTTTACCTAGTAAAAACATTGGACTGTGAAATAAAATTTTTAAAAAACAAAATCATGACTGCAAATGATTATATTTAATGTATTAACCTAATCTGAAAGTAAGGAATCACAAAACTATCATGTGAACTGATGAGCTTATAAAACCCTCCAAGGTAAAATGGGTGAGAAAAAACTCCCAAAATTTGACAGAAAACCTGGAAAGACGAGGGCTTCCTCTTCCAGGATGGACATAAAAGTCCAAACTAAATGATCGTAAAGGAAATATATAGATGACCAGGAGGATGTCAACACTTCCATGAGCTTAAACCAATCCTCCACCATTTCTCCTAAGGAGACAGCCCAATTCCCTTTGAATAATCAAGTCATCATCACTTCCTCTTTGTTGAAGCGGTTCTTCCATTTCTTGCAAAAACTTAATATTAACTTTGATTTGATCGTAGTTATAAATAAATAAACTGTAGCGTTAAATAAGTTAACTTAGCTTTACCCTTTATGTCACCTGTAGTCTTGAGCTAGTGGTTTTAGTTTTACTACAAGGACCACTCTCCAGCTCTTTAAAGCCATCCTCTCACGGGGTGAAAATCTCTTGCGTCAAAACGTGGAGTACTGCAGGAAATAAAAAAAGGTGGTTAAAACATTGAGTACACCATTCTTCACTATGCCGCGTTGGAACGTATTGCATAACCAGCCATACCCCATGATGTTATCCATTGTACAAAACACATTTGCATTTTGTTCTTACTCTTTATGACTTTTTTATGGCATCTATATGTATTTTTTTATTATTTTTGATACATATTTGACATTTTTTCTTAATTTTTACAACTAAAAAACTTCTTTGGGGAATTTTATATTTTAATTTCATGTAAAAAGTAGTCAACTAATAATTATTTATATTTTAAAAAATATATGATTTTTAATTTTTTATAATAATAATATTCATTTAGAATTTTTTGAATATATCTTTTTTAATTTAACATACTATATATGTAATTTTTTATAATATTGAAATTACTTTTTTTAATACATATTTACAATTTTATAACTTTTTTAACAATACTTACATACTTTTTTATGATTAAAAATAAAATATTATGATTTTAATATTTAATACTTTTTGACATATTATGTGACATTTTTTATTTTTTTTATGACATAAATCGTGATATTTTTTAATTTTTTGTATAAAATTTTAAATTTTTACACTATCTATTTATTATATTTTTTTTGACATACTATACTGTGAATTTTTTATAATTTTTTGGACACTATACTTTATTTTTTAATATTTTTTGACTTTCTTAACTATTATATTTTTTTAAATTTACTAAATTTTTTTACATTTATACTTTTTTTTACATACTATACTATGACTTTTTTTAAGAATTTAATACTAATAATTTTTTTAAAATTTTCGACATACTATACTTTTTTTCACATATATACTGACTTTTTTTGACTAATATACTATGACTTTTTTTCGACATACTATATATGACTTTTTTAAAATTTTTACTTTTAATATTATTCTAAATTTTTCGACATACTATCTATACTTTTTTTACAAATATAAAACTTATATTAACTTTATTAAATGTTTTTAATAACTTTTAATTATTTAAATTTGCTTATATATTTTTTCACTATAACAATTTTAAATAACATGCTATACTATGACTTTTTTAAATACTATAATATTTTTTATACATCTTCGTATGACTTTTTTTTACAAATTCAAAACATATAAAATTTTTAACATAAATAATTAAAATAATTCTAAATAATTATTGCTTCTTCTTTCACTTTTATGTAAAACTCAAAGACAACAAGTGAGTTATAAGATCATTAACTTGAACTTTTTAAAAATTGTAAATTAATTATTACTCTTATCAATTTCTATCTCAATGAAGCTCAAATAAGAACACAGACATCTTAGTAACTGAAAAATAAGCAGAAAAATGAGATTTAAGTATATTCTTAGCTTTCAGAAATAGAACATTAAGAAAAATGGTAGAAACATAACTATTAAAAGGTAAAAAAGAAGGCACCATCACCGCTTAAAAGGCTGAGCAAAGTTGAGGGAATGCCTAGACTTCGTCTCTGACGTGGAAGAAGCTCCAAGACCACAAGAGAATCTTAGTTATTTAAATGTAATTTACACATGCATGCTGAAAACGCTCTGAGAAAGAACGAGCCAAAATGGGGAGTGACCGAGACAGGCCTCACCATATCAAGAGTGAAGGCGAGGGTGGTCATCGCGCGGAATCCAGTCAACCTTAATTGGAACCACCTGAGGGACAGAATAATGATTCAAATGAAATTTCATACACATGACATGCTTTATTCTCAACAGGAGAAAGAGCTAAGAGTGTACTTTTATGCCAGGGAATTCGCATCAGTCACTTTTCGAATGACTACTGAAAAGTAAATAAAAAATACATTGCTATTACATGAACATCAAAGCTTTTACACAAAGTGAAAGGCTACTCACTGCCTTATAAAAAGTTTAGTACCACAGAAAAAAGGATTTACAATAAGAACCATGGCCAGGTAAAATTTATTCAAGATGTTACATTCAATAATATGACTTACGAAAAGTGATAAGATTTGGTTACATATTGTACAGTTCCACATAAAACTTTTATTCGTTGTTTTTTTCAAAGTTCTTTTGTGGAACAGGGAATACTTTAGAAAACAATTAAATCTACTGTACATTATTCAATATGAATTCCCCCCCCCAAAAGAAAAATTCAAAGAATGAAGTTTTTAGTTTATGAAAATTATTTATGAAGTATGAATGTTTCTATTACTAAAATGTTCCAACTCTTACTTCCTATTTGCATTGAACTTGATAACTAAAAAGCCAGTTGAGAGTTAGGATGTAAAATTAAAATGGCCCCGGGAAATTATAACATACAGTTTTTTATCATCCTGATAAGATTATGACCTAAAAGATTAGTAAAAGTAAAAATTGAAATTTCTATTTATGTCATGACCAAACTTTTTTGTTTCTATAAAGAAAACACACACAGCAGTTAATTAAAAATTTCAACATGTTAAATACAAGATTGTGACACTCTGAGCCAGAAAATTAAACCATCATAATTTACATTATAACAAACTTAAAAGGTGTTTTTAATGAAAGCTTACATTAAAACAACAAACCAGCTTTTAGAACCCATGTTAATTAACTTGTACGTACGTCTCACGCTCACGCTGCTACGCAGATTAAATTCACTGTCCATGTATGTGACTAAAATGGATTTTGGTTTTTCGAAAAGCATCCATTTGTTGTAAATTCAACGCCAATTTGGAAAACAGTTTTTCAAATCGAATTTATTTTATACTTCTGACTGTGCGGAAATTCACATTTCCCAAATGCCTATTACGGAGAAATCGCTTGGGGTTTTCCAAAGTTTTTTATCCTAAGCCACTCTTTCATTAAACTTATCAAATACTCATTTATCCGAAAAAACTTCAATGTTTGAATTAATTAATACTTTTAGAACGTAAACGTGAGTGCTTCTCCGGGCGTTTTCAAACGGACCCAACAGTTCTTCCTCGGTCTACCTCTATTGACCATTTTTCCAATTTCTTTCGTATTTAAAGTTTATTCATAGTCACGGTAACACAAGTTCGTTTCACTGTCTCGTTTCCAAAATTCATTTCCAGCTCAGTTTTGATGGTCGATGACTCGTGTCAACTAGATGCAAAGACACGATTTTGACGCGGTATTATGGTACTCGTCCTACTATTAGTTCCATATTTTCTCGCAGCAGGGCGTTTTCTTGATTTATAACTTTACCTTTCATTTTTCAAATCTCATTTTTTTTTAAAGTACAATATTGACAAAATATATTTTTTTTATTTTGACATTGCTTTAGTAAATTAAATCACATTTCTTTAATGTCGGATGGTAGGCATATTATTTGGTTAATAATTATTAGATGCTGTTAATCTAATATGTAGGATTATTTTGCCCTAGAAAATTTTTTGCAAAAGCATTTACTTTAAATCTAATACAATTAGATTGGGTTTTTATTGTCTTACAAGCATTTAAATTATGTTAAATTATATAATTGTTTCTAATGTAAAAGAAATGTTATTCAATAATTTAAAAGATTCACAGTTCATAGTTCTTAAATCTGGCCATAGTCTTATGTATTGGGTTTCAAAATATGACTTGGCAAATCTAAATAAAAGTCAAAAAAGCGATTCATGTCTCTCTAGGAGTGTTACCCCCACTCGTAAGATCGACAGAAAAGTTTCACATTGTTATTACACTTTAAATGTGTCCTGGTGTTAAACAAATATTCTAAATGTATCAAATTTACATGCATGCTTATTAAAAGTGTTTCATAAGATAATGAAAGGTCCCATGCTGCTCAGTTATTTGAACCTACGATGCTACTTGTGTAACCCTTTCTTTCCCGGTTAAAATATTCAGGTTCAGTATTTCAGATCTCCTCTCTCAATGGAACTATTTTTGAACTACACTTCATTGCTTTTAAATTACTTTTATAAATGTTAAACGAAAACCTCTGAAATCTTTCATCAGATGTTTGAAATATCTAAGGCTATGTAAGTGTTGATCTTATCCCAAAAAATGAGAACTAAATGGGAGGACCTCCTCCTCCTTTACTCCCTTAAATCACATAGTTAAAAATTTATTGAGCATTTGTATTAATGTTATTAAATATAATATCAAGTAATTAAAAACATGTACCTTTCAAAACATAAATCATTTGAAAGGGGTTTTTAAAATTCTCTTGTGTCAAATAATGGAAAAACTAAATGTGATTTTTAATAAAAATCATAGGACTGGGACTTAATTAAACAAACAAATTCATTCACCTCAAATGATGATATTAATTATGGAAAAATCATGAAGTCAAGGATTTACACATACTTGTTGAGCGACTTATTTTTAAAAACCCAAACCATAGTGGTAGAAAATTAAGAAAAATCCAAAAACTTTTGCAGGAAAAACCTCGAGGTTTAAGAGGTTCCTACTTAATGAATACGATCATATGATAAAGTACGTTAATTGACTATATAAGTGACCAGATGTAACAGCTTAGATACCTAGCACCACACCTTCTCCATACCTAGGAAGGAACAGCCTGCCTTAAATCAAACAAGTCATCACTAACTCTCCTTGGTTGACAACATAGGTTCACATTTTCCTGCTCAAAACTATATCGAGTTGCACAGATTATTTAAACAAAAAAACTGAGCTTAAATGTTAACTTTTAAACCACTTATGCCACCTTTGAGTCTTGAGTCGTAAGGACTTCTTTTTTAATCAGTACCACCTTCCAACCTTTTTTGGTCCATTTCTATCTGTCAATCAACTTCTTTTTATGCAGTAACTGGGATTTAAAATTTTGAAAATAGTAGCTGTCTTAAAAAATTACTAATTGTTTTTTAAACATCATGGGGCCACGTTAGGAACTCATATGGCGGGACCAACCCTACGCCCCAAATTGTTTAACTCTGTAACGCAAAACATATGCATTTTGATTCTTACTCTTATGACTTTTTTTTAATGGCATCTATCATGTTTTTTTTATAAATGTTTTGCTTATATTTGCATTTTCTTACACCTTTTTAATGTTTTTATGACACTTTGGGAATTTTTATTTTTTTTTCATCTTACGCATTTTTAGACATTTTTAAGTTTAAAAAAAAATTAAATAAAAGTTTGTACATACTATCTATGACTTTTTCATTTTCTGACATACTATACTGACTTTTTTATAATTTTTTGGTAATAAATTGACATTTTTTATAATTTTTTGACTACTACTACTTGATTTTTATATTTTTTTGCATAAATCTATTCATTTTTTAGATTTTTTTTTTGACATACTTACTGTGATATTTTTATGATTTTTTTCATACTATACTGACATTTTATATGATTTTTTGTGACATACTAACTTGACTTTTTTTTAAATTTATAATTTTTTTAAATTTTACATCTATTATACTTTTTTGATATTACATATTTTTTTGAATTTTATATTGATTTTTTTTAAACTTTTATGACATTAACTTTTTTTTGACATACTAAAACTTTTTTCTATTTTTGACATACTATACTATACTTTTTTTATTTTGACATTAAGACTTTTCACATATAAATTTTTTTATAAATTTGACATTTTATATTTATTTTACAATACTTTGCTTTTTTTTCTATTTACTTTTTCTTAATTTGACATACTATACTATGACTTTTTTACAATATTTATTTTTTACTTAATTTCTTTTTTTTTAAAATTTTCGACATCTATACTATGACTTTTTTTTAACTATATACATGACTTTATTATAAATCCTAAAATTTTTTTAAAATATTAATAAATAGACTTTTTAATTTATGTTTTAATATACTTTATCAGTATCTATCACTTTTTCGACATATATACTTTTTTTTAAAATTTTAACTAACTATAATATATTTTTTAATAATACATATTTTTTAACATTATACATCTTTTTTATAACTTATTTTACATACTGATTTAATTTAAATTTTTCGACATCATTAATTTTTTAATTATATTTTTAATTTAACACTTTATGATTTTTTACAAATTAAATATATAATTTCCAACTTTATAAATTTCTTTAAAACTAAATTTCATTTTTATATTACTATTGAAACTAATGACTAAATATTAATAAAATTTAAAATCTTAAATAAAATACATTAACTAATTATCAATATACAATTTTTGAGACATAATTAAAAAGTTTTTTGCATTAATTTTTTTTTTCTCTGTAAAAGTAAACAATTCAAATAAAAATATACATTATAATGCTTTTTAATAAAAAAAGAGTTTTAATATTTACTTTTTCGACATGCATTTGATGATCTTTCACGAATCCACTGGATTTTGACTCCACAACTAAATATTTTTTTAAAATTTGAGCTCTAGTTTTCACACATAATGATATTAGAACATTTTAGATGTTTCAAGATTAACTTTCACATTTTAGCTAATCATGAAAAATTTTCTCTGACTGATCTACTAATGTAAAATGACACTGGTAAGATTTTAACATATAACATTAAAATTTAAAATTTTTTTTTGTCATTAGGGAACAAAATCACTTAGACAACAAGTCAATCAGAGACCTTAAAAATAACGATCAATATAAAATATTGTATTTCTAATAGAAAAAAATTAACAAAGAGATAAATAATCGAAATGTATTAAAAATTGCTATTCTCAGCTCAAAGTACTTTAAAGGGAAAACCTTGAGGGATAGACTTTTAATAAGTTAACACAGTTGTGATTACTGCAAGGTTATCAGGTATTCCAAATTAAAGAGTTACTATCGTATTTTATTCTTCACATAAAAGGACTTCGTTTCCCCAAAAAAAAGACCAAGACAATCCTGACCAATCAAATTTAGGAAAACAAAAAAAGGTGGTGCGGGAGAGCATAGTACATGAATTAAGGAGATTTCCAAAGGATGAATCTTAAAATTGATAAGTCCCACTGATTGCATTTGTTTCAATTTTATAAAACCTTACGATCTTTTTGACAATAACCGCCTACAAATTACTTTTGCTGAAACATGCCATTGGAAAAACCCAAAAAAAAAAAATTAAAATTTATAAGAGCATTAAGATTTCAAAGTGAAAAATCACAACTTTAATAGTTTAGTGTACCAAAAAAAATGTTTGTACCATTAGGACACCATAGTTATGATTAAACGTTGTATATTGGGATTACATTCAATTAAGTAAAGATTATGACTAAGATGAAGAAACTTTACCATTGGAACAAGTTTAAACTTTTATTCTTTCGTTTTCTTTATAAAATGTATCTTTTGGTGAGGGACAAAATTCAAGTATTTCATAATCAATATTTCTTGTTCACCACCCCCTTCCAACAAATTTTTAAAAATTTTTTGAATGGCGGTATTTAACAGAAGAGAAAATTTTACCGGAATCTGTTTCTTTCCTAAGTTTTTCCCCTTATTTTGTTAAACGTGTTTGTGAATACATTGAACATGCAGTTAACATTATAAATCAGGGCATTATACACTAAATTTTTTAAATTTAAATTATTAAAATAAAATAGTTATTTATGAAACTTTCATTTCATTATAACTTCCATCGTTAAGTAATAGAAAAAGTCACCTTTAAAATTTGAACATTATAACTCCAGTTTTAGGTGATAATTAACTAACAAGATAAAAAGTGAATTAAATTAAAAAGTTTTAGGCACTTTTTATCGCAAACTATCCAGTAGCCTCTTCTAATATTTCATTCTTGTATTGCCAAAAAATTTATTTGACATGATGTTAAGAAAACATTTGCATTTTTAATTAGTTGCATTCTTGTAATAAGAATTTGAATGCGTTCAAAATTCAATAAATATTTCCAGAGAGTTTATTTACAAACCTTATTTTAACGAAAAAGTGTGTTGGTTGCTTTCTAAAATGTGTTTTATCCAATAAGCACTTCATTTTAGTTAAATCTAAAATAACTATTTATTAAAAACTAATATTTAGAGATTATTACTGCTTTGAGGAAAAAGTACGTAGCAGTTGCTACTTCGTGGTGGTTTTGACACCGGGACTTCCCCCAATTTCCTCACGGTCTGAACTGGATTAAGCCTTTTCCAGGTTTTTCTCCGGAATTTATGTATATCCACTAGTCAGGAATCCACGTTCGTTTCCAAATAATTCGTTCTCGGGGAACACTTCCAGCGTTCAATTTTTAACCTGATGTCACTCTGTAAACTCAGTCGAATAGATACGATATGACACGGATACTGGTCCGTCTTCATTATTCCATTACTTTACTGGCAACCACCACTCTTTCTTGATTTCATAAACTACATTATTTCTTTTTCATTATTTTCTTTTTATCCATTAGAAAAAATATATTCTTTTTATTTGTGCTTTGTAATTAATCTAAATAAACCTTTAATGGGATGCTGTTAACATATTGCAATTGTTATTTTATGTTTGGAAAGTTATGTATAGAGTAATGTAAATTTGTCTTGAGAGGTTTTTCATCATTTACTTAAACTCAATAGCAATATTGAATGGTTATTATATTTATTAAAATAAACTAAATTAAATCTAAATATAATGTTAATTAATGTATAACAAATGTATTACAAATATATCTTATATAGTATTCAGAAGTATAGTCCTAAATATGTCAAATTCCCAATGTTGTTTCAGAAAAGAAAATTTGCAACTGAAATACAGCCAAAAAAACAGGTAGTCTCTCATAGATTTCATGTTCACCCCATAGGATCGACTGTAAGGAATTCTCACATGTTACTACAATTTAATTGTTTCTGCTGTTAAAAAAATTTACTGTATACAATTTAACCGTTGCTCTTTATGAAAAGTTTCAACCGATTGACAGGTGGAAGTCTCAGTTATTGAGAAGCCTGACCTCCTGGTTTCAGCTTTTCCAGACTGTCACCAGCGTGACTTTGGTTGTCAGGGATGATCAGACTTCCTTAATAGGAAATTTGTAACCACATCCTAACATTTCCTTTAAATTCAGCCCGTTGTAAAGTTAATCGAAAGCCATCTGAAATCTTCCAATGCAGATGTTTAAATCATCTGAAAGGGTACTCACATCTTCTATCCCGAATAAATGAGATTAATGGAGCTTTTCCTCTTCTCCTTTTTATAATTATTATAAATGTTGTATTTTTGATGTTTTATTTTTATAAATTTTTAATTTAATATTATAGAGATGATTTAAAAAAACATGATACTTTGTATATCTCTAAATAATAAGAAATAACTTTATTTTATTAATGATATCTGGTGTTTTTGCAATTAAAGTGAAAGAATAAACTATTAGCCTAAAATTTTTTACTGTGGAACTAACAAATTTAAACAAAAATCAACACCCAAATGATTGGATTTATTTATGGTAACCTAACATCATAAAATCAAGTATACACTAATCATTGTTGATGTTATTTCTTATAATATTACAAAACTCAAGTGTAGAAATAGTTGAGGTTTCTTCCAAAAACCTTTTGACTTAAAACCTATAGGAACATTAGGTTCTTTCCAGGATGGAATACAGAGTCCATATGACTAAAATACCCTATATTGAAATATATAGGAATCAGGGTTGGCTCCATCCCTTTACAACACTCCTCTTCACCCTTCACTAAGAGAGAATTCCTTTTTTTCTATGCAATCAAGACAATATACTAATTTTATTACACAGGGTTTTTCCATTTTCGCATAATAATCTTAATAATATTTTTTGTTTACAATTTTACATAATACTGTATTTAAAATTTAATTTAGTTATAACCTTTTGCACCCTTTTAGCTTGTTTTGTAGACTTACTTTTTTTTAAACAGTGACATCGCTTCATGACTTTTGGCATCTACCAATGTCGGAGACCAATTCTTTTTTCAATGAAACTTGTACTTTGAAAGTAACAGACGTTTTTAAAAACAATGAGTACAACAATTCTTTTAAACATCATGCGCTTAAACTATTCAGAAACCTTTTACCCCAATTCTGCTTATACCTTTTACACAGCAACATATTTCATTTTCATCTTGCTACTCGTTATTTTTATCATTATACTAGATTTTTATTATGTTTTTGCATACTTTTGATTTTTATTCTTTTCATTTTAAATTATTAATTCTTTTGGAACAATATTTATAATTTTTTGAATACTAACTAAATTTTATGATTTTTAATAATAGAAATATTTTTTTTATACTATACTATGACTTTTATATTTTTAAAACTATACATGACTTTTTTAATTTTTTTAGACAATAACTGATTTTTTATGAATTTTGAACTATACTGTGACTTTTTATGATTTTACAACTATATATCTTTATTTTTTTTACATACTATACTTTTTTTTACATTTTTTTGACATACATATTTTTTTTAATTTTCATTATAATACTTTTTTTAATACTATGATTTTTTTGACATACTATACTATTTTTTAATTTTCGACATTATATATTTAAATGACTTTTTTTGACATACTATACTATATTTTTTTTTGAATACTATACTATGACTTTTTTTTCACAATTTTTTTCAAATCTATTACTTTTTTTCTCTATTTTCAATATACTAGACTTTTTTGACTATACATACTTTATTTTAAAATTACAATTAAACTATTAATTTTTATTTTATTGAAATTATATTTTTTTATCATCATTTTGACATCTATACTAACTTTTTATTACAAATTTTTAACATATAATTTTATATTTTTTGACACTATATTATTTTTTTTTATTTTCGACATAATATACTTTTTTCCCAATTATTATTTAATAATATACAATTTTTTGACATCTATAACTTATTTTTTTGAATCTACAAATTTTGATCTTTATACTATACTTTTTTTAAAATGTTTCAACACTATGACTTTACTTTTACATACTTTTTTTAACATCTTAAATTTTAATAAATTTTCGACATACACTTCAATTTATTAATACTACCCGTTTTATAGTATTAAAATTAAGAAAATGTTATAGACTTTTAAAACTTGTTAATTTTTAATATTATTTTCCAATGTTTAATACTATAATATATTTTTTTCTAATAATATACTAATTTTTTTTTGACATAATAAGATTTTTTCCTAATAATACTTTTTTAAAAGACATACTATACTATGATTTTTTACATACTATACTATGATTTTTGACATACTAACTATTTTTTTAACATTACATAATATCTTTTTTTACACAAGTTTAAACTACTATAATTTTAAAACTATCTTTCTTCTTACAAATTTTTTAAATATTAACTAAAATAAATCATAATATAATTACATAAATACTTTTAATATATTTAACTTATAGATGCTTACTAATTTACCAAATCAGACAACAAACCAATCTTTTAAATTAAAAATAGTGGGAGAAATTGAATTTTCATTATTTCTTACCCTCTTAACAGTAACAATCAAAGACAAAGTAGTAGGATACTATAAAAAATGTTGAGCAGTCTGCTTGCAGTTCAACGCTCTCTTTGAGAGCTGAGCCACAATTGAGGGATATCTTTTTCTCTCCTAGTTTATAAGAACTGCAACAAAAGACAGAATCTCTCAGTTATTCAAATTTACTGATTCCCCAGGCCTGCAAATACTAACACATCTTCCTAGAAGAAAAATACAAAAAAGGAAAGGAGTGACCAACCTTCATCGCATTAGCGATTACGTCATGGAGGACACCAGCAAGTTAAAAATTTTACTGGCCACCCTGAAGAAAATACACAGATTACAGATTGAACTTAAAATAATGATTCTTTTAATGCTAAAAAACCTGAAGATAAAAGGTAAAAAGTCCCCTCACTCTGGAAGAAAAAGGCTGCAAAGGGAAAACAATTTTTGGGTTTAACTTAAGCACAAAAAATTTTATTTAATTTTTTTTCTAAATAACTTGTTTACTGAAGGAAACAATTTAAGACAACTTTGGACAAAACATGTAGTAATTTTTCCAAAAATCTAAAAAAATTATATTAATAAATGGTTTTGTTTTGGAATATTTAAAAAAGTAAACTAATTACTGATTATCATTTTATCTCAAAAAAAAATGTTGAAAAAATATTAGATTAGGCTATTTCATGATTAATTAGTTTATCCCCAAAAAAAAATTTGGGTTTGATAATGTGATAAGGGGTCATTAAACCTGTATTGCTGGCTCTTACTAATAATTAATCAGGAAATTCACATTTAACTTAAATTATTGCATTAAAGCAATAAAAATTTAAATAACTAATTTATTTGCATGCAAAAGGGTTTCTAAATAAGCACTTATTTCCCATAGTTATTATAATGACAACAGTAAACCTTTAACTTTGCCAATATACACTTTTAAAATTTATAATTGAACTAACAAAATTTTTAATGAAACATACAAATTTACAATCCTTGCCCGTAGAAGCGCCAAAAATTAATAATTAAATAAATGTAAGTTCAATTAAAGCTTATTTATGCTTAAAAATAAAATCAAGAAACCACTCTCCACTTAGAAGCCGCCATGTTTTTTACATTGTAATTCGCTTAGCTCTGCGCGTCTGATCAGTTAATAATTTAATTCCATGGATGGAGTTTTAAAAAAGATTGATTTTTCGAAATTACATGAATTTGTGGAAATTTCACCAAATTGAAACCCTGTTTTTTCCTTAAATTATTAAACATCTAACATGTGGGATCAAAAATTCAACTGCCATTATTACACGAGAAAAGCTTTAGGGATTTCACCAAATGTTTTTCCATAGGTCCCCACATTCAGCAAACTCATAACATATACTCATTTCTGACATTGAATTTTAAATTATAATATTTGGAGGAAAAAAGTAAAAAATTCTAACTCGGTGTTGTCACAACCAAAGCTTCCTCAGGGTTACCTTCCGATTGGAACAATTTCCTTTTTCTTCTAAGTGATTTAATGGATTATATGTCCACGGTATACAAGGTCCTTTTCCAAAATGTTTCTTCCAATTACTTTCCACGCAGGTTGAAAGCTCTGTGTCAACGTGTCAACTCAATGCGAAGGACACAATTTTTGGGTTATATACGGTACTCTTTTCTATCATTGTTCCATTTTTTATGACACACCACACGTTTTCTGTATTCATAAACTGTACTAGTTCATTTTCATAATCTATTATTCTTTATAGTACCTATTATGACAAAATTATTTTTTTTATTGTACTTTTACTTTATTAAACTAAAATCCACTCTCTTTAATGTCGCTGATAGGCATATCTATTGGTTACGTTTTATTATTGGATGGGTTTTAAAGCTAATTTAAATAATGTATATTTTTTTAAAAATTTATAAAAAATTTTCTTTATAATTGCATAGATAGTGATTGGTTATTATTATTATTACCAAGATTTAAACTAAATGTAATCAAATATTGTTAAATCTAAATGTTAAAAGCAATGTATTCACATATTTTTTATCCTTTAGAAGTTTATGCATAAATATGTCTATTCTTAATGGTTTTGTTCAGAGTATTGACTTTAAAATTTTAAATTTAAATCAAATAAAGCAATTTAGTTTTTAATGTAAACTACTATTCACTATAAATAAAAAATGTTCCAATGTTATTACCACATTTAAAAGTTTTGGCTGTTAAAAAATATTCTACAGATTTTAAAAATTTTTACTGGTCTCCTATGAAAAGGTTTTCATAATTAAGGTGGCATGATCTCTAGTGATTGAGAAGGCATGACCATGCCATTGTTTAATCCTTTTACCAACTGGTTGACAAGTTCCTTACATTTTTAGGTTTTTCAGATCTTCTCTCTCATAGGAAGTGATTTTTACTCCAATCATAAACTTTGCCTAAATTGCCATGTTGATAAACATGTTATCCAACCTCCTTAATCTTTCATCAATGTTGTATAACTATGACTAAAGTGTAGTTTTGATCTTATCCAGTTAAATGAAATTAATGGAAGGGGCTCCTCCTCTCTTTTTCTCCTTCATCATCACATATGTTGATAATATTTTTGAGTTGTTTCGTTTTTAAAAATGTTTTATAAATATATTTCTAGAAGGTAAAAAACATTTTTCAATATTAACTAAATAATTACAGAAATTGACTATTTTTCATATTTTCTGTTTTTACCAAATTAATGGAAGATAAGTTGAGTTTTTAGCTGTAAAAATATTTGACTTTTAAATTAAATCAAATATCAAAAAACATGACCTGCAAATATTACTATTAATTTATGGAATAACTCACTGAATCAAGAAGTAATTACTATTCCAGTTGAGTCTGAGTTGTTTTTATTAAAATAACACCAAAGCAAGTGGTGAAAATTGATGAGGAAAAATCAAAAACTTTTGCAGGGAAACCTCAGAGACAAGAGGGCTCCTCTTCCAGAAGGCAACAAGTCCATAACAAAAAATGATCCTATAATTAAATTGGAGGAGACAGAGGTTCAAGCATTCCGAACCTGAGCCAGAAACTCTACTGTACCAAGAGAACAGTAATGCCCTATGAAATAAAACAGTCATACCATTTCCTTTGGTTCAGACATTTCTTAGGGCTTGTCAAATTAAAATTAACTGCTTATCGTCCGTAATATCTAAACCTGACTGAAAGAAACTTTCCCTTATATCAAGAACTTGTTGCTTAGTCTATAAGGACAAATAGTTGTTACTAAATCACGAACACCATTAGTGTTGTTGGGGGCCACTTCTATTTGATAGGACCATTGTGTCGAAAATGTGACGTCTGGAATGTAGAAACAACTTGGAAAAACAATTGAGCAACATTGTTTTTATAATGGGGCATAGAACGTATTGGAGAACGTTCATACGCCAAAGGGCGTTATCTCTTTTCAGCACACTTTGCACTTTTAATTTTCACTTCCCGTTAAAAATGCAAGCTAATTGATTTTTTTAATAAAGGTAAACTATAGTGGATTTTTACTTCTATTATCGTTTTATGACACTTTTGGAATTTTTATTATTTTTCCATTTTTACAAAGCAGTAACTAAATTTTTTATTTAAAAAAAAAGAAAAATTATGGCAATTTATATTTTATGGTTTTTGACATACTATTACATTTTTTATTTTTTTTTTTCAACATTAATTTTTTATTTTTTTAAAATCACCAAATTTTTATGATTTTAATGGCATACTATACTTCATTTTTATGATTTTTTAATAATTTTTAAATTTTTTAGATTTTTTTACATAATTATTTTTTATATTTTTTTTTGCATACTATACTGTATTTTTATGATTTTTTGACATACTATATGTATTTTTTATGATTTTTTTTTACTTATTTTACATTTTTTATTTTTTTTATTATATATGACATTTTTTAATTTTTTTATTTATTTTACAAATATTAATTTTTATGATTTTTTTTATACTATACTTAATTTTTTTACATACTTGACTTTTTTTTCTTTTTTTATACATAATGACTTTTTTAATTTTGGGTTTTTTGTTTTATCATATAACTTTTTTTCTTTTTAAATTTTTTACTATACTATACTTTTTACTTTTTTTTTAAACATTTTGACTTTTTTTTATTTTTTTTTTAAAATTTTAATTTTAAATTTTTTTTTACAAATTTTTATTTTTTTTTAATAATATACAATTTTTTTAATTTTACTTTTTTAATACTTTTTTAAATTTTTTTAATACTTAACTTACAATTTTTTCATCTAATCTATGACTTTTTTTAAATATCTAACTAATACTTATTTTTCTATAAATTTATTATATTTTAATAACCAATTTGGTTTATTATTTTAACTAAAACTTAAATTTTTTAATTTTAAACTTTAAATTTTAATATTTTTTTTATCTATACTGCTTTTATAATTTTTTTTGAATACATACTATGAATTTTTTAAAAATATTAATTTTTTTAAAATTTTACATATATACTATGACTTTTTTTTTCTTTCTCTTATAAATTTTATTAAATTTTAAATTTTCTAAATTGTTTTAATATATATATGATTTTTTCAATCTAACTCTTTTGAAATTTTACTTTTAAATTCTTAATTTTTGCTCTAAATTGTTTTTTCAACAAAACTTTTATTTTTCCATTTATTTTTTTCACTTCTTACTTTTTTCCAATTTTCCAAATTTTGACTTTTTTCGAAATTATGATTTTTTAGCCTATTACTATATTTTTTTCAAAATTTTCACTGTATTTTTTTCAATACTACAACTCATAATTTAAAAAATATTGCCACCTTCTGTATTTTTTTTTAAAATAAATAAATAAATGACACACTGATTTAAAAATTAAATATAAATTTTTTATAATGATCTAAAAGACCATTTTTAGAAAAACTAAAATAAGTCTCAAAATAAAACAAAATGATTTTTAAAACTAAAATTTTTAAAAAATAATAAAAACATGGGTTTAAAAATTGTTTTAAAAAGTAAAAATATTCAACAATTAATCAACCTTTAAAAGGGAAATTAAGATTACTCTTAGTTCTCCCCTTTTGTGAAGAATCCCCAAGGAAAAATATTGAAGTTTCCCCGGGTTTTGAAAAACTTTTAAAAAAAATTTTTATGTTTTCCGAGCCACCCAAAAAACCCATTTAAAAAAAAAGGAACCCCAAAAAAGGGGGACGAAAATAAAATAGGGGGGAAAATTTTTTTGTTTAAACCCCGCCTTTGTTTAAAAAAGGGGAAAATCAAGGGAAAAGGGAAAAAGAATCATTTAAATTTTAAAAAAAAAAGGGGTTTTTCCCCAAAATAAACCCCCTTTGGGGTGAACAAAAGGGGGTTTTAACCGTTTCTTGTCTGGTTCATTTGTATGTAAAAAACTCAAAGAACAACACAGTGAGTATGATAAATGATCATTAACACGTAGAAGACTTGTTAAAATACTTGTTAATGTTATTAATTATTACCATGCCTTATCAGATATAGCTATCTACTAAATTGAAGCTCAAAATCAAAGAACAACAGAGAACCAAATCATTAAGTAACTGATAAAAATAAGTGCAGGAGAAAATTGTTAATATAGTTATTATTGTCTTACCTCTGTCTGCTTCAGTGAAAAGTAGAACAATTCAAAGACAAACAGAGTGAGTAAGATAATCATTGAATTATTAAAAAGGTGATAATAAGAGCAGTAACTTGCTTGCAGTTCTCATCACCGCTCCTCTTTGTGGAGGAGCTGAGGCCACAAGTTGAGGGAATGACTCTTGAGAGCTTCGTCCCTCCGTGACGTTTGTGAAGAAGCTGCCACGACCACAAAGACAGAATCTTCTCAGTTGATCTTCAAGATGTTACTGATGCTGCTCCACAGGCTGCTAATGCTGAACACAATCAGTCTCTGAGGAACAGCAACCGAATCCCAAAATGAGGATGGAGGTGGACCGGAGGACCAGGCGCCTCATCCTCATCATCAGAGACGATGTAGAGGCGGAGGTCGTCGGGTCGGATCGGCCGCGGGAGCACCTCGGCACGTTCAGCGACGCCGTCTGAACTCTGAGAGGAGCCACCTGAGGGGACAAGAATGTACATGCATATTAATATTGTATAAATATACATACACATGAACATTGCTTTTTGATTGCTCAATGAGGAGATAAGAGGCTCCTTATCAGACGTGTACTTTTATGCACAAATGCAGATTCTAGCACTCAGATCCACTTTTACAGGGAAATGCAACTACGTGGAAAAAGATGACTCCCAAAATAAAAGTCCAATCACATTGGCTGGATTACGTATGAGAGGACATCCAAAGGACTATTTACACACAGCAGTGAAAAGGCTAACTCACTGCAGCAGTGGGTATAAACACTAGTCTGTACAGTGCACCACAGACAAAAAATATGTATTTGACAAGCTTTAGGACACCATAGGCCTTGAGGGAGTAAAACGGTTGTATTCAGTCAGATGTAGTTACATTCACAGTCTACAGTAATGACTCTACTGACAAAAGTGAGTGAAGAATTTGTCTTTTATCCATATTTGGATAACAAAGTTCCACATAATAATCTTGTTTATTCCTGTTTCTGTTTTTTTTCTAAAAATGTATCTTTTGGTTGACACAGGAGGACAATCACATTCAGCCAAAACAATGAGTCACAACTCTACTGTAGCCAATTAGATTGCAACTATGCAGTGTCCCCCACCCCCCCCAAAAAAAGAAAAATTGGATGACGTTGGAATGAACAGGTGGTTTTGAGGGAGTTTAGTGGCAGAGATTATTTTCCATGGCACTGTATGAATTGTTTCTATTATCCTAGAAGATGTTGCCGTCTTCATTACTTCCTATGGTTTGCATTGAACTGTGTATAATGCTGAGATAAAGCCAGTTTGAGGAGTGTAGGACTGCATGTGTCATTATGCACATTACACACATGCAGCCGGCAACATTACTACACATACAGTTCTCTTTATGCATCCGTGATAAAGATTCATGACCATAAAAGAATAACAAGAATAAAAAGTAAAAATATGAATATTTCTATTTCTATGTTCATGACCAACCACTTTCTTCTCGTTTCCCTCATAAAGAAAATAGCACACAAACAAACAAAGACCAGTTCAATGTTAATAAATGACCAACATGTTAAATACAAGCTTGTGACGAGGCTCTGGCTGCAGGCCCAGAAACAGCTTAAACTCATACTAGTAAATAAATTCACAGATTCGATGAACTTTGAACTTAAAAGGATGTATTTTAATGAAAGCTTAAACAATTAAAATCAAGCAAACTCAGCTCTCCACTTGGAGGAAGCCGCCATGTTTGTTTACACTTGTAACGTTACGTCCTTCACGCTCTGACGCGTGCTGACGTCAGCTCCTAATAATTTCACTGTCTCCATGGTGATGGTGCTCAAGAAAATGGCATTTTTTGGCATTTTTCGAAAATTAGGCCAGTCGCCATTTTGTTTGGTAACATTTCAACGCCAAATTTGCAAAAACAGTGTTTTCAAATCACTACATGATTATTATTAATACATTCTGAACATGTGGCGGGAAATTCAACAGATTCCCAACATGAAACCATTATTTTACACGGAGAAAACGTCGTGTAGGTGGCTGTTCTCACCAAATGTGTTTTATCCAATAAGGCCCACTTCATTCTTTAGCTTTAAACTCTATAAATATACTCATTTTATCCTGAAAACACTTGCAAGTGATTTAGAGAGATTAATTAATGACTTTGGAGGAAGAAAAACGTAAACGTAGAAGTTGTCTTACTTCCGTGGTCGTTGTCTGACACACCGGCAGCTCCAAGCAGCAGTTGCTCCTCACGGATCGGTGACCTCGGCCGATTGGAAGCCATTTTTCCAGTTGTTTTCTTCTCGGTAATTTAATGGTATTATCCACTAGTCCACGGTAATCCACAAGGTTCGTTCTCCAACAAATGTTTCTCGTTCTCCAGAAAATTCAGCTTTCCAGCGTTCAGGTTTTGAATAGCGTCTGATGTCAACTCGTGTCAAACTCAGATGCAGAAGAGGGACACGGAATGATTGACAGCGGTTATATACTGGTACCTCGGTCCTACGTCATTACGTTCCCATTACTTTTACTGACGCACGCACGCACGCACGTGCGTTTTCTGTGATTTCATAAACTGTACCTAGTTCATTTTCTTCATAATCTCATTATTTTCTTTTCATGAGTACCTATTATTGACACAAAAATATATTTCTTTTCTTTATTTGTGACATTTGTACTTTATGTAAATCTAAAAATCACACTTCCTCTTTGAATGTCGGATGCTGTATAGGCCATATTCATATTTGGTTAGCGATGTATATTGATTTGGGATGCTGTGTAATGCGTAATATGTAAGGTAATGTATATTTTTGCCTCTTAGAGAAGAGTTTTTTGCAGAAAAGCAGTTTTACTTTATAATCTGCAATAGCAATATTGTAGATTGGGTTTATTTATTTATTTACTTACAAGCGATTTAAATCTAAATGTTAAATCTAAATATAATTGTTAAATCTAAATGTTAAATAAGGCAAATGTTGATTCACAAATATATTTTATAATAGTATTCAGACAGCTTCCATAGTGTCCATAAAATATGTGCCATATGTCCTTAATGTTGTTGGGTGTTCAGAAAAGTAATAGACTTTGGTCAAAAATGTAAAAATATCAAAGTCCAAAGAAAAGCAGCAGGATTCAGTGTCTCTCCTTGAGGAGTGTTAGCTGAGCCTGCACTCTCACTCAGTAAGGATCGACAGTAAGGAAATGTTCTCACATTGTTTACTTACCACATTTAAAATTGTGTTCCTGGCTGTTAAAACAAAATATTCTAGCAGATGTATCACAGATTTTTACACCTGGTCCCTGCTCTTTATGAAAAGTGTTTTCTATACAGATAATGACAAGGTGGGCGCATGATGCTCTAGTTGATTTGAGAAGGCCTGACCGATGCCTACTTGGGTTAATCCCTCTTCTACAGCACTGGTTCGACCAGCCAGTGACCTCTACTGGCTTGTCAGGGTATTGATCAGATCTTCACTCTCTCAATAGGAGCACTGATTGTTGTGAACTCCACATCCATAATCACTTTGCCCTTTTAAATTACAGCCCATTGTTGAATAAACATGTTAAATCGCAAAAGCCATCCTGAAATCTTTCCAATGCAGATTGTTTTGTATAATCTATCTGAAGGCTACATGTGAAAGTGCTTGATCTTAGTCCCAGAGATAAATGAGAAATTAAATGGGAAGGGGACCCTCCTCTCCTCCTCCTCCTCCTCCTCCTCCTCATCATCATCATAGTTGTGAGATATGTTTTGGAGTTGTTTCAGGCTTTTGTTAAAAAATGTTATTATAAATATTAATATTACTAGAGATGAGTTTAAAAAAACATGATACCTTTCATATATTATCATCTAAATACATTATCAGAAATTAGACTTTATTTTATCAATGATTTCTCTGGTTGTTGTTTTTCCAAATTAAAGTGGAGAAGAAACTAAAGCTGTGAGTTTTTAGCCTCAGTAAAAATCATTTGGACTGTGGTGAAACTTAAATCAGATATAATCAAACAAATATCATGGCACCTGCAAATGATTGACTATTAATGTTATGGTAACCTAACATCACTGAAAGTCAAGGAAGTCACATAACACATAATCATTGTTGATGTCTGATGTTGTCTTTTATTAAAATCAACACCAAACCAGTCAAGTGGTAGAAAATAGTGATGAGGAAAAAACTCCCAAAAAACCTTTTTGACAGGGAAAAAACCTCAGGAAGAGCAACAGAGGAGGGCTTCCTCTTCCAGGATGGACATACAGAGTCCATATGACTAAAAATGATCCGTATAATGTGAACATATATGGAGGGATGGATCCAGGAGGATGTCAAGCAGCTTCCAGATGGAGCCTGAGCACCACGACCTCCTCTCCACCATGTCACCTAGAGAGAGGAACAGCCCTCAACTGCCCTATGAAATCAAAGACAAGTCATCACTACACTTCCTCCTTTGGGTTGACAGACATGAGGTTCTTCCACATTTCTCCTGCACTCAATAATCTCTAAATAAATTAACTTTGATTTGTATCGTCACAGATTTTATATATCAAAATAAAACCTGTAGGCTGTTAAATGATGTTAACTTTAGCTTATAACCACTTTATGTCACCTTTGTTAGTCTTGTAGTCTTAGTAAGGACTTACTTAGTTTGTTGACTAAATCACAGGTGACCATCGCTCTCCCAGCTCGTCTTGTGGTCGGCCATCCTTCTCATCTGGTCGGGAGGACCAACTTCTTCTTTGTCGTCAAGGAAACTGCTGGACGTACTGCAGGAAAAAGTAGAAAAAGACAGGTAGCTGGTTAAAAAACAATTGAAGTACAACATTGTTCTTTTAATACATCCATGGGCGCCGGCCGTTAGGAAACGGTATATGGCGGAGGAACACCAGCAGCATACCGCCCAAATGAGATCGGCTTATACCACTCTGTACCACAGCCACACACCATTTGCCACTTTTCGATCTCTGCGTCACTCCTGTTATGACTGTTTTTAATGGCATGCTATACTATGTATTTTTTTTTAATTAAATGTTTTGTGACATACTATAGTTTGACATTTTTTCTTACACCTTTTCTATCTATCGTTTTTATGACACTTCTTTGGGGGGAACTTTTTATTTATTTTTCCATTTTTAACAAAGCAGTCAAACTCAAACATTCACTGTAATGATTGTAAAAAAAAAAAAAGGAAAAAAAGTGTATGGCATACTATACTATCTATGACTTTTATGGCATTTTCATGACATACTATACTGTGACATTTTTTATGATTTTTTTTATGGCATACAATACAATGACATTTTTATGAATTTTTGTGACATACTACACCATGACTTTTTATGGCATTTTTAATGGCATACTATACTATTCCATTTTTTATGATTGTTTTTGTGACATACTATTA